>JAPKLW010001270.1:33527-94142 GCA_026898455.1 Plectranthus barbatus
TCAAATCCGAACCATATATTTATGTGTGAACAGTGAACTTATATCTAGCCGTCTATTTTTTGTAATTTAATGGATCAGATTGTGACATGTGGCATTTTATATATATAATTTAATTAGCTAAAGGGTGTTATTGGTATAACTAAATAATATATTTTATAGTATCTTTTATTATTTTGGTAGTTTCCTAATTTTATGCAATTAAACAAAGATATTGTATCTTTTTATTTCTTATTCTTTTTTCCTTTTACGTATCTTTTTCTTGTTCATTAATTTTCATCGTCTTTCTTCATTATATTCGTGTATTCTATTTTTCCAAGAAATCAATCGCAGCCTTCCACCACCCTCCGCCACCGTGCAACCGACCGCACCAGAGCCCTGCGACGTCCGCTCACTGCAATTGACCGGCGACTGTATCAGCGATCTGCTTGTGTGCTTGTGTGGCGTTTCACTTGTGCGCCTTCCACCACCCTCCGCCACCGTGCAACCGACAGCACTAGAGCCCTGCACCGTTCGCTCGCTGCAATCGACCGACAACTGTATCAGTGATCTGCTTGTGTGCTTGTGTGTTGTTTCACTTGCGCGATTCGTTTCTTGTGGCTAGAACGGGTGTTCTTCATTTTTTCTTCAAAATTAAATTTGTGAGTACTTTGGGATTTCTTGGGTTCGTGAAAATTCTAATCGATTCGGCGGTGCTTTCCCGATTCGTTCAAATTTCTGTTAAGGGAAGGTGTTAATCGATTTCATCTTCTCTAATTACTGTAATAGAACTAGGGCAACATCTCTTTTCCCTAAATTCTGGGATTTTCGTGTTAATCATTTTTCTATTGTTTATATCCTTAGGATTAAAGTGTTTTCTTTATTTTTGTTTCGTATGCGATTATCATTGTTATTTTAGACGAATATCATTATTTTTGAATAAATGTATCATTATTCGAATTCCTGTTTAATAGATTGATAATTATTTATTTATTTTCTACATTGTGTGAATTCAGTTGATATGTAGTATTGTACGCTGTTTATTTTATCATTGTTACTTGTATTAAATATCATTTTATCAAAATTATCATTTTAATCTTAATTGATTAATAATACACCTTTAGATCATTGTTAGCTTTGTTCAATATCATTGTACGAATAATTAAAATTGTTTATACATTAACGATAATATATTAGTGGATGTTGACAGAAAAACCTTACAATGACACACAAAGCCATAAACAATGACATATAAAGCCATAAACAATGATAATGATTAACTTAAGATTATGGAATAACTCGTGGTGCATTTTCTCTTTCCAATTTATATGATAATAATAGAAAATATCGTGGGGCATTTGATTTGGTAACTGAATCCGAAAAATCAGCATGTAGATTTAATTCAATTTCAATTTTTTCAGTTTAGGACTAATTTGCCCTTTCAATGATAGAAGAAGCTAGAAACAATGATAAATGACAACAGAAAATCTGGGTCATCTATTTTCGAAATCAAGGGCTGGATTTTGGTCTCTGTTCATTCGTAAACACATGTTCAGCCATGAACGCACCCCTATATATATATATATATATATATATCGTTGTACGATTTTCAATCCAACATTAATTTGAGTGAAACCTTACTGAATTTTATGTTTAAATACTTGTAATTCTTTCGAAACTAGTACTAATTTGAATAACAAAGTTATTTTAGTCAATTTAATCAAATATATATTAATATAAATACTAATTCGTATAAATTATAATGTGCCATCGGCTAGTAGGAAAATTGGGAGGACTAGTAATTTTATTTCATATTTTTATTTTGTTGGTGAATTTTATCCAAGTTCAAAATCAATCAAATTGTCCAGACAAAATAAAATTCTAAATAACCAAATGAAAAAAAATAGTTTGGATAAAATTCTCTGACAAAAAAATGTGCGATTAAAAAAAAACCTAACTATGTGATAAAATTCTCGAAAATCAAATTTCTGGAATAAATTAAATAATTAGTTTAAGGGTAATTCTAAACACAACCACATTTTTTCTCCTCATAGCCCCATATTTAACATAAATTAAATTATTTTTTAATAATACAATTTTACCCTTTATCATAATCTAGAATTAAAACCCTAACTAAAATAACAAAGCCCTAGGTAGTATTTTTTAGCCTCAGTTCTTCTAAGAATTCAGTCTTTTTCTTTCTATCATCAAACTAAATCATAATTCATTCTATATATTTAATAGGATTCATAGCGAAACAATTTTTAATATTAAAAAAGATTGATTTTTTGCAGATTTTTATTCATTCCACCCTCATCAAAGCATGAATCAGTAAGAATTCATTTCAAATTCATTGATTTTTTGATTTTTTGAATTGCTTGCCTGTGTACAAAATATTAGTAATATTGATGCGACTTCTCGAAACAAAGATACTTGAGGAGCAAATAAATAAATTAACATGGTTGTTGTTCTCATTAATTAAACTAGAGTTCAACTGCGGCTTTGAAATGGAGACTTCACAGAAAGACTCTGTAGTAATTGATTTAAATGGTTGGGTTTAATTGTTATTCTAGAGTTTGATGTTGCACAAGGAAGAAGAGAGAGATAGACAGTTGAGGATTGAGGGAAATTTGCATAGCCAAATCTATTGGCTACGTTAAATAGAGATTGTGAAGGAAATTATAAGGGTAAAATTGAGTTTTTACTAATTTTTTATTTAAAATTAATAATTGGGGGCTACAAAGAGAAAAAATATGGCTGTGTATAGAATTACCCTAGTTTAATTTCCTTAGAAATTAAATTTTAGTAACACAAAAAATATGAGATTGTGAGAGCGTGAAGCTAGGGAATATAATTTCATTTCAAGAACCAGATTGTGATACCATTTGTCTATAACCAGATTCTAACATGTCATTTACGACTGAGTCTGATAATAAAAGGCAAATAATTAAGAAAGATGAGAATCATATATATTTTCCCCTAGAAATCCGATTCTCGAGCCATGATGTAATAATATTGAAGATGAAGCCAGACGCCTTAATTTGATCTCATTCACTGACTCAAAAGATCAATCAATTGATAAGAATTTATTTTCTTGAATCATGACAAGATAGATATATACCAATTTCACACACGTGCTTTATTTCTATGCAATCTCAGCTCTTTTTTGCTTTCTTAAAAAAATAGAATAATATTAAATTAAGATCGAGGAGAGTTCGACAATACTTCTGCTACTCATGTCTACAAGTAAACAATTTCAAAATTAGTGTGTGTGTGTGTGTGTTTTTTGGTGATATCAATTTGTTCAAAGACGTAGCTGTTGCAGGATTATCATCTCAAAAGCAAGGGGGAGAAAAGGTATTTTACTGAAACTGTACGTACGTGTGTATATATATATATATATATATAATATTGTTCACAATAATTTTCTTTTACTTTTATAAAAATAAATGAAATTAATCTAGACGGCCAAGAGTGAAGATGGGCTAATGTCTTAACGATGCTTGCGCTTATTTAATGAAGCTGTCGTACGTTTTCCTGATATTAATGGTATATAATACCCTCTCTAATTATTTGGTATTTTTACTCATAATTTATAATTAAATCCTGAATACCTTTAAATGAGGATATTAAATATAATATTAAAAAAAAAATTAATTAATTCTTTGAATAAAGATAATGTTGGAAAGTTGTTTAAATATTAAATAGTTTTTTACAAACGTACAAGATCAATTTGAATCATATAATCAAATCAGAGAGAGTATATTTAATTGTAGTATTAATTGCTAATCCAAAAACTAAAATCGTGCTGCTAATCAAAAGCGCATTTAGTGTTGTACTTATCCTTATAATCACTATTACAGGAACCGCACTTTGAAGAGTTTGAAGTCTCATCATCCACTAAACCTTTGTAATTTGTTTCTCAAACGCAACTCGAAATCAATCATTAATTTCTCACTCAAAACTAAATCTAAATCTAAATCTTCAAAGCATATGTACATATATCTTTTGCACGGTCTGATCATCTTTCTTATACGTACCATTTATGTATAAACTTTATTAAATAAAAGTACCGTATAAATTCAAAATTATGCAGCTAATTAAAGATCGATTGTGTTTCTTTCTTTCTTTCTTTTTTTTTTTTTTTTACGTTTGGGAAAAGGGGAAGAGAATTCATATCAGTTCATCTATTTCATATCAATCAATTTTGGTGCACATCCACAATTATTTGGAGCATAATATTTGCCCTTTTCGATCATCCATTTCACCTTTTAAATAGAAAAAGAAAAATGAAAAGCATGAGATTTGCTAAATAACGTGAATTTAAGGCTGTATGTATTTTGACAAATTACACACGTATCTCCAAGTGTCTAATTTAGGTGATTGGCCACCATATATATTTCTTTAATTGGATGCATATGAATATGATTTCATCTTTTTCTCATTATTTCATGTAAATCTTGCTTGACGCTATGTTTAATTGGATATATACACACATAATTCAACGAATGATGAATAGCCTTTTGCTATCCTATTCCTATAATACTCCACGTGTTCATAAGCATATAGTACTCCATTAATTAAAACATTTGAAATGAAGATTCAGACCTACCCATTAGGGAGATATTTGTCTATTCAATATTATATTATGAAGTAATTGGGCTGAACTAAAAAGGTAGTACTTGAGCCCAACTTATATGCATATATGGAATGGGCCCAATTTTGTTCATCAATGTCCCGAAATGAGCCCAAGTCTATTAAAGCCCAATTGGTTTTCTTTAGAATAAAGAAGCAGAAAATGCTGTTGTGCTCACGGGCTTGTGAAAATAAATTAAGGGTATTGATAATAATTAGAGCCAATTCCACTATTTGCAGATTTATATAATTTTAATACTGTAATGATCTTTTTTTTTTTTTAAATGAATAACTCACTATCATCAAATTCTGATTAAGAAAAATAGGCTTAAAATAAGGAGGAAAAAATGGTACAGAGGAGACTAAAACTACAAACGAACATAATAGATTTTCAATTGCACTTAATTTTGTATTTTCTTGTTATGTAAAAATTGACCAAACATTCAATATATCTATTACCAATATAATATTATCATTATGTAGGAGGGACATTGGAGGGCTTTTTGAAATGAAAAAATAGCTTGTTCTATTTATAAGGGATTTCCCATTTGGGGTAAAAAAGAAAATAAAAGAGCAAGATGACAAAAATAGCAAATCTGTGAAGACACCACGTGGCAGCAGGTGGATTGATGAAACCGCCAACAATCTCCATCATTCCGCCATTTCTTTCTTTCTTTCTAACTAACTTAACCTCTCTTCTGCAATCAATCTTACCAATCCTTCATCATCATCGTCTGCACCATGAAAACTGGAGCAGCAGCCGCACTGCTATTGAGATCAGAACATGATTCCGATGTCGACGACTCCACCAGGATTTTCATCGACGAAGGAATCGAGAAGAAACCCCTCATTCCAAGAACAACCAGCTACTCAAATGCCAATCCCAATTCCAGTTCCACTCAGAAACAGCGACGGCGGCGCGTCGCCAGTGAGACCTCCGTCGTCACCCTCTCCCTCGGCCGCAGACGCCACTTCGGTCGTATGACCATTGCCCCCTCCGAGACTTTTCTCATCACTCGCCTCACCTTCCGGCTGTTGGGATTCCTCGGGTGAAATATTTCTCTGCTTTCATTCAATGATACATCATTTCATTATGCAATTGTTGATCGGATCGTAAACTTATGCAGAAATTATAATTCAGATTATTGATTAGGGCTCGGGCATTGGAAATGTAGTAGATTAAAATTTGTACGGGTTTTTTCCTCATGTTTCTAATCGTTTATCTTTATTCAGGGTAGGCTATAGATGGATCATGAGATTCCTAGCACTTGGCTTTTATGCTTTCCTGCTCATGCCTGGTTTTATTCAAGGTTAGCATGTATAGCAGCCCATGCTTCATGAGATACCCTTTCTTGACAATCACCATTCTGTTTCTTTCAATACCTATGGTTGGAGGAGAATCAGATTGATTATGCACCGAATCCTGTTTCCTAAACAATGTTTTACTTGTTTCTTGCAGTCGGCTATTATTACTTCTACTCCAGTAAGGTACGCAGAAGCATAGTTTATGGAGACCAGCCGAGGAACAGGTGAGGTTCCACATGCTAAATAACCATTATCTTACATGTTATCTTTATGTACACTATGGGACTCTTTTGTTAAGTTTCACTGCATGATGGGTACTAGTGCAGGCTTGACCTCTATTTACCGGAGAATAGAAATGGGGCGAAGCCGGTTGTTGCGTTTATAACAGGTGGTGCATGGATTATTGGGTATGCTCTCTTTACATTTGCTAACTGATTAATGTTTCTTGTGAAGAAATTGAACTAGAGCTTTCTATCTTCCAGAAATCAGTATACAAGAAAGATGTTTTGGCTTGATTGTATATGCTGCATAAATTTCTGTTCTGGACAAAAATGAAGGATGAATCATGTACATTTACATGTTAGGCCTAAAAATAGCAAGTTGGGAGAGTTTCCTAGAGAAGTCAAGTCATCTGAAATACCAAAGTTTTCCCTTGTATAGTTGTTGAAAAACATTAGATGAAACAGTCTCTATGGTCATGTATGATCTTGAAGTAAATGACCAGGTTGTCTTGATGTCTGACCAACACTTCTGCTTCTGATGCAGCTATAAAGCATGGGGTTCTCTTCTGGGACTTCAGCTATCCGATAGAGATATAATAGTGGCTTGCCTTGATTACAGGTATATAACACAAATCTACTAACTTAAGAAACTAAATCTTCTTTGAAATCAAGAAGCTTCAAGAATGAACAAATCCAACTGTCTTGATGACATGATGTATATTCGGATATCTCACCTCCTCCATTTCCTACTGTTTGTCGATATGGGACATAATATGATCTGATTGGTAGTATGCTTGCAGGAATTTCCCTCAAGGAACAATCGGTGAAATGGTCCAAGATGCTGCTCAAGGCATCTCATTTGTGTGCAATAACATTGCTGAATATGGAGGTGATCCAAACAGGTTGTTTGTTTTTCCTATTTTTAGCATTTCTCACATTTTGATGCTACAAATGCATAAAACCTGATCCCCACATGTCTCATTCCTTAGAATCTACCTTATGGGGCAGTCGGCTGGTGCACACATTGCTTCTTGCACTCTATTACAGCAGGCAATGAAGCAGGCCGCGGGAGAGACAACTTCTTGGAGCGTCTCTCAGATAAAATCTTACTTCGGTTTATCTGGAGGGTGAGCTTTGAATAACTGCAACACATTACGCTCTGAACTTTCTATGAAAAGTATGCATGTTTTTGAAACACTTATGGACAGATACAATCTGTTAAATTTGGTAGACCACTTCCACAACAGAGGCTTATACCGTTCAATATTTCTAAGGTATGAAATTCGCCTCGCTCCTCGTAACAGTAGATCCCTTTTCTAGTACCTCGTAGCTGGTTTATCTGTCTCCTGCACAGTGTAATGGAGGGGGAAGAATCTCTGTATCGATTTTCTCCAGAAGTGATGGTGAAGGATCCGAACATTAGGAGCGCAGTTTCTATCTTGCCTCCTATAATTCTGTTCCATGGAACTGATGATTACTCAATCCCCTCCGAGGCCAGGTATGCACCACTTAGTCCACAAAGTTGGTGTTAGGCAGAGAGGCCTAAAACTAGCTAAAACATAAAAAAATTGCACTTTTTTATTGTCTGTGCATTGTTGTTGCAGTACTAGCTTTGCTGAGACACTTCGAAGCTTGGGAGCTCAGTCGGAAGCGATTCTGTACGAGGGGAAGAATCACACTGATCTGTTTCTTCAGGTAGATAAAGAGTTCACATGCAAACATATGGGAAAAGAGGTTCCTAATTTTTTGCATTGCATGAAAATGTAGGATCCTATGAGAGGTGGGAGGGATGATATGTTTGAGGATTTGATTCATCTGATTCATGCCGGCGACGCTGATGCTCTGGCGAAAGACTTGACGGCGCCTCCACGGCGGCGCTTGGTGCCGGAATGCATGCTGAGTTTAGCCCGGAGAGTCAGCCCTTTCTGATGGCAAAAGGTTGCATGTTTTTTAGAGTTACTTTTGCGTTTGTGCGTGTATAGTGTAAAACATTTTAGATAGATGTTCATTTCATTTTTATCATATGTAATAAATTAATAATTAATCGTTTGGGATGCAAATGCTACGGTGGGTTTTTCATTTTATTGGAGTTTAAAATATGAATAATCTAAAAATTGTAACTTTCATTGCATATGATAAGTCTCAATCCTTTCAGCATCAAAATCTAGTGCAAATTCTTGATTAGTGAAAGTCTCCTCGAGAAAATTGACATGAGATGATGCAGCGTTAACGCATGTCTTACTCTCATCTCCTATATTTGCAATTAAGTTTATCATTTTTTTTAAAAAAAATTATTTAATATTAATTAAACACACACACCCTACATGTTCCCATGAAAGCTCGAACCATGACTTATTTATCAATTTTGAAGATGATGAAAGTGGATATTAAATTGATTGAAACCTGATATTTTAAAAGTAAAAACCATGAATATTATATTTTTAGAATAAATCAACCCTATCGCAATTTATACGTCAGAAAAATTATGTTGGCAAAAACTTATGCGAGAAATGATGTATTTTAACATAATAAACAATATATTTTGTTGAACACATGTATAATTTGATATAGTATGGTATAAGGAGAAAAGAGATATAAAATGTAGAGAATATCTTGTTTATTCATTCCAACTCATTTGATTACAATGGATATATACATTATGTATTCATAGCGATTAATCTAGCTAAAAATATTAGGTGGAATCTACTAGAATCTACTAAAATATATCATTTATACTTCATTCATTGTGAATGAAATCTGTTCAAAAATCTCATAAATAACTTACAAAATAAGGCAGGAGACTCGCTCAATGATGTTTTATATTATTTTTCTTGCATAAAACTCCAGAAAAGTTGGACTTGATTTTCAGTCATTGTCATTTGGAATATGCTTTAAATTATGCTAGACCCGACGTTATGATAGGGGCCATCATGAATGCTTCAAAATCCTTCTTTGATTCCTTACTTGTAAAAAAAGTTAATCTCGTTCCCGATTATTTGGTCCATGTTTCCTTTTTAGGGTGTCCCATTTATATGGTCCATTATCTAAATTTAGTATTGTTTTTTTGCATGTGTTTGCAAATTTATCCTTATAAATTGAGCATAGTTAATAGAGTTATTATTAATAGTTAATGCTAAATAAGGGTAATTTAGTAAATTTATTCAAATATTTAATGTATTCATAAATGAGTTTTGACATTTGTGCAAGTTAAAACTGGACCAAATAAATGGGACGGAGGGAGTATTATTTACTTAGAGGATCAAGCTTAAAATTTATCGTCATTAAATATCATAGTCTTCTAAAAGACTAAGTTAATTGTGAATAAAATATTATTTTATTAGAGTTAGAGTATATGGAAAAACTAAAAGGATTTGATAAGGTAAAACCAAGGTGTATATTATGTTACTAATTACTTCAATTAGATACTAGCTCCTAATTATCATATTATTTGTATTATACCATATAAAAAAACTCAAGATATTAACTACTTTGATAGTAACCAAAATAAAAAATAATAATAATAATCCAGTATCTCTCAAACATTCAGACGCCAATCATGGAAAAAATAAAGGTTGTGGAAAAAGACTATGCCACGATAATATTCAATAATTTAATTATTGGGCCTAATTAAGAATTAATCTGCGGATGTATATGATAAAAAAACAAATTGTGACATTATGTAGTTTGGAAATTAAAATGGGCCAAAATTCCTAGAGTAAGAAACTTGTGAAAGTGCAATTCTTTTTGTCGTTGCTCTTTCAGAGATCTAGTTATTTGGATATTCCTTTTCTTGATATTAAATGCCAAAAATGTTTTGTCACACTATCTATAATTTACTAAAAATAACTCCACTTGTACACATAGATGCATTATTTTGGTGATTCTAACATGTCATTGGTTGTCAGAAAATTTGTATTTATGGAAATTAAGCTTATTTGGCAGCAGATGATTGGATTACCGTGACACTGAATTAATTTCTTTTCGACAGCTCTAGTTTAATTTTGGTAAGTACAAAACCCTAAATGGACATTAATCCTAATTTGTATTATTGTAATATTTTTTGTACAAGTGTCAAAGTAGAACCAGAAACGTATTAAATTATGTGATACCTATTAATCGCAAACCGAATTTAATAAAAAGTCAATATTCAGAACAGTTTGGCAGATTAGCAGTCGAGTTTTGATTGGTGGATAGAGCTGTAGCATTAAATTAATTTAAAAATTCACATTCAAATATTTTTAAAATATTTGAAATTCATGATCTTGAAATCACTTGTAAAATATTTTCACTATAACAATGTCACCGTGGGCAAAATTGATTGGGACAAATTTTAGAATTACCAAATGCAAATTGGTTTGGTGAGAATGCATTTCTTTTTTATTAATATCCTTAAAATTAGAAAGGGATGGGCAGGGAAGCAAAGGTCAATCACGGCATTTTTTATGGAGTGGAATTTATTAATACCCATTCTCACTATATGCATTATGAAAATACACAAAACATTATATTCATTCACAAAATACCCACTGCACATTCTGACAAATTTCAGAATTCTGTTATTGAGGAGAGAGAAGGTCGGTGTCGGGTCTGTGTCAGGCCACCGACACCGACCCTGGCACCGACCCACAATTAAAATAAAGAAAAAAAAATTCATGTGAGTGGGTCGGTGGTCGGTGCCTTTCGGCACCGACACCGACCAAGAAATAAAAAAAAATTTGAGCTTTGGTCGGTGGCTGCCTTCCGCCACCGACCCTTGCCACCGACCAGAATTGAAAATGAATAAAAAAAAAATTTGAGAGGGGCCCCGCCGCCGACTCACTCCCCTCCTCCCGCCACCGACCCATGCACACACCACACCATATATATATATATAATATATATTAATTATATTATATTATATATATATTAATATGTATATTTTATATTTTATTTTTATATTAAATCTTAAAAATTATTAAAAAACTTGGTGATGTGATTGTTGATGTCAAAAAAGTCAAAAGTGGGTATTTCTTGAAGTGGAAATATTTTTTTCTACCCATTTTGATAAAACACATAGCAAAAATACCCATTTGTTATAACACATATCTAAAATACCCAAAAGTACAAATTTTTACATGGGGAAGTGGGTTTTGCCAAATTTGATTCAATCATTGTTTACATGATAATGATATCATTACTTAAAATATAATTTATAATTAAGATATTAGTTTCAGATTTTAAAAAAAATGAAAAATCATATTATCGAGCCTGACTCTGAGTCTGTTTCGGTCTTACTCGGTTCAGGCTCATGAAACCTACTCACCCGGATCAGACTCATGAAGGCAACTCACCCGGATCAGACCCACTCGTATAGTGCTTCAGTCCTGAAACCGACTGGAACCGACCCGATGCCGACCCGATTCCGACTGGATACCGACCCGATTCGTACCCGGGTCGGTATCTGGTCGGAATCGGGTCGGTTCCATTTTTTTATTTTTTTTAAATCATATACCATGTTTTAGGCACTATGGTCCAATAATCCGACGTGAAAATGACATGACCATCGTATTTACATGCATTATTGTCCTATGTACATTGTTTTCCCAACTTTTTACATACAATATTGGTCAAATGAGCTCATAAAGTATACTGACATGAATAATGCATGCAAGTGAATTTTCTTTTTGACTGAATGAGTGGATGGTAATTTTGCGTACACTGCAATACAGATGAGTAAATAGTCATTTACTGTATTTGACTACTCCAATCAATTCGTGAAAATAATTGAGATTGGTTTGTCTATAAAATTCAATTCATTTGCCATAGACGAAGCATACACATTCGCAACCTTCGTGCCTTATTCTCTCCATCTTCTTGTTTTTCTTCACTTAATATTTCCCCCTTTTTGAAATGGAAAATTGGTGCACTATATTTGTTCATTACAATGGGCAATTTGATGATTCATCCATCTACGTGGGTGGAGAGGAAAGGTTGGTTTACATCCCAATGACCAATCTTTTCATACAGTATCTAAGAAATAGCATCCAATCGCTTCTGGATTCCGAAAATATTCAGCTTCAGTATAATATATATTATACAGGCCAGAGTCGTAGTGGAAGAAATGTAAGATCGTTGTTGGCGACGGATGCTGATCTGCAGCGGCTTTGCTCTGTTTTTTCAGAGCCCAACGTTTATGTTATTTTCAACAATGCAATCAACATTGGTGTTGGGAGTTCTCAGCGGGAGCCATCCCCGTACAGGCCATTCATATCTTCCTTCAGTCCACCGCCGAATGCTACTTTCAGTCCATGTCCGGAGGACCTTCAAAGGTTCGATTCTTCTATGTTCTTTGATCAACCTTTCGCAGGTGGTGCAAGCGGGAGTTCACATATTCCCGACTTAAATGAGGGGGGTGGTTCAGAGGAGTCTGATGATGCTGTTAATGAGGAGGGGGCTAAAGACTCGTCTGAGTCCGAGGAGGAGGCTGAAGACTCGGCTGAGTCCGAGGATGAGAATTTCAACCAATCTTTAATGCAGTGTACGGTGGCTGAATTTTCAGCTTGGGTGCAATCTGTTGGTGGTATGAATGCTTTTGTTTCAAATCTGTTGCCTGCTCATCCTCTAGCTGAAGGTATGGAAGTCCAATTAAATAATTGGTTACTTCCAATCATTCCATTGGATACTTCAGATTCACCCGTCCTGCAAGACGTCGCAGCTATATTGGACCAGGAGTTGACGGAAGGTGCCATATTTTGGAGCAGAGATGATCTGCTCGTTGCTGTTGGTCTCTGGCATATGGAGCAGAGACTAGAATATAAAGTTGCCCGCTCTGACAGTACTCGTGTTGAGTACAAGTGCAAACGAGATGAGAGTTGTTCGTTTCATATACGTGCTACATGCAAAGCTCAATGTTGGATTGTACGCAAGTTCAAACCTATTCATAATTGTAGGATGAACCTTGCTGGAGTTGGAGCACGTAATGTTCGTTCAAAGGCCGTGGCTGCCTATTTTGCAAGGAAGATGCGTAGGCAAGGGTCACTCATCAAACCGCGTGAGATTATGGGCGAGCTGCAAACAAGTTTTGGCATCCATACGACTTATGGTTCTGCGCTGAAAGCACGGAACAGAGCCCTTTCAATGTTGTATGGTAGTGTCGAAGATTCTTTCAAGATTCTGCCGAAGTACCTCGAGGTACTTGTTCAGTATAATGCAGGGACGCTGACAGATCTTGATATTGGTCCCGATGGACGTTTTCGGCACTTGTTTGTGGCATTAGGTGTTTGTCGAAGTGCTTTTGAGTCTTCTCTGAGACAAGTTATTGTTGTCGATGGTACTCATTTGAAGGGAAGAAACAAATGAGTTTTATTTGTTGCTGTTACCAAAGATGGTAATGAGCAGGTCTTCCCACTTGCCATCGGTGTAGGCCCGATAGAGAATGATGAGTCCTGGTTGTGGTTTATGACTCGACTCCGGATGGCTTTTGGCTGCAACGATCAATTGTTGATCGTATCCGACCAACACATCAGCATTTCGAATGCGATGAGCAGAGTGTATCCAGGTACCGCACACGGAATTTGTTTTTATCATTTACAGAATAAATTGACCAGCTTCCGTCCCAACATTGTCCTATTGTACCACCGTGCTGCGTATGCATATCGGGCGACGAATTTTAAGCAGGCTATGGATCAAATAAAAGTCTCAAATCCGGCAGCATACGACAAATTAATGGATGTCGGACCGGAAAAATGGGCTAAATCGAAGTGTCGTGTCCGCCGATATAGTTTTTTGACCTCAAATGCAGCCGAGGTCTTCAATGCAAGACTGTTGGATGCTCGTCGTTTGCCAATCTGCTCGTTGTTAGAAGCGTATAGAAGTATTGTCGAGGCTTGGTTCGACCAGCGACGTGCCAAAGCTGCTAATTGGTCTGATGACTTGACAGAGGAGGTTGTTGCGAAGATGGCACCCTTGGTGGAGAAAGCACGTGGATACAACGTGGTTCCCACATTGCAACATACCTTCAAGGTCAATGACGGCACTCGGTCTTGGAATGTGGATCTACAATCTACTTTTTGTGAGTGTCGTGAGTTTCAACTCGATCTGATGTCGTGCGTTCATGCAGCAGCTGCAATTTGGTATGAAATATACTCATTAGTTTGTTTTCAATTTTTACTTCTAATATTTTATAATAAAATTGTTCTATAGGGCAAATGGATTGCATTTCTATGACTACGTTTATCCATACTACAAGACCGAGACTTGGCGTGAGATATATGGTGGGGTTGTTAATCCTCTTCCTCCTCAAAATGAATGGGATGTCTCTTCTGAAGCATCATCAGTACTTGTATTGCCGCCAATTATAACTCGTCAAGCAGGTCGGCCAAGGAACAGACGACGTCCTTCAGGTGCAGAGCATTCTCAATCCTCTACTAGCAGACATCGTGCCCCTAAGCGTTGTAGTATTTGTAGATCAGATGGTCATACAAAACGAAATTGTCCTGATAGGGTCCAGGACAATCATTGAATTGTAATGTTTGGTTCTTAGTGCTATGCTCATTTCATGACTTCAATAAATAAGTTTGGTGCACTATAAGATTTCACACAAAAACCGAAGTGCTAGAAGGATCATGATCCGCACAGGGATTAAAAGCACTAGAACCAAAAACAAATCCTGTAACTAATGCAAATTCGGGCACTCCAAATTTTATAATCTGCCCATTAATACAAAACCATAGAGCATTAGGGGTTTTAGTTGAAATTTGATGTCCTAATAGTTCTACTAATGGTTGTGATGCACTAGGACCATTATTTTTCCAAGTTAATAAGTTACCAAACGGCCCATTAATAAACTGATTAAGCAACCCTTGACCCCCTATTGAATTTAATGTATCATAAATCGTTTCTAAAATAGTGACTTTGGTGTAGAAGTTCACTTTAGCATTTAGACCAAGAAAAGTGGGCCTAATCCACTGTGGCTGCACAAATCAAACACAAAATGCAACAATTATGAAATATTCAACAAAATGCAAGACAACATGTATTTTAATTTAACAAAAATCCAACAAATATTGAAAAAAACCTATTCGACAATAATTCCAATAAAAAAATCAACAAACAATTCCAACGAAAATAATGCAACTCATAATGTATTCTAATTTAACAAAAATCCAACAACAATTCAAAAAATGTTATTCGTTCCAACAAAAATTCCACAAACAATTCCAACATAAATTAATTCAACACAAAACCAAATTCCATTACAAAAATTAATTCATCACAAAACCCAATTCCAATTTCATTCCCATTCCCATTCGAATTATACATCCATTCGAATTATACATCTGTTCCCATTCGAATTATACATCTATTCCCATTCCCATTCGAATTATACATCTATCTCATTCTCATTCCCATTCGAATTAACCGACAAAATCGACCGAAATTTAAACGGGTTGGTGGAATGAGATTGAGAAACTTACTTGTTGAATATTGTCGGCCATGACCGCTTACAAATCGGAATCGATGGAGTCGGCTTCGTCAATGGAGGAAAGGGGGACCAGTTTGCTCGACAATAATTGTGTGGAAAGGGGAAAAATTCACGTGCAGGAATAAATATTCAAATTTTTGACCGGGTCGGAATCGGTCGGTATCGGGTCGGTTTCATGTTGTCCGATTCCGACCCGGTTCGGTCAATGAACAAACGGGTCGGGTCTGAGTCGTATCCGGGTCGGTTTCTTTAATTTTATGAAACCGACCCCTTTATAATATAAAGAAATTGAGTCGGTCTCGGGTCCGACCCGGTTCAAACTCCAATTCGGATAAAAACATTAATTAAAAAATTTTTTTTTTGTTTTTTTTAATATATGTAAATGACATTTACGTCAAAAAGTGAATTAAAGATTAAATCAAAATTCATTGTTGTTTGGAAAAACAAATCTGACATGTGCAGAGTGTACTTTTGGGTATTTTTGATATGTGTTATAAGAAATGAGTATTTTTGATATGTGTATTAGGCTAAATGAGTATTTTGAATTTCTCTCTCTTTCTTGAATGTGTTTAATATTTTGGGTATTTTCATAATGTGTTTAGTGGTTTTGGGTATTTAAAATATTTTTCACTTTTTTATGAATATTAAACAATGAAATGTTTCTTTAAAAATATTAATAAATATTTCCACTAAAAAAAAAAAAAGATAATTTTAACTGCGAAAACAAATTCAGTTGGTAATTGCTTCTTCTTTATCAATATAGACCATTTCCATTGCTAGTAACTGTAAAAATAAAAAGAGTAACTGTATGATAAATATCTAAAAATTATAATTAAACTAATTATTGAAGTCATATCAACCACGCAATTTATGGATATAAGTCATTATTGAATTAAAGGAATGAGCAGAGCAAATATGTCAGCATGTAGGTCTGCACTTCAACAATATAAGTCAACTTTTTTACAACACCACTTATAATTAATATTTAGTTAATTAATTAATTTAGTCCCGTACCTTTACATAAATTAACTTGATCTCCAAGAAGTCCACTTTGGCTTACAAAATGTTTGCATTGCATTTCTAAATTGAATTCAATTACAAGACTTTTATTTTGTCAATAATTCACCATTCTTTTATTTTGAAACATATTAATTTCAGCGGTTCACTGTATAAATTATAAATTTTATTTCTAATTATTAATGTAATTAAAAGTTTGATGAGTAAGAATATTCTCATAAAACTCGATTATATGAATCGGAAAAACCACGGCATGAGTGTGCACGATTCTGGAATTGTTTCTAGAAGATACCTCTCATGGATTAGTTTCTTGTTTAGCAACTAATTTAATTAATTATCTGTCCCATATTGTAAGGCACTACATACAGAATTAAAGATTGTATTTTTCTCTAAAATTTGCCTAAGATTTTTCTTAAATTAAGTTTGAGCTTCAATTCATCATATACATGCATGCGCAAAAATCTTGTATTGTCTTTGTCTCTTTTTGTCGTCTGAAGCTTCTTCTTGTAGACCCAAAATTTAGGAGACTCAGTCGATGAAATAGACAAAACAAGAACGAGAAATTTCACATTGCATTCAATGAAATTTGTTTCAGCGTACGGAATCGAGCAACACCTGTTGTCTTTTCTTTTTTTTTTTTGAATATATTTTTCTCTGTCGTGATTTTCAAGTTCTTGCGCCTCAGATCCATTGATCTTATTTAGAAAATTCCTTTCATATTCTTGTGTTTTAACAAATGGTAGTTGGGTTTGAAGGTTTCTTTAGAAGTAATGCGCGTGGTGAAGTCAAACATCAGATCCAAGTCTTTGTTCAAAGCCTCTGTGTCATCAGAAAAATCAAATCTCTGCATAATTACTTCACACATTCCTCTCTCTCTCTGCCTCACTCTCTCTCCGCACGTTCTTGGCAGATTATATAGTCTCCATATATAATCAGTAATCTCTCAATTTCATTATTTTATCCTTCATTTGTTTCAGCTTAACTAATCGTATTCTGGCGAAGGGCCATTCTTTGCAAGTACAAAGATTGAATCTTTCAAGATTTAAGGTGGAGAACAACTACTGGAATTTTTTGGGTTGTGTTTTTTTTTTTAACTTTCTTTATTGTCTTCTCTCTCATTATGTTTTCTGACATCACTTTTTCTTGCATTGAGCATCTGCCTCTTTCTGTTTGGTGAAAATTTTCTTCTTCTTCACCCTCTCGTGAAATTTTTTAAGTTTTAAGTTTTTTTTTTTTGACAACTGGGCTCTCTGAGTTATCGGGGTTGAGGCCTTTTTCTTGGGGCTGATTCTTTCTGGGGAAAGAATACTAATTTATTACAGCCAAATTTGTGATTTTTAGGTAGTTTTCTGGTAAGCATTGTCAGTCCGCATTCACAAATCTTATTTAACGAAGATCAAGATTCTCCTTTTTCTGGGAGTAAAATGAGAGGCGAGAAAAGAAAGAAGTTGCATTTCAGCAAGATCTACTCATTCAAATGTGGTAGAGGAGGATTCAAAGATGAACATTCCCAGATTGGAAGACCGGGTTTTTCCAGAGTGGTTTATTGCAATGAACCGGATGGTTTGGACACCGGTCTGAGGAATTATGCGACGAATTATGTCAGGACTACTAAGTATACACCTGCAACTTTCTTGCCCAAGTCTCTGTTTGAGCAGTTTAGGAGGGTGGCTAATTTCTACTTCCTTGTCACCGGCTCATTGTCTTTCACCGACCTTGCGCCTTACTCTGCCGTCAGCGCCATTTTTCCGTTGATCATTGTCGTCGGCGCAACCATGATTAAAGAAGGCATTGAAGATTGGCAAAGGAAGAAGCAGGTAATATATTGTTTTGTTTTGTTTCATTTATGTGGTCCATTTCCTGCCACCCACATTTTTTATTGTTGCTTCTTGTACTAAAATTTAGATTAATGTTCATTGAGTTCTTGATATTCAATGTTATGTTTTTAGGATTGATGGGAAATATTTAATGGAAACCATTTATGGAAACTTTTGTGGGCAATGAGGATGCTTTGGCTTCTTAGTTTGAGTTCTAAACCACTGACTTCATATTTTTGGATTTGTTTCTCTATTTAAAAAGGAAAATCTTTTAAAATTTTGTAGGATATTGAGGTAAACAATAGGAAGGTGAAGGTGCATCAGGGGGGTGGGATTTTCAAGCAAACTGAATGGAGAAATTTGAGAGTGGGTGATATAGTGAGGGTGGAGAAGGATGAGTTCTTTCCTGCAGATTTAGTCTTGCTGTCGTCGAGCTACGAAGATGCTATATGCTATGTTGAGACGATGAACCTTGATGGAGAGACAAATTTGAAGCTCAAGCAAGCGTTGGAAGTGACTTCATCAATAAATGAAGAGCATGATCTTGGAGATTTCAAGGCTGTGGTTAAATGTGAAGACCCTAATGCTAATTTGTACAGTTTTGTTGGAAGCATGGAGTTTGAGGATCAGCAATACCCTCTCTCTCCTCAACAGCTGCTACTCAGAGATTCTAAACTGCGGAACACTGACCACATATATGGAGCAGTTATCTTCACTGGCCATGACACCAAGGTGATTCAGAACTCTACAGATCCTCCTTCCAAGAGAAGCAAGATTGAGAAGAAAATGGACAAGATTATCTACGTTCTATTTGGTATACTGTTCATGATGGCTTTTATCGGGTCGGTTTACTTTGGTGTTGTGACTAGAGAGGACAAGGAAGGTGGACACCAGAGGTGGTATCTCAAACCAGAGAGTGCTAATATTTTCTTTGATCCAGATAGAGCTCCAATTGCTGCAGTATATCACTTTTTCACAGCGGTGCTGCTATACAGCTATTTCATTCCAATTTCATTGTATGTCTCTATAGAGATTGTTAAAGTTCTTCAGAGCATTTTTATTAACCAAGACATTCATATGTACTATGAGGAAGCCGACAAGCCAGCTCACGCTCGCACCTCGAATCTGAATGAGGAACTTGGCCAAGTTGATACTATCCTATCTGACAAGACTGGCACATTGACTTGCAATTCCATGGAGTTCATAAAGTGCTCAGTGGCTGGTATTGCTTATGGCTATGGTGTCACTGAGGTCGAAAGGGCAATGGCTAAAAGAAATGGGTCCCCTATGGCCCTGAGTGGGAAACAAGCTGCCGAGCTCCCTGACAGCCCTAACAGGCCTTCTGTCAAAGGTTTCAACTTTGATGATAAAAGAGTCACCAATGGGAATTGGGTGAATGAGAAGCACTCCGACGTGATCCAAAAGTTCTTTCGGTTATTGGCAGTATGCCATACAGCAGTGCCTGATGTTGATGAGAACACGGGGAAAGTCACGTATGAAGCTGAGTCACCTGATGAGGCTGCCTTTGTTATTGCAGCCAGAGAACTTGGCTTCGAGTTCTTCAAGAGAACACAGACAAGTGTTTCGGTCAATGAGTTGGACCCGGTCTCTGGAAAACTACTTGAAAGGTTAGTATCTTGCAAACTCTTCTTAGCTTTTATGCTCATGCTTTTGTTCTGAGGCGCACATACATTCGAGTCTTAGACAGCGTCGTGTGCAGGCACATTGTTTATGTGGTATAGATTTTCTTGATCAAGCAAAATCATCAGATTCTGAAAGAATTTCTGTCAATGCAGATCCTACAAGCTATTAAACATTTTAGAATTTAACAGTACAAGAAAGAGAATGTCAGTTATAGTTAGAGATGAGGAGGGGAAGCTACTGTTACTCTGCAAAGGTGCTGACAGGTTAGTTTTTGATTCCAACTTATTGAATCTCAAAGTTAAAAATCTCTCATTTTTATGAATAATTTCTTAGTTTGGTTTTGGTTGCCTTATTCCACTGATTTATCCATTTAATGACCTTCCTTCTGTTTTGTACAGTGTCATGTTTGAAAGGCTTGCTGAAAATGGAAGGGAATATGAAGAGAAAACCAGAGAGCATGTCAATGAGTATGCAGATGCAGGCTTAAGGACCTTGATACTTGCTTATCGGGAACTCAACGAAGATGAATACGAAGCCTTTGATAAAAGAATTTCGGCAGCCAAAAACTCGGTTAGTGATGATCGTGAGGCACTGATTGACGAAGTGAGTGAAGAAATGGAAAAGGATTTGATTCTTTTAGGCGCAACAGCCGTTGAGGACAAGCTCCAGCAAGGGGTGGGTTATGAGTCTATTCATGCAGAACTATAGAGCATTTTTCTCCCTAACAATCCCTAAATGGATGCTGATTTTCTTTATTTATTTTGTCATCAGGTACCAGAATGCATTGACAAACTAGCACAAGCAGGAATCAAGTTATGGGTTTTGACTGGGGATAAGATGGAAACTGCTATTAACATAGGGTACATTCTTGGCTCAGTATCTTAGCAAATTACTTTGATGTATATGGTTTCAAGAGATCTCTGACTGTAAGAACCAATTTTTGCAGTTATGCTTGTAGTTTGCTCAGACAAGGAATGAAGCAAATAATTATTACATTGGAGAGTCCTGAGATCAAAGCTTTGGAGAAAAGTGGAGAAAAGAATGAAATTATCAAGGTAAATAGTAGGACTAGGAGTCATAACAACTTACCTTCAAATGCAAAGATAATGAAAGCTTTGGTAGATGAGTTCATTTTATATATCCTTGGCATTGCAATATGAGATGCTGAGATTCTTTTTATTTATTTATTTATTTCTTCATTAGGCTTCGAAGCAAAGCTTTCTTGGGCAGATCACCGCAGGGAAGTCTCAGGTTGCTCAATTGAGTACAGAGGCTTTTGCTTTGATCATTGATGGAAAATCTCTTGCATATGCATTAGAAGATGATGTCAAGAAACTATTTCTCGAACTTGCAATCGGGTGTGCATCTGTAATTTGCTGCCGCTCATCCCCAAAACAGAAGGCACTGGTGAGTGCAAATGCAACAACCTATACCCTTAACTTGTTTGGCTTTGTTCTATCTTTTGTTACTAAACTTCTTGCGATCATCTAGGTGACGAGACTCGTGAAAGATGGCACCTCTAGGACTACTTTGGCAATTGGTGATGGAGCCAATGATGTTGGAATGCTTCAAGAAGCAGATATTGGAATTGGAATCAGTGGGGTTGAAGGAATGCAGGTGAAAAACCTGATTGTCTACTCTTTGCAACTCAGACCTCCCCTCCCTCAATGATCTGTTTATTCCTCTTTTATCTTACATCTTTCATCTCCAAATTTACCAGGCAGTCATGTCAAGCGACATTGCAATTGCTCAGTTCAGATTCTTGGAGCGCTTGCTTTTGGTGCATGGACATTGGTGTTACAGAAGAATATCCACAATGGTAAATATTATTACACTGATATTAATTAGGAAGGTTGGTTAATCACAACAAATTCAATCTTGTAATTTCTCTTTTGTGTTCATGCAGATTTGCTACTTTTTCTACAAGAACATCACCTTCGGCATCACAGTCTTCTTGTTCGAGGCTCATGCCTCATTTTCCGGACAACCTGCATACAATGACTGGTTCTTGTCTCTTTACAACATGTTCTTCACCTCCTTGCCCGTGATCGCTCTCGGTGTCTTCGACCAAGACGTATCAGCTAGATTCTGTCTAAAGGTTCATATTTTACAGCACAGTCTCATTGGAAACCATCCATTTTTAAACAAAGACTCATCATGTCTTAAAACTTTCACTGTTGCAGTTTCCCCTGCTGTACCAAGAAGGTGTGCAGAATCTCCTCTTCAGCTGGCGCCGGATACTCGGTTGGATGCTCAACGGATTCTGCAGTGCCATCATCATCTTCTTCTTCTGCACCAAGGCACTGAGCCCTCAAGCATTCAACGAAGACGGCAAAGTTGCAGATTACCAAATCATGGGAGCTACAATGTACACATGCATTGTTTGGGTTGTGAACTGCCAACTCGCCCTTTCGATCAGCTACTTCACTCTAATACAACACGTTTTCATCTGGGGCAGCATTGCTATATGGTATCTCTTCCTTCTCATCTACGGTGCTATGCCCGTCAGTTTCTCCACTACTGCATACCAAGTCTTCGTCGAATCTCTAGCACCTACGCCCGCGTTCTATATAGTGCCCCTCTTCGTCGTCCTCTCCACCCTCGCGCCTTACTTTGTGTACAGAGCCATCAAGATGAGGTTCTTCCCGATGTACCACGAAAAGATTCAGTGGATAAGGCACGAGGGGTGGTCCGGGGACCCCGAGTACTGTAATTTAGTCAGACAGAGATCGATCAGACCTACAACTGTGGGCTTTACAGCTCGCTCGTTGGCACGAACAAATCCTCTGCAAGATCGAAGCCAGAGCCATATGTAGCATATTGAGGTACAGTTTGTTCTTCTGAACTTTGCTTTGTACAGAAATATAGCTCACATTCACCAAATATCGTTTGGTTTCTTGTAATTTTTCTTATTAGTTGGTATATATTTATTCTTTCAATTTTACTCTTTGTAAAATTCCTTGTAGTTTAGACAGTAGAATCTGTTGTAATGATCATGCAATAAGAGAGAGTTTGGCCTTTGTTTTTATTCTAAATTTTCTGTCTACTAACAAACACATGCCTAATCTTAATAATCAATTTTATAAAAAATAATCATGTCTACCTAGCTAGAATCCAACCAGGAGGAAGGGATGCTACGTTCATGCACAGCCGATTTAGCCATGATGTGTGCGAACTCATTGAAGCTGATGACGCCGTCGCCGTTCGCATCGGCCTCCTGTATCATCTCCGTGAGCTCGTTGTACGTGAGGGGCTGCCCCATCTTAGCCATCTGCCCGGCCAGCTCGGCTGCTGATATGACCCCATTGCCGTCGCGGTCGAAGGCCTTGAACACCTTCATTAGCTGATCATGGTTTAAGACAACTCGCTCATTCATTTCAGATAGCAGGAGCTCGACCAATTCATCGAATTCGATCGAGCCATTGCCATTGGCATCCATCCCGGCTGATATGGTGTGGATCTGGTCCCCCGTTGGCTTGAGGCCTAGGGACCGGAGGAGGGCGGCGAGCTCGAGCAACGTCAGGCTGCCATCTTTGTCCATGTCGAACCGGTCGAATATTTCCTTCAGCTGCTTCACCTGTTCCGGGTCATATTGCGTTGAAGCCATGAAAGATGAGAAGAGAGAGAAGATTGTTTTGCTTTGTTTCTTGGTGTATTTTGTTGTAAGTTTGGTTTTTGGTGGTTTGTTAAATGTTGTGGGGCTGTCATTCCTTCTATTTACACCAAAAAATTGCTCCTACAAATAGAATGCACAGAATCTACAAGAGCCAATCAAAAAAAAAAAGAAAACTAACTTGCAATGAAATGAGCCTCGCCTCAGCTGCCATCTTGGTCATTCTGACTATCCCGGCTGAAGAACTCACTATTAAACTCTTGACTACCAAATGCCATCCTCCTCAGCAACCGGATTTCTTCCGATTGCTGAGCAGAGTTGAATATCTGACTCTCCCCTACTCTCATTCCATTAGTCAAGTCCGAGGAGGCCACCATGTCGTCCAAAGCCCTCACAACCTGCCCCATTGTGGGCCTCTTTGAAGCTGAGTGCCGCACACAAACTGCTGCAGCTTCCATCACCCGAAACATCTCACCATCGACATACTTTCCTTCTAGCCTTGGATCTGCCAATCCCACAAACTCTCCTCTCTCAACTGCACCACTCAACAAAGGTCGAGCCTGCAACGAACATAACATAATGTATACATATCATATATAAAATATGCCATCTTGATGTTTAGCTTAACGTTGAGTTGATACACTCACCCACTCAACCAAGCTCTCATCCCCTAGCGGTTGAGATGTATCCACAGGCTTTCGCCCCGTGATCAACTCCAAGAGCACGACCCCGAAGGAATACACGTCTGATTTCTCAGTCAACTTCCCACTGGATGCATACTCTGGAGCCATGTATCTGAAGAAAGCTACTAGATATGTTAGAATATGACTACAGAATAATTTCTTGAGCAAAACACTGGCCACTTACCCGAAAGTTCCCATCACACGCGTGGTGACATGTGTATTCACGTCCATGGCTAGTTTAGCTAGCCCGAAATCAGAAACCTGTGGGAGTAGTTGTTACATAACTTGTACGAGCAACGAAAGAAAAAAAACTATGTTTCGATTCATGGTACCCGAGCTTCAAACTTGCTGTCTAGAAGGATATTTGACGACTTGATATCTCTGTGGATGATACGAGGATGGCCTGAAAGATCGAAACATTAGGTACATGCAAGCTTACATGATTGGGAATGCTTCATATTGGAAGCATTCCAAAGGAAGAGGAAGAGATCTATACACTCAAGTTCATTGGCATAGCATAAGATAAGTAGGTTGGCAAATTCGAAGAGCTTACAGTCTTCATGTAGATAAGCTATCCCGCGAGCTGCACCAACGGCAATCTTGACACGCGTAGCCCAATCCATGACAGGCTGACCTTCCCCTGAGCAGGAGTAACAAAATATCAACAACTAACATAATTTTGATAACCCATAATTCCACATGAAGTTCTGATACTCACCATGAAGATGGAAGTAGAGGGTATTGTTAGGGAGATAATCAAGTACAAGCAGCCTTCTTTCTCCAGAAATACAATAACCTACAAGTGAGACCAAATGGCGGTGGTGCACACGACTAATGATTTCGACTTCTGATCTGAATTCCCGCTCTCCCTGTCCTCCACCATTTTGTAACTGCTTAATTGCTACTTCTCTACCATCTGCAAGAATCCCTTTGTAAACATAACCAAAACCACCTTTACCCAAGAGATTCTGGGCTGAGAATCCATTAGTGGCCTCAACTAACTCTTCATAGGTGAACAATGGCCTTGAGTTTCCCAAACCACCAGGCTCCCGGGGTGAGTTTACGGAACCACTTCCATTCTTTGGTGATGTTTGTAGATTAAGTAAACTAGAACCTATGCGAAAAAAGATGACACATATTTTGAGTTCTATTTGGATGTGAGCGAATGCAGCAAATAGAATAAGGTTTACCAGATTTAGGAGAAGTAGTTGAGGTTGGTATAAAGTAACCACCATTGTGGGCAGAAGCCTTTTTCTTTCGCTTCCAGATACAGCAGGCTATGATTCCAAATGTAGCAAGCAATAGGAGACTACTCACTACAATAATTGCCATTGTGCCTCCAGAATCAAGGCCATCACCTCTTGAGGAGGGCAGTGAACTTCCCGGTGATGGATTATCGGTGACCGGATTACCAGGTGGATTCAAAGATGGAGAAAAGGAGGGTGGTGATGAAGCCGTGGAAGGAGGAGGTGGTGACATAGTTGTTGAAGACGGTGGCACCAATCTTGGAGGAGAATTTGAAGGTGGTGGAGGAGTTGTAGGGGTACGTGGTGGCACAGTTGCTGGAGGTGGTGGTGAGTTTCGGGGAGGTCTATTAGTTGGTGGTGGAGGGGAACTTTCAGGGGTATTAGATGATGGTGGGGGAGGTGAGTTAGAAGGCGGACGTGGAGGAGGGGGATTGCTCGGTGGTGGAGGTGGGTCATTATTGGACGGCGCTGGTGGGAGTGGATTAGTTGGTGGAGGTGGTGAAGTAGGAGGACTAGCTGATGGAGGGGGTGGTGGGAATGTACTAGTAGGCGGTGGATCAGGTGGGGGTGGAGACGGCGTAGGAGGTGGACTTGGAGGTGGAGGTGCATTGGGTTGAGGAGGTGCGTTTTCAGGTGGAGGTGGAATGGGCGTCGGTTGTGGAGAAGCCATGCTTGGAGGTGATGTTGCAGAGGTGGAAGGAGGGGATGTTGGCGGTGGAGGTGAATCAGGTTCAGGTGGCGGAGGAGGAGGATTAGGCGGAGGTGAGTCGGGCGGAGGTGGTGGTGCGTTGGTTGGAGGTGAATCCGGTTCTGATGGAGGAACAGAAGAAGGCTGAGGTAGAGGAGAGGTGGAGGTCGGCGGTGGCGGTGCAGCAGTAGGAGCAACTGGAGAATTTGAGGACGGAGATGCAGATGACATCTCACCAGCCTCCTAATCGCTCAAATTCTACCATTCCTACCTAAACAAAATCCACATTCAACAAAACCACAAACAACTCTGTTTTATTACAAAACATTTCTCTCAAAACAGAAGTTGAAACAAGAATTGCCTCAAAGGTTGATGAAACCTTCCCCAAAATCTCAAAATCAGCATTTACCTGCCCCAAAATCAAATCTCGCAGTTAATGCAGCACGCAGAAACCTCAACTATGGGCATCAAACTACCGAATCCATATCACAGAACCCTCTTACAACACCAAGATTTTACTGAAAGTCTCAGCTTGATGAGCACACACCCACCACATAAAGTAACCAGATAAACAAAAATAAAACTAATCAATCCTATTTTACACGTACAATCAACCTTTTTCTTGAGTGGCCTCACAACACCCAATAGAGAAAGACTCCAAAAATACCAAAGGTGCCACACAATCCACAGCAGATGTATACGCCACAATAATATTAATCAGTTTTTATCATCAATTGGCCAAAATCGCAAAAAAAAACTTCAATCAGCAAATTCGAAGACTAAAAAAAAAGCAGCCATATATCGATCAACGCAAACAGAAAAGAAAAGTATAAAGAATAAATTGAAAGGCGCTTTAAAAAAATTTAAGCTAAAACTGAAAACACGGAAAATGGGGTCTGTCAGAAAACAAAGAAGCACGGGGATGAAAATGAAACTGTAGTAGTGACAGCGACAAGGAGACAAATTCTGGAATAAAAACTCTTCTTCCAACTATATGAATGTAAATTTCGTGGTTGATAGCGTTTCAGATTTGCAAAATTCTCGAAATCTTAGCCAATTATGAACATGTGTTCGTGAACAAATATGCTCCAGTTTAACGTCCAAATCAAAAATTTTCATTATTTATTTATATAAATCAGTCTCTTACAAGATTACACAAAGTTGCGGTTGCGCGTGCGGGTCAGCTCCCATTACTTGAGTTCATGTTGGCAAATCGAGTAATTATTATGGGTTTTGTTCATTCATTTAAATAAAAGCATTTATTTATTTTTTTAATTTTTTTAAAAAAATTATAGATACTGTTGATAGCTATGACCACCCCCTGTTTTAAAAGCCGAGAAACTCTATGAGATGAGTTTTTTTTTCCATAAAAATGCTACATTTAGGACAAACAATTAAGATTTGATTTATTATTGAGGTAGTCAGAAAATAGAAAATTCTCAATTACACGCTTGGTGCCAAATTCTCTTCTTTAATTTAATAAAAGATGGCCTCATTGAATATGATTTCCGGAATGTTTTATCAGGCAAGTAGGCAAGTATTATCGTTTTACAATAATCAATTAGGGTTGTCATCTATCTAATATATTAAAACAGAACAGCCAATCACTGTTTATCAGGCGGGAAAATTGCCGCTAAGCCAAATATTTTTCATGCATGCACAGTCCAATATTTATAATTTTCAAATTCCAAATTTCGAAGAAATGTGTGTTATGTATCCAATATATAAAAAATCATGTTCAGCGCAGAGTGGTTGAAACACAATTCAAATTTCAAATGGAAAAAGTGTCATAAAAAGGCGTGCCCATCTCAGAGTGATTGAAAGACAATTCAAATTTCAAATATAGAGATTTTGGTTCAAAGTCCATATATATTATTACATCATACTGTGCACCACAGATTTCAACTTTCATCAAGAGGCTTAAAATAATTTTTGATCAGCAACAACTGGGCTGCCCAACAACATTGCTGCAAAATACGAAGTGCGACTCTTAACTGCCGACGACAAAGAACAACGATGTTAAAGGATCATCACATCTTCAATAAGCATAGGAGAAGAAGCCGGCAACGTCATTCTTTTTGTTCAGATATCCTTTCAAGTTAGCACATCTATTTTTTAATTTATCAGCAACTGTTTATCTTATTCAAACAAAAGAGTTCCGAACACTGGAAAGCTACCACAAAGTGAGTGTGGCAACTGGCAACTCTTTCAAAGGAGAACCAAGATTCCCAAATCAACAGGATATATTTGGAGGTAACCATATGCTCTCACAAATATTTTCACCATTCAAAAACTATTTCAAGTACAAGTCTCTCTCTCTCTCTCTGTGAGATGGCTGTTCTGTTTTAATATACTACCTCTGTCCCTTTCTATTAGTCCCATAGGAAGGGACACACAAACCAATGCAAGTAAATGTTTGTGAGTGGAGTGAAATTAATATTTTATTGATGAGTGTGAAAAAGTTTGCTATTTTAGGAAATGGGACTAATAGGGTGGGACGGACCAAAAAGGCAAATGGGACTAATAGGGTGGGACGGAGGGAGTATTAGATAGATTTGGAGGTAAGTAGTTAAATGTATATTAAACAAACTCAAAATATTAAACTCGAAAAAAAAAATCAATTTACAATCTTAACATTTCCTAACATGCAATGTAGTTTTGTTTCCAAGAACAAAAAATATGTTATTAGCAAAAATTGAGAAATTAAGGTTACTTAATTTCTTGAAATTTTAGAGAGAGGGATTAATGATTGTAATTTGTAAATATGCATCATCAATCAATACTGTATCAAATAAACAATGGTGTGGCCAAAAATGATAACTAGACCATGGAATAAAAAAAGTTGGCTTTTCTTTTAAGGCATGAAATGATCCGAAAGATGAGATCCAAATGACTTCTAACCAAGTTTCCGAAAAATAAAAAAAAAGAGTTGTATTTGAAATAGTTTTGGAAAGGTGAAAATATCTTGAGAGCATATGGTTATAATTTTCAAAATATGCTTGAATTAGTTAGCTTGGGTTTTTAAAGTTTTGAAATTAAAATAAAAAGTTTAAGAAAAGAAAATTTATATTGCATAAATAATATAACAATTTTTTGCTTTTGAAACTTCTCTAGCACAAGTGTTGAATCTACGAAATCTGGAATTGCCGTTGAACCATGAAGATTATCAACAACACCAATTCAGTATGGAGCTGTTGCCTGTGCTGGATGCGGGGTGAGGCTGGGGCTTGAACAAATTTGGGTTCAGTGTCGGCAAATTTACGTTAGATTATAAGTTCCATTCTTGAGAAAATTAATTGATGCTGCAATTGATTCATAAGACATTGATTTGAGCCATTTTTTTTAAAATCTATTTACAATAACTTATTAAAAATAGGTTTGCACTTTTGTTAGGTTTAATTTTTTGAATCTATAGTCTTACAATTATATGAATATTCTTGATTAGATCTATTTACGATTATGATTTTGACTGTCAAAAATCTTAACCTTTATCTTTATGGTATGCCCATCAAATTTATTCAAAGATTGGTATTTTTTAAGCAATTAAAAAATCATCAATATTAAAGATTCAACCGCCCACTATAAGTGTAGTGGACCCAATAAAAAAACCGTCGATCATTTAAAGTTAATGGAAGAAAAAAAAAAAAAACCAATATTGATGATTCAGCACAATTAAAAATAGATATAAAAACTGTTGATATACAGAAAATCCTGTATATTTATATATACAATACTGTTAATTTTCATTTACCACTCACAATCATCTTTTTAACCGGTAAAACATCATCGTTCAATTTTTGGTTTATTCTTATATTCATGAAAAATGTCTTTCTCCAAATTTTTTTGTTGATCTAGATATCCATGAAAATTTGTCATTTTTCAACCATTGAATAACATTCCACTTTTTTCCGTTCTTTTTGCTTTGTTTGAAATATAATATAATTTCAGTTAATATAATAAATTTCAGTTAATATAATATATCTATACTTATTTATTGACACACAGTATTTTGCTATTGCATTTATATTTTTTTTAATAATACTTAAAATATAATAATTTCGTGCAACGCACGGGTGAAATACTAGTTACCTAGAAAATGTTTTCTTGTTTATTAACTTTATTAAAACTTTGTAAATGAGTTTATGGGATGGTGACTTGATCAAATTTACACTACCTTTTATCAAGTTGTTGTGTTGTATAGAATCAAATTCGGAACTTTTTACGTATTAGACTAATTCTTTATTCTAAAGCGGATTATAATAAGCTATATATCTAGTTAAGGAAAACTTACATATAAACATGGGAATCATTGTTTTTAAATTGACTATATATGATTTTTTTTTTAAAGAATTGTCGATTTAGGACTTTAAAATAATTTAATTATCGATTCAAGATCCAAAAAATGAATTCTCAATCTAGGACTTGATATTGAGATCCTTGAGTGCAACCTTTTCAGATTTTGAATTAATAATTTTTGTGATATTTTAGATCTTGAATTGAAAATTCTTCTTTCAAATCCAAAATTGATAATTGAACTATTTTTTGGTTTTGATTAATAATACTCCAACTTTTTATTAGAAGGACTATGCATATGAGATATACACCATTATGGTGATTTTAAGAATTGAGGCCATGGTACAAGATTTGAATACTTGTATTTTTAATTATGTTAAAATTGAAATTTTCATGTTTTATTGTTTGTTGAAGTTCCATGTGCTAAATACCTAAAAAGTAAATGAACTTAATTAATTGATAATTACGTGTGAAAATCTGTGGACTAATTCAAAAGGAGTGCCATAATATTTTACGACAAAAAAATATAAGATAAAGAAAAATAAAATAAGTATAAGAAGGTAAAAAAGAAGGAATTAATAAATGATTGGGGGTTTGGTTTTTATTTAATTTCCACCCCGTATATAATGATAAAATAAGAGGAAATAATTTTAAAAAATAGATGAGGGAATTTGCATTGAGGAAAATATTTTAAATAACCATTCCTACTAAATGCATTACAAATATACCCAAAACATTATATTGCTTTAAGAAATACCCACTGCCACAATCAGAGTTCGTTTTTGCATGAAATCGATAAGATAATTAGTTAATGATGATCAAATCATTACCAAATATCAAATCAGGCGTCTATTATTATATTTTTTAATTGGATAAAGTTAATATTAAATTTAGAAAATATGCATTTGACCAAAAGACTAAGACCGGATATTAAAAAAAGAATATTTCCTGAAGTCGGTGGCGAGGTCGGTGTCGTGTGCTTGACAACGACCTCGACACCGACTCAATATTTAATAATTTTAAATGTGGTCGATGCCACGTAAGTCGGTGTCGTGTTTGGCGTCGAACTCGACACCGACTGTCGGCAGAATATTTTTTTTTAATTATAACATTTGGTCGGTGCCGAGGTCGGTGCCAATGTAAAGGCACCGACTTCGACACCGACCCTATATTTTTTTTTTTTATAATTTCGAAATTTTTACAATTTGTGCATGCACGTGAATGTACTAGCGGTTCTGCTTCAAAATTCAGAGAAAATTTGTGCATGCACGTGAATGTAGGTGTACTCATAATTGAGATCGAATTATAAATCGGTGCTCTTCACTCTTACACTCAAATTCGAAGAAAAACACACGAAAACACACGGTGAGGGGCTTCGTCTCCTCCTAGTACCTCTACTAGATGAGGCCTCCCCCGCCGCATCATGAGATGGATTACCACTCTCACGGTGCCCCTCATCTCCTATACCCCCACTCCTCTCATGATCTCTACCCCCTACATGCACTCCCTCACCCCTCTGCGTCCTCGAAGGCACGGCTACGTCGGGATGCCTCCATTTGACGCCTAATGGCTGTTGCATGAGTGCAGACTGGTAATAGCCCTTATTTTCCTCATCAGTAGAAGGAGGTAAGATCGAGTAAGCATTAATCTGCAATTTAAAGAAATATCATTAGAAAATTAAAATATTGTGACAAGACAACAAATTTTTATAATACCTCATCTCTGGCAAAGAACGCACCCCACGATCCCCACTTGTCTGCATTTGCTTTCACAAACTTCCACTTAGCAAACCGTGGAAGCGCCTCAGGATTCACGAGGTTGCAACATGCAAATCCCAACTCCGGAATGGCCTCGTAGGCCCATACCTACAAACATATTAGTGTTAACTCTACAATATCTATATCATAATTTATAAGCCATGCTTTTTAAATTACTATAATACCTGTAAAGCCCAAATAGGCCCATGAATACTCATCGTGCTCAGGCCATCTCGGTCTCTAGTCCTAGGCATAGCTGAAATGTAGTGTAGTAAACTTTGGTAGGAATAAGCCCCCCACGGGAAAGCATTCCAGCGACCCAAATCCTCCACTAGGACATATAACCACCCCTCAACTAACCGCCTATCATGGTACCCCAACACAAAACACCAACAAGCTAATATGTTGGCGACCCTCAAGTAAAGCAATTGATCCTCACGGTGTACAGTACACTCCTTAAACTTCTTAAACAGATCATTTGCTGTCAGTTGCTTATTTTCACAGAAATTTCTAAAAACAGAAGATCTAGAATGAACATCATGATAATCAGAACAAGGATCAAAGGACGAGGCCCCAAAACCCAACCCAGTAACCAGTGCAAACTCAGGTACCCCAAAACGAATCACTCTCCCACCAACCAAGAATAACATTGTATTATCATCATCATCACTCTTAATTTGGAAACTTAAGAGCTCTACTAAAGGAGCGGAAGCACTAGGACCATTATTTTCCCAAACTAAAAGAGAACCAAAGGGTCCTTCCCTAAACTGATTAACCAAGGATTCCCCCCCCAATGACTTTAAGGTCGATGCAATCCCCTTCAGTACTGTGGTCTTCGTGGATAACGTCACCTTCGTGATTAAACCACGGAAAGCAGGCCTAATCCACTCAACCTACACATATTATTCAACATATTATTAATAACAAGTACTCCAAAGATTTTAATTCAACATTATCGATATTAAAAATATTTCAACATATGATTAATTAGTTCACGTTATTCTACCGTGTTATATAATAATACTCTCATATCACACGCAATAGTTAAATTGGTGTTTTACACCACGGTGTAACGGTTTCCGTTACCATTAATTTAAATATAACTATGGTTATCCATCGTGGTTCACGGAATTCTCCCGTGTTATACAATAATACTCTCATATCACACGCATTATTTAATTAGGTGTTTCACACCACGGTGTAACGGTTTCCGTTACAACTACTTTACGATAAATTAAATTAATAAAAGCTATATATACCTATATAAGCATCCACAACATAATTAATTTAATAAAAAATAACATGAAAATTAATAAATGAGTTTAATTTGACCGAATTCAAACTAATCATACATCTACATTAATTAATTTAATTTGGTCCAATTCAGCCAAATTATACAATAATAAATAAATTTAATTTGATGGAATTCAACCAAATTATACAAGAATAAACATACACAACATAATTAATTTAATTAAAAACAAATTAGCATCTAATTGAACTTAAATAAAAAAAATAAGGTTTCAATTTGATTTTCCCCCAATTTGTGTTTTCCCCCAATTTGATTTTGACCTAATTTTGCCAAGCTTACACCATCAATTATTTTTCGGACCGTAAATTAATCAATGAAACTAATCTAATAACACATTGTTCAACACAATTCAAACTACTCCATGAAATTTACATAAATTTACACATAATTTTTGCAAAATAATTAAACTAAATAATTAGAGAAAAATAACGAAAACCCACGGTTAAAATGAAATAAAAATGGTTGAAACTATATACCTCATTATGGGCGGCCATTACGTGAGAATAATTTGTGAAGTTTTGGTAGATTTATGCCTCAAGTCGAAGTCGAAGTCGAAGGAGGAGAGTCGACGTCTGAATCTGAATGGAATGGCAAGAAAATGGGATTTTTCCCGTTTTATATATATTTTTTTTTGAAAAGGGGCCCGGTCGGTATCGAGGTCGGTGTCATATAACTGACACCGACCTCGACACCGACCTACGTGGATCGACGCCACGTCAGTCGGCGTCGGCGACATCGACCAACGTGGCCCTCATTCCGACTGACGTGGCAAAACTCATCTTTTTTTATCATTTTTCATCTATTGCCACGTTGGTCGGTGTCGAAGGTCGATGCCATTACACCGACGCCGACCAACGTGGCACCGACTCTCTCTCTCTCCTTATAAATTAAACTTGACCGACAACATTTTTTATAAAATTAAGTTCGATTAAAAAATACAATAAATTCAAATATTGACCGACAACTTTGAATTTCCATCAACTAGTCTAAATCTACAAGTTTTTTTGTGAAAATTAGGGATGTCAATAAAGCCCGAAACCGATGGGTCGGCCCGAAACCGGTGGGCTAAAATGCGGGTTAGGGTAAAAAAATTTCAACCCGAAATTATTTTTAACCGAACGGGTTGAACCCGACGGGTTGGCGGCCCGAACGGGCTGAGCCCGGTGGGTTGCGGGTCGGCCCGTAGGTCCGGCAATATTTAATAATATATTTAATAATTTATTATTTATTATTTATAATATTATTTATATCCTACTATACCCATTAATTATATACCTAATTTCCTAGACCTAATTTTCCGTCACACAAAATCTCATCAATCTCTCCCAATGACGTAGTCCTTTACCCTCAAATCGAAAAATCTCTCATTTCTTCCTCTTTCACTGTCTTCCACTCGTCACTCTCCTAATTAGCGTACCTACTCATTTCTTCCTTTCAAGAACCTTTAGCCACTCGTTGTTATGTTCACCCAAGTGAAAGCTATATTTAATTTTTTAATCATTATTTTATTATTTTATACGTTGAGAAATGTACTTCTATTACTTAAATTAGTTAGTATATAAGGATTGATGGTTTTTTTTCTTTTCAAACTATGATTATCCACTTTTCACTATTTTTTTGCAAAGATATTGATATTTGATGTCTTTTATTTATGTTGGTTCATCATTTTCTTTTTTTTATTTTGTTTTAGGGGTTGTTAAAATATTTTAAGAAAATCTTTACAAAAATAAACTCGTAAATATTGCCAACCCGACGGGTCAGCCCGAAAACCGGTGGGTTAGGGTTAGGTTCAAGAATTTTTAGCCCGATAAAAATTCAGCCCGATTCAACCCGGACCGAATAGCCCGCAGCCCGATAGGGTTAGCCCGAAACCCGACGGGTTAGCCCGATTGACATCCCTAGTGAAAATAACGAAATTTCACCTCTGAAATGTGTCAGATTACGACAGTGGGTATTTCTTGAATCAATATAATGTTTTGGGTATTTTTGTTATATACATAGCTGAAAGTGGGTATTAATAAATCCCACTCATTTGCATTCAGATAATGATGGTCTATAATAAAGTGGGTGCTACCCCACCGACATACCACATAGGCCTCCACTTTCCATATTCTCACCACCAATCATTTACTCCCAAGACTTCATAGTTGACTCACACTCTAACTATTACCATTCCGGCAATATTTGTCCAATTTTTTTATTGTTTCTTTTTGTTGCACCAACGGTGTCGTGTCGTACCAACTAAATTATTCTTCTTCATTTTTAAATTCTACTGATAAATCAATTAAAAATAAAGGGAAGTTCTCATGTTAGGCACGTCTAAACGGTTTATGCGGGTTTTATCCATTAACTTAAATCAAATCCATCTAATGTACCCTAATTGGAAATTAATAAACCCTATTTGGAATGGATGAACCCATTGGAGTATAAATAAAAGCCGCCTAAACGTTTAGGCGTGTCAAACGCAAGTTTTTGCCAAAAATAAAGTATTTTAAAAAAAACAAAAGAATATTAAAAAAACATTACAAGTATAGGGAATCGTCAATGACATAGCAGCAATGAGTACTAGATATCGATTTAATTTAGAAAAGCTTAATCAAACACCAAAACATAGATACATCTACAACTAATTTATTGATTTCTAATTCAAGAAATCTCAAATTCTTTAAAGAAAACTTAAAATTTTACAATATTAGTAGGGCTGCGTAAAAACTATCCATTTGAAAAGAAAAGCCCATTCTGATTTTCTGTGAAAACTTAAGCTTAACATTATGATTTTGGGCCAGTATTTATAACAAGTATGTAAGCAATAGTCCATTAGTTTATCTAGAGTCCAATTTTTACGAATAAATAGCCCATGACACTACAGAATTTTTTGAATATTAGTTATCTACATGAATATTATCAACAAGCGTTCATTCTTCTTCGTTTGAAACGAGATTTTCTAGCAAGGAAAATAATGTTTTCATTTACCAGATTCTATATTCATGTTTTTGAAAACCGAATTAGAGAACATGTTAAAAATCAGGAAAAAAAAATAGTGAGTTACAAAGTTCGTATATTTTAAAGCAATGAACCCTTTTAAACACGTGGAGGAGTTGTTCAAGGATTACTTCTACCTAAACAGTATTTATGAACTAATTTTCAGGAAGAAAAAGAAAAAGGAGTTTGTTTACCTTTAATTTATGATGTAAAAGTTAATTGCATGCTTTTAAATGGAACGTATATATAGGTAGAGAAACACTGCTATCTCATCAAGAAACAGTGAATTAGTGGAAAAGAAGGTTAAATAAACAATGTTTATGTGTGAATGGCTATCATCGAAATTCAAAAGAATTTCTAAGATACATTGTCTCAACCCACCATTCGTTGATCATTTTTTAGTGTTTTGCGATTTCGTTAAATTGTAAAAATCCCATAATTACTGTGGTGTTAGTTTTTTTTAAAAATTTATTTTTATTTATTTTAAATGTAGATATGAATCAGGCTAATTTATCGGGTTTCAGTTCATTCTATTGGATTGTGGGCTATTAGGTCCTAATTGAATTGGGTTGAAAAATCTTGACTTTAACCATAACTCTTGAGTTTTTTGAGGTAGCCCGTTGAGACAATGATTTTAAACTATTGTCACTGGTGGCCAAACCATTCAGGGCATAGTTAGCGACAAACAATAATTGTTAAAAAGAAGGAGAATTGTCGACCCAGGACCCAAAAGATGATTTAATTATCAATTAAGGACCCGAAAGATGAATTGTCAATCCAAGATCCGAAAGATCAAACAATTCTCAATCCAGGACCTGATATTGAGGTCCTGGATTGAGAATTGTATGATCTTTCGGGTCCTGGATTGAGAATTTTTGTGATCTTTCAGGTCCTGAATTGAGAATTAATCTTTTGGGTCCTGAATCGATAATTAAACTATCTTTCGAGTCCTAGATCAATAAAACTCCTAAAAAAAAAATAAAAAATGTTCTATTTTGGTGAACAAATGGAGCTGCTTGCCACTGCCAAACTTTTGCAACCACGGCCAAAAAGTAAAAGTTGATACATGTGGCAACTCTAAAGCTAGACACATATCACTTTATATATATATACATAAGGTAGTGATTAGGTGTTAAAAAAATTTTCGCTGCTAAATGAGAATAAATTTGGACTATTAAAAGATCAAAATCAATGCATGTGATCAATTTAAATTCGTCCCAATTTCGGTGCATTATTTGTGTTACCATCTAGCATTAAGGGCAAAAATGTGAAAAATATATATTCAAGAATTTCATTTCGTGCAGTTCATAAAACATAATATGCATATGTTCGATGTAAAAAATGCAAATTTTGGGCATAAAACTACAGCATATAATCAATGCAAAAAATGCACTTAATATGAATACAAAAATGCATATGATTTAGAATAAAAATGCATCTTATTCAAGTTAAGAATGCATCATTTGATGCAAAATAATGCAAATATTTGGGAACATTTTTTATGCGTAATTGATGCATTTTTTTATCCTGAACGTAAATATAATGAAGAACATATACAAGATGAATAGTAAAGAAATGATATGACCTTTTTGAACCGCAGGAGAAGCTTGGCAAGGGCTGTCGTAAGAGGATACCAACTTTCCAGAAAAAAAGGGGGGGGGGGGGGTTCTGCTATATTTACCAACCCATAATCTTGTATGTAATTTTTTGGTCTTCATTGATGTTATGTGTTTTCATCTAATATTATATGTTGAAAGGTGGTTACATTAGATCCTTTCAATCTGATCAAGGTTTTTTTCTTTCAAGGAAAAACCAATGCATGGGTGAGGGCTGCAGTGGTGTGAGGTCTGCAGCAGTGAGGTTGGTGGTAATGGGAGCAGGGCACTTGGTTTTGGCTTAGCCTTAAGAAAGTATAGTGGAGAGTTAGAATGTAAGTTCTGTGATCTTGAGTTTGTGAACCTGAAGAGTTTGAGTTATGTGATCTTCGTAAGTCAACGTATGGATCGATCCATACGAAATTTTTGTATCGGTCAATTTTAGTACTTTGTGTCGATTAATACTGCATATGTATCGGATAATATACATACACCAATGTATCAGACTATCAGTCCATTCACAATATATATCAGCCGATTTTGATATTCTATATCGTTTGATACATCCTATGTATCAGTCGATTTAGACTTGTGATAATTCTTAATTTAAAATCTAACAATTAATCGGTGGCTCAAAGAATAAAACAATGAAAATTATTCCATCTTCACTTCTAATCTAATTTGATTTAATTAGATCGATCCATACGTTGACTTACGAAGATTAAAACCTAGCAAACATACACTCTCACAAAATATCTAACTAAATTGCACAAAATATCAATCACATATCATTCACCTATGTTCTAACAAAATATCTAACTAAATTGCGCAAAATATCAAGGACATAAGATGGTACTTGTGGAGTAGTGGCAATATTGGAGCAGATGAGTTTAAGAGTTGCAGTAAGACTAGAGAAATAGATTATGGACGTAAGAGCAAGTCAATTAGGCTGTGGTTTGTGTGAGAGCAATATATGGACATGAAAAAACTTCCTACACACTTACATATTATATAGTAATAAACATTCTTATTATTTTAAAAATTTATATTTTAATGTACAAAATTTTAAAGAAGAAAGAATTTGAGTTCAATGTATTGAGTGATATCCGTTCTTTCGATAAGAAAGTTAGTAATTGGTAAAATGAGGCACACATGTGTGAAATTCAAGGAAGGGGGGACTACGGTAATTGTGAGAGCGACGCGTAAGTTTAGAGGTTAGAGAATGACGTGGAAATAATAGTGGAAAGCGGTAATTATTTGGACGTATAGACGTATGTTGCGTCAAGAAACCTTCCCCTATATAATGACCATGTATCCATATTATAAGGAAATGTTCGCAAATGTTCTTCATGAATTATTGTTTATTATCCTATTCTTGTTTAGAAGGTATGACGAACATTCCCGAAAATTGGTCAAACATGGGTACTAATTCATTTAGTTTGATATAAATTTCTGGACATGAGACTGTGAGAGCATGTCAATTAGGCTGTGGTTTGTGTGAGAGCAATGTATGGACATGAAAAAACTTCCTACACACTTAAATATTATATAGTAATAAATATTCTCATTATTTTAAAAATCAATATTTTAATGTACAAAATTTTAAAGAAGAAAGAATTTGAGTTCAATATCCATACATAGGATGTATCAAACGATACAGAATATCAACATCGGCCGATATATATTGTGAATGCACTGATACACTGAAATTGCTCAAAAAAATCGTAGATACAAACGATCGATTTCCTGTTTTGTTGAATAGACAAGTGACCGATTCTTTCTTCGATGCATTCGTATTGAATTTTTTCCAAAAACCCGAAAACATCGACCGATACATATTGTGAATGGACTGATACAGTGAAATTGCTCAAAAAAACCGTAGATGCAAACGATCGATTTTCTTGTTTGTTGAATAGACAAGTGATCGATTTTTTCTTCGATACATTAGTATTGAATTTTTTCCAAAAACCCAAAAATTCAAACGAACATTCTTTTATTTTGTTGAATAAACAAGCTATCGGTTCACTCTTCTACACTATTAAAAATAAAGTTTAATTAATTAAAAATGTATATATTTAATAGAATTACTAATCCAAAATAAAATAAGTTTATTAATTATTACCGGCGGTACAAAACCCGAAACAAAATAAAACTATGATATTTGAAAATTGAAATCCGGAAATTTCAAACTGCGCGGGACGAAAGACCAGCGTTATCATCTACTTTGCTTCCGGCGTAACTGTCACAGGTTCGAAATTTCGGGCGAACTTAAAAAAAAGTAATTTTACCGGCGAACTGTTTTGTTGTAATCTTTATTGAATAGCGGAGAATAGTGCTTTGAGTTGAACTGGAAAAAGTCATTTTTATGGCATCAATTTATGATGATTTGCTTGTGTTTCTTGAACTTGTGGGAATATTAGAATAATGTTAGTAATAGATGAGGACGTTGCTTATGTAATGTACACTTTGCATGAGATTTGTGATAGGAATGTGATAAATTCTTGTGAAAACTATGATGGGAGTCACCCGAGTGTTGGCCATTATGGTCGCAAGAAGAGCAAATATATTACCCATATGACTCTGCTGAAATCAAACATCATTTTCTTGATGTCTAAACCACATCAACTAATCAAAAACTGTGAGCATTTAGGTAGAATAGTCCTAACTCGTTTTCTTGCATTTTCCTTGATATTTTGATCATGTTTCCAAAATCTGCTATCTAAACTACATTAACTGATCAAAAACTGTGAGCATTGAGGTAGAATGGTCCTAACTCATTTTCTCCCTAATTATAGAATCAAATGGCACCAACACAAAAGCTGAATCTCTCCAAAAAAAGAAAGGAAGACTTACAAGTTCTACAGAATTTGAAAATCCTTGCTTCAAAATATCATTGTGATGATACTCTGAAAAATCTTGGGCTTCATGAAGATGTCTACGCTCTTCTTGAAAATGTCGGATGGACAAACATTGTCAAAAAAAGGTGGCCAACATATAAAGATTTGACACTGGAGTTCTTGACCACCTTCAAAGTAAAAACCGAATACAAAGAAGAGCCACTGAGCATTAGTTTTCGATTAGAGAACAAAGGGCACGAACTGACTATGGAAAAGCTGAACTAGATATTTGGAGTCCCTGAGAATGGCCACTATCATCCTCCACAAGAATTCAACTATGCTGAGTTCTGGAGTAGCATTGCCAGTGACTGTCTGAAGCCGTCTGAATACAGAGCTGCCACGTACAAAGCTTCATCGATTAACAATCCGGTGCTAAGATACATTCAGAAATGGATGGGCGTGTCCATTTTTGGTAGGTCTGAAAGCAGCAATTGCCGTAAGTACGACTTGTTCGTGCTTTGGAGCATGCTAGCATCCAGACCGGTAAATTTGGCAGCTTACGTAGTTGAGAACTGGAAACGACCATGTCAAACAAAAAGGTTCCGGTGAGGGAGGATTTGGTGTGGAGAGCTTGTGACACCAGTGGCCGAAGCTGTTAAAGTGCAACCGAAAAAGTATGAGGTTGTGGATGACTGCATGAATGTAGATTTGAACCAACTTATGTCATCTCACTTTATGGAAGAAACCAATGGAAGGTATTATGTGAAGACAAATGATTTTAACTTCCCCTTACCAACCCCAGAGTTGATTCATGTCTCCAATCTCAATTTAAAGGAGAATTGGAAAATGAATTCTAGTGCTCATGTAGAGTTGGGAATAGCGCATATCGAGAGACAAAGAAGTAAAGAGCCTGAAATTGAGGATGAGGGACATGAGCACGGGGCATCATCTTCTGAGTTGTCTGACTTGCACTCAGGGATGGTCATGCTTTACAGGGAGTTTGGGAAGATGAGAAGGGAGGTTAAAGAAGCATTGACCCAGTTTCAAGGTGAGCTAGCTCAGATTAAAAAGTATTTTTGGGATTCAGATGGGCATGAAAGGGTCGATCGGGATAAGACCCTTCCAGATAATTCCCCCCATAATGAAACAGAGGCCCCGAAGAAGGACGGCGTGCTGGAGAATTTATTTTCCACTGATCAACATTCAAACGAGTCCACGGATAATCCACCCCCCAATGCTGAAGCAGGGCTCTCGAATGAGCCTGTTGTGCTGAAGAATCTCCCCCTGTCTGATCAGCTTGCAAAGGATTCTATGAATGAGGTTTTTAAAGATGAACTAGAGAATGTCTGCCTCTCTGATCTGAAAAAAAAAAAGTTAAGCAGTGGAATGAGAGTAAAAGACCCTACTGCAACAAAACCCAAGGAAAAGAGGGTTAGCCTGAAAAGGAAGGAACCATCAAATATTTCAACAGAGTCGAAGAATGAGAATGATAACAGGAGAGATAAGAAACCAGCAAGAAATTTAGAAGACCCTCACATATAGTTACATAACAAACGAACATGTGATAATCTGGCTCATTTCTGCAGTGTGGGAATTGTCATACATTGATTCGACAATCTGCTTCTGAATCTTTATATGTTGGTCTACCTAAATGCTCAACTGATGTGATTTTAATGTTGTTCTGAGATCTGTTGAATGTTGGAATATTTATTTTGACTGTATGATGATTTGGCTTTTTTTTTTTAAAATAAGGGTGATGTTTGTGATTTTGTCTTGGTACCGATGATTGGATAGTTGGTTTCTCTTTTCACCTAACATTGGATCATTTTATTATAACCATCACAAGTTTTCAAGGTTCTGTGTGTATTTCTGAAAATAGTTTATTTGTTAAATGTATAATAAATAATGCAATCTCATTGATGTCTGTTGTTCAAAGGACTATAAGAGCCTCTACTTCATCTCTCTTAATGTTAATAGCTAAAACTTTTGGTGTCTATAACTTATTGAATGTGATATATTCTTGTTGGTTCGTTAACAATTCCTATCTCCCGATTGTTTTAGAGTCTACTTTTAATGTAAGAGGAAGAGTCATTGATGATTATCATTCTAAATTGAATGAAGAGTCAATTGAAGTACTTCTTTGTGTTGGTGATTGATATCGAAGCAAGTATGGTTTTAAATATTCTCAGCAAACATACACTCTCACAAAATATCTAGTTACCGGTAAAAAAAGAATTCTTAAATTACCTATGTAATATTTAACATATTCGTAAATTATTAAGTATAATTAACAACTAGCGCAACAAGCTAGTTCATGGCAGTGTTTACGGGCTTATAATTACCTTCATTATACATTGTTACCAGTAACACAATATATGTGGCCGGTAACATATATCTAGTTACTGGTAACAATAGAATTCTTATATGTTACTAATGTTTGTTATAAAAATTCTATTGTCACTAGTAACTAGATATATGTTACCGGCCACATATATTGTGTTACCAATAACCAAACTTACAAGTAAATTATACTCCCTCCGTCCCGGGTCTCTTGAGACGTTTGACCGGGCACAGAGGTTAAGAAAAAGTGATTAGAAAAGTTAGTGGAGTAGGATTAGTAGGTTAATGATTAGGAGAGATAGTGGGGTATGAGAGATAGTGGGGTAGGAGTAGAGTAGGTTTAGTGGGTAATTAATTAATAAAAACTTTCCAAAAAAGGAAATGTTGCAAGTGTTCCGGGACGGACCAAAAAGGAAAATGTTGCGAGTGTCCTGGGACGGAGGGAATAATAATCCTTTTGTTATGGTCGTGTGTTCCCAAATATCAAAGAGTGTGTTCAGTTGACTGATGAATTCCGTGTTCTAACACATGATCATAGGGCTAAAGAAGACAAGTTGGAGGTACTTTCTTGTTTTCATGTTTCACTTGTTAGTGGTTTGAACCTATGCATAGTATGAAAGTTATGTGTGTTTTCTTGTATTTCTTTTGTGGGTAATCATGTTGGAATGGAATTGTTTGTGTATGTAGGAGAAGCAGTTCGCAATGGGGACATAGTGTTTTTATACTGTAGTTCTGCTCCTTCTGCAATATTATAAGAAAATTTGGTTCTGTTTAGAATGTTTCAAATTTGAATATTGTGTCTACTTGGTATTCATATAAAGCCATTTTTTTTCATCTGACCTAATTCCTAACACATGCTTGGAGATATGTCGGATTCTATTTTAACAGTCTTAAGCTCCTAGATGTGTTAGGAAGCTTTATTGCAAGATCTGCCTCTACTTTAACACTGTCTTAAGCTCCTAGATCTGTTATGAAGTTTTATTGCAAGAAAATAAAATAAAAAGAATTTGAAAATCTTGTGTGTACAGGTGTTGAAGATGATTCTCCATGCGATTGGAGAAGCTGTCAAGGAATTGGAGGATCTTTTAAGGCTAAACTAGAATTCAACTTCGTATTCCATTTTGTATCTTTCTATCAAACAAAATTCATGTTATCAACATATTGTTCTACACATTATACCATTGATGAACCTGGAGAAACCCACAAAAACTTGTGAATATTTAGGATGGCCGAGAAGCATTTGGTGGAGGTTGCTTCGGTTGAATTCTGCATCATTCTTGAGGTGTTTTTTTTTCACACATTACATTTGGTGGGGTTTTAAGTTACATATATATTCTGGGTAACCCTAAACCAAAAAACAACAATTGCATTTCAATGTTTTATTTAAATGTTATTATTCTAATTTTTTTAAATTATTCTAAATTGATTATTTGGTACCCTTGCAATTTACATTCACGATGATCATACAAGGAAATTGCAACATAAGCATTCTCCATGTTCCGAATCATTTTGGAAAATTTTCCAACCTTTTGATAATATATATGTTAAAATTACAAGTTAACTATAATAGTACTTTTGTTATTGGTCACGTATATTGTGTTATTGGTCACATATATTGTGTTAACGGTCACATATATTGTATTACCGACAACAAAATATATGTTACAAATTACGAAGGTTGATTATAAGAAGATACATGTGACCGTTAACATACTTACTGTGACCGTTAACATACTGTAACCGGTTATAAAAGAATTCTTATATAATACAGTAAGAATATTACCGGTAACATACATATTGTTACGGGTAACATATATCTTCTTATAATCAACCTTTGTAATTTGTTATAGTTACCGGTAACAAAAGAATTCTTAAATTACCTATGTAATTTTTAACATATTCATAAATTATTTAGTATAATTAACAACTAGCGCAACAGGCTAGTTCATGGCAACAAAAAGTATTAGCTGCAGATTCTTGCATTCTTTTGAAACATGTTACTTGAATCATTGTTTCTGATGCATCAACATTCAACCCCATGAAATGGTCTACTATTATTCCAATCCTTTTCTGTTGTTGTTCTTGGATGCTAGAATAAACTTCTGGTTTTAATATAACTCCATCTTAATATTGCATATATGTTTACCAATACCAAATCAAAACTGAGGCTGGAAAACTAATCCATAATAAAACTACTTCAATATACAACCAAAACAAAAAGAATAGACTGGTCGTATCGAATAGAGACAATGCCTCTAATTATTGTAAGCCTTAGATGTTGACATTGTCGACTAATACAATGTATCTATGTCCCATTCAAGCTAGCAGTTCGAAAAATTTGAAACCGGCAAAATCCGGTCCAGTTACTAGTGGTGGCCATTCCAAACCAGAACCGCCCGAATCGGCACGAAACTGGAACCATTTTTTAACAGGCCGGTTCAGGTTCAAAAAATTTCGAACCGTTGAACCGGCGGGAATTTTAAAATTTGAAAAAATATTAGAAAAAATGGTTCGAACCGCCGGTTCTGGTCCGAACCGTGTGAATTTTGAAAATTTTCCTGCGAGTGAACTCTCCCGAACTGATAGCTTGTTTATTCAACAAAATGAGAAACGTTTGTTTGTCTTTTAGGTTTTTTGAAAAAAATCCATACGAATGTATCGAAGAGTAAATCAACCGATTGTCCATTCAACAAACTGTAGAATCGATCGTTTTTATCTACGGTGAATCGACCACTTGTCCATTCAACAAACTGTAGAATCGATCATTTTTATCTACGGTGTTTATGAGCAGTTTAAGTGTATCAGTCCATTCAAAATATATATTGGCTGATTCTGATATTCTGTATCATTTGATACATCCTATGTATCAGTCAATTTAGACTTGCGATAATTCTTAATTTAAAGTCTAACAATTAATCGATGGCTCTAAGAATAAAACAATGAAAATGTTTACTTTATTATGTTTGCCATATAAAATAATAACTCTTGCATCATCATCTAAAAGCACTAATAAAGCATGCCAATATGAAGTAAACAAGGATAAGAAAACAAGGGAAGATAGCATCCAACAAAGTATGAGAGAGGACATGGGTGTTTTACATCTCATTAAAATTCTAGATAGATATAACTGATTGACAAGCAAACTGACCTCACACCTATGCATGCAATAACACATTCACCTATGTACAGAATCAAAAGAATAAGAGTTAATACAGTTCTGAGATAATAACTGTGAAACCTGGAGTATATGAAAAAATTATTCGTCTGGTCCAACCATCTCTTGGAAAACATAAAAGGCAGCAATTATCACATATCCAAAGAAGAAGACATACTGCATCAGACAGTGTCTAAATCATCAACCCAAAGACATTTTCATTCAGATCCAAGGTTTTTTATTCATACCCGTGATGTTCCTTTCCTTTACTTACATTATGATTCATTGATTAAATAATCTTGCTATAGTGGTCCCATGAATTGTGCGTTTTCGTTATGGCCTTCTGTCCAAATGGGTTTTGTTTAACATAATCTGGAACGATTTTGGCATTTGCCAAATTCTCTATATAAACATAGAGGTCGCCTCCAATGTCTACAAAGGGCAAAACAAGACGATTACTTTTGAGAAACAAGTAGTGACAACTATCCAAATGAAAAAGGAAAATTCCCGATGTGGAAACTTGAAATTGGTTGTGAAATGTTATATTAGCAAAAGATTATAGAGCTTACTCAAGGAAATTGTCATTTGGACAATCAATGGTATGTACGTAACTGTCAGGAAACACCCCAGTGTATGGCTGCAAACATATAAGACTGAATAAAATGTTTTCTTAACAGGGAGAGAAAGAGAAATAAGTAAAACTTACAGGGTTAAAAAAAGCCTTATGCGGAGAATCATCTATTAAAAGCGTATTAAACTTGTTATACTTCTCATTAGAACCCCATATCTTCTCAAGTTCTTTGAAGAAAATAGGTTTATCGTCATTGCTGCTGGAGCACTTATCTTGATACTGTAAAAGATATAATGTGATAAATAACACTCAAAATGAAATAGAACTGAGTTCATAATTTGGAATAAGAATTAATTCAAGAAAATTAGGAAAAAAAAGCAAGAAAACGACTTACCCAACAAAACTGCAAACACTTCTTTTTATCCTTAAAAAGAAAATCTACAATTGGGTCACCATTTTTCCTGCAATGGATCCATAAGTGTACATGGCACATTAGAACTGAAAACAAATTTATATGAAATTTTGATGGACAAATACAAGGTTGAGACATACTGCATTTTTGAAGACCAAACACACACATCAAACAGTAGAAAGCACAAATCCAGAAAAACATCACAATGGGGCCTCTTACACACTGCAAGGTAAATTAAAAGAATGTGGGAAACTTCCGATCAGCATTAGAAGAAACAAATTACAAGCATTAGAAGCAACAAATTACAAATAATTCTTGTACCTTGTTTACCATTTAACATCCTGAAAGAATAATAATTACTCATTTCTTGACAATTGGCATCAACAAGCACCCCATTTATATCAAGAACTAGAAGTTCTCTTTCCGGTTTCTTATGCACTTGTTTACATCTTTTATACGGTTCTTCCACCTCTTTGAAAACATCGACCCTAGACTCATTTTGGGCTTCCTTCCTCGAATCCCGAGCATGATTTTGTTCCAACCTAACAACACAAGTCATTGTATCAAAATATCAATTTTACAATATATTTGACAACAAGAAAAAATAGTTATATTTTATTTTATTTAATAAACTATAATATATTTTAATGAAATTTATATATTTATTATTGATAAATTATTAACAATAATATATATGTGCCGCGCATCGCGCGGGAGAAAAATTAGTATACTTCAATTAGAACTATAATTTATATAATTATACATAATTGTAGACAATTATAGTTGATTACTACATCATAGTTCAATTAGAATTATAATTTATGAAATTATACATAATTTTAGACACTTAGAGTTGATCACTACAATATAGTTCAATTAGAACTATAATTTATGTAATTATACATAATTGTAGACAATTGTAGTTGATTACTACAATATAGTTCAATTAGAACTATAATTTATGCAATTAAACATAATTCTAGACACTTAGAGCTTATTTTGAACTATATATTATACATAATTGGGCTAGTACTCGTCCAAATTGGGCAAGATTTCGTTAAATTGGCCTAAAACTCGTTCAAATTGAGATAGATTTCATTAAATTGGCATAGACCTCGGCGAATTGAGATAAATTTCATTTTTTTTTTGGTTAAAATTTGGGAAGAATTCGGTGATACTACACTACACACATTTCAATTTTTCTTGACATCTCACATCACTCTTACTTTTACACTACACCCATTTCAATCAATGATAGAAATCTAGCCCCCATGCATCTTCATTATTTGTAAAGTACGATAAATCTAGTTTAATTTTTTTTCCTTTTCAGTAATATTCTTGTATTTACCAATTCTTCATCATTTTCTCACAAAATGTAGGATTTATTTTTGAATAAGATTTGGTGGTGTTTCAAAATTATTTTATGCTAATATACTAAAGTCTTTCATAACAAATTTCAATAACATATATAATATGATGCAATTAAATTATCTTCTAAATAAAATGGTGAAAGAATCAATGCAATTGAAAAACGAAAAAAATGATTTCGTAAAATTAATCATTTTATCTTAAATATCAAAACTGAAAGAGGATGAAGGCATAAGCTGACTTAAGAAAAAATAGAATAAATAGAACCACTGCAACCTATGAATGAAATATTGAATATAGATATTTTTTAAAACATAATTTATTTATCAATTGGAAGAAAAAATATGATCTGCAAAATAATTATAAATTTATAATTTTTTAATTAACTCGATACAACCATGAAGAATAGAAAATTTGTATTTTAGAAAGAAAAAAATAATTTCGAGGTTATAAATATAAGAAGGGGGCTTCATAAAATTTTAGCGTATTATAGGAAGTATTTGGGGCTATAAGAACAAATAAGGACAAATATGTCTATTTCAAAGATTATTTGAATTTTAATTATTTAAGGGGCTATAGTGAGAAAATTGGGGGCTATGAATTGAGTTATCCATAAAATAATAACATGGTGAATAATAAATAAATAATAATAAAATAAGCAGACTTTTTAAAATAAATATGGTGAATCCAGCTAGAATTTTGAAGTCAAGCTGAATATATTTTTCCTAATATTTTATCACTGTATTATTAATTTTTTAATGCAACCCTAAATAAATAATAATAATAAAATAAGCATACTTTTTAAAATAAATATTGTGAATTCCGGCTAGAATTTTGAAGTCAAGCTGAAAATATAGAAATCAAGCTGAAAATACTTTCCATAATATTTTATTGGTACATTATTACTTTTAAAATAGAACTCTAAATGTATAATAATAAAATAAGCATTTTGTTAGAATTTTCACACAAATCGAAAATAGTGATTAGTTGGCTAAGACATATTTGACAGAGAAAGTACACTTTGGCTATTTTGTGTAGTTTTTCATAAGGGTGACTATTTTTTGAATGTCAACATAAAATTTGGCAATTTTTAATTATTTCATTAAGAGAAAATCAGGAGAGAGAATGCTTAGATCTAAAGATAGAGAAGACAATTATTTAAACTTAAAGGCTAAATTACTAAAATACCCTAATTACCTTATTTATCTAATAAATCCCGAATTATCACAACCATAGGATCAACAAAATAAAGGAACCAGATTCTTTCTCATTTAGCATGGGAAAAGCTTGTATTAAATGATCACTACTCTCTCTCTCTCTCTCTCTCTATATATATATATATATATATATATATATAGGGATCGGATCCAGTGAGAAAACTCTTAACGTGAGAAAGTGAGAAAGATGCTTGATTGCATTTACGATATTGCTTGATTGTATTCAAGTTGTTGCTTGATTGCAATGTTGCTTGATTGTGTTTTAGTTGTTGCTTGATTATTTTGTTGCTTGATTGCGTTTTAGTTGTTGCTTGATTCAATATCAACCATTGATTTTTTTAGATCTAATGGACACGATTCATTCTTTTTTCTCACAGGGAGATTTTTTTTTACATGATCCCTCCTCTATATATATATATATTGTAGTGATCATATAATAAAAGACTTTCTCATGCTAAATGAGAATGAATCTGGGTTGTTTATTTTTGTAAATCGACGCACCAGATTATTCTAACTCCTTTAATTAATTGGGCTGAGATTTTTAATAAAAGGGTAAGATAGTAATGTAGCCTTTAAGTTTAAGTAATCGTCTTCTCTATTTTAGATCTAAACATTCTCTCCCAATTTTCTTTTTCCTTCCATTATAATCAAACGATTATATCTTTCTTGATTCAAATATATTTTTTACGAATCATATATCAAATTAAACGTATTTTTATGACTATTCATATGATATCCATATTGAATATGTTAAATTTAGAAAATTCGCACGAAAATCTTGATTTTATATTCAGCTAATATATATTCTTCATTATATTTACGTTCAGGATAAAAATGCATCAACTACATATAAAAATGTTTCCAAATATCTGCATTTTTTTGCATTAAATGATGCACTCTTAACTTGAATAAGATGCATTTTTATTCTATAGCATATGCATTTTTGTATTCATATTGAGTGCATTTTTTGCACTGATTATATGCCGCAGTTTTATGCCCAAAATATTGCATTTTTCACATCGATTATATGCATATTATGTTTAATGAACTGCACGAAATGAAATTTTTGATAGATATATTTTTCACATATTTACCCTTTTATGCATTGAGATCGACATGACACTCTTCTTGATCAAGGATGCTGAAGACATACTGCCCGTCCAAATTTATGTGGATGACATCATATTTGGATCAAGAAATCTAACACTATGTGAAAAGTTTGCCAGACTTATGCAGACTAACTTTCAGATGAGTATGATGGGAAATATGTCATATTTTCTTAGTCTGCAAGTTCAGCAATCCAGTGATGGGATCTTCATCCACCAGAAGAAGTATACCAAGGATCTCATCAATAAATTTTATCCAGAGAAGACGAAGACACTGCGAATTCCCATGAGCACAACATGCCAAATATCAATGGGCAAGGAAGGCGAATTTGTGGACCCCACAACATACATAGGTATTATTGGTTCTCTGTTATATCTAACGGCCAGCATGCCAGACATTTCATATGTTGTAGGAGTATGTGCTAGATATCAAGCAAATCCAAAGAAATCGCACATGGAGTATGCACGAAGGATCGTCAGATATCTAAAAGGAAAAAAATCCTTAGGAATCTGGTATCCCAGAGCAGATGATCTCACACTCGTTGGATATTCATACTCGGACTTTGGAGGATGTTGAATTGATAGAAAGAGTACGAGTGGGACATGCCAATTCCTTGGTCATAAGCTGATAAGCTGGTTCAACAAGAAGCAACACTCCGTAGCAACATCCACAACAGAAGTTGAATATGTGGCTGCTGCAAGTTGCTGTACACAGGTACTGTGGATCAAACAACAACTTCAAGACTATGAAGTTAGTACCGGTTGCGTTCCTATATACTGCGATAACAACAGAGCAATGTGCATTAAAGAATCCATTACATCACTCTAGGACGAAGAACATCGATATCCGACATCACTTCATCAAGGATCACGTTGACAAAAAAGATATCTTAGTAGATTATATAAGGACAGAAGATCATCTAGCAGACATCTTCACTAAACCTCTAGCAGAAGGGAGATTCAAGGAACTTTGTCTAAAGCTCGGTCTATTAGAGTTAGATGAGGTTATGGAAGAATGAGTCCCAACTCTCATTCTGTTCTTGGATTTCTTAGAATTCTCGAAGGTTATTTGGGATTCTTGGATTTATTGGATTTATGGAATTATTTGGATTTCTTAGAGATTATGCATAATAAGAGTGTGTTCAAGCTCACGCTCTTCAGAGGAATTTTGACAAATTCAACCCGATTGCTGAGTCCCAGCTCTCAGCAATCTTAACGGTCAAATATAGAAAAATATTAGTTTCAGCATACTAAGTCAGGAGAATGCTGAGTCCCAACTCTCAGCATATAAAGATGACTAATGAATCAATAGTTGCTGAATCAATTTTGGAAAATTGATCAGATAAGGGAACAAATATCGGGATACTCAATCGACGTATCAAGTAAAGGTCATCTTTAATGACGAAGCGACGATTGCTATTCACTATCATTACCGAAGATTTCGTTCAAGGCTCGAGACGATTCAGTTCTGAAAATAGCGTCTCGAATGGCCACGTGGAAAGTCATACCGAAACTATCGGTTCCCAAGGCATGCGAAATGATTGGTTGAACAAGGGCAAATACATCTATTTAAGGCGAGGATAGTTGCTTAGGAATTCATATCCAAAAATTCTGAAACCTAGAACCGCCCTATGCCTGTTATTCCCTTCATTCAAACCTGTTGCTCGAGAAAAACCAGAAATGTCATCTAAAATTTCACCAAAATACCTTCAGAATGGGTTCGAGTAACGTGACTTGGAAGTCTCTAAATTGATAGGAAGAATCGTAATCATCACAGAGATTATATCTAAGAAGATTCTCTCAATTCTCGGTTCACCTTTGACGATGAGTTTTCTGATATTAGAACCGAAAGGAGATAAGAGGTCCATTCCGTCAGGCTATGACAGTTATATATCATTGGAGAAATATAAGCTTGTCAGGTGGGTCTGAGGATGGATAATCCTTAGTCACAAGAGGATGGGAATTCCTAAATATTCATCAATTTAAAATATTTTAATATATATTTTTTATTTTATCAATATTTTAATTTATCTATATTTTAACTTCATAATAAAACTATAACTTTTAAGAATCTAATTATTTATTAAAAATTATTTGAACTAAATACAACTATAACTTGAAACCTAATTTTAAAATATAATCTTAAATATTATAAGCTTAATATATTTCAATAATAAATTAAATATAAAGTTAATTAGACAAATCCATCGATTTTTTAGCTCAGTCCTATAGGCTTCATACCATAATCTACCTTTTAGCTCGATTTAATCAACGAACTCCGCGGGCTTAGAGTTAAATTGGCACCCCTTGTTTTTTTTTTCCCTTTTTAAAACCATGGCCATTACTTATGTTGAATCATCATTTTAAAACGGAAAATACATTGAATATTTATGATGATTGTGTACGATAACTCTCTTCATATTATATATATATATATATATATATCCGAGTACATGATTGGCTAAGATTTAAGAACAATGATGCCTAAAAAATGCATGTAATGTTGGGTAAATAAATGAGCCGCCCACATGCTTTGGTTGATCAATTAATCCCCCAAAATCATGAGAATTTATGGATCCATGCTTTTGCTTCACCATCACCTGAAATAATTAAATTAAATTTTTCAATGATGATATAGCCACGCCACGCTGCCCTGTTTCAGGGATTCCTGGTTTCTCGCACTATTTTTTTTTTCTTTTTATAATTTTTCTTTAGTGTTATTTTATTTGATGCATGTGATACATTTTCACATTCGCGTATTCATTGCTTTCCTACAAAGGTGATGATTGGTGCATGCATGCACATATATATATTTATATATCTCACACTCGTCATAGTTCGGCAGTTGAAGAATTTTATGCCTCTCATTTATTAGGCGTGCCATATCATTATGAAATTAATTAATTGGGTTAATTACTCCATGATGTTAGTTTCAGCTTCAATTGTTAACTAGCTAAACTTATTTCATTAATTAAGTGTAACTAAGGTCGATCTTAATTTGGCCGTCATGAATTAAATTATTTTGCACTGATTTTTTACACAACATATATCATGTGTTTAGACATGTAGAAATTGTAATTATTTTAGAGATTTAGGAAAATGTAATGTCTCATTCACATTATTTGAATCAGATCACATATAACTAATTATTGCATTTTAATCATATAAATATAATACCTCTACTCCCCCATGTCCTGCCAAACCCATGTGCTTTCTCTCTAAGTACACATTCTGCTAAACCCCCCCCCCCCCAACACACATATATATAAAAGTTAAATAAGAATAAATTTACACCATTCATCTAAAAAATTTAATGATTGAGATTAATTTTTTTTAAAAATTTCATGCTTAATTAATAGCTTTATAAATCATGCTCAATTTATTAAACATGATTTATAAAACAATTAAGCACGAACGAAAATTATGCTTAATTTTTCAATATTTGATGCTTTAATCTAACCATTGATGCTATTAATTCAATGAATAAGATTCATTCCTATTTAACATATATTTTAATTTTAGCACCTAATCACCAATATATATATATATATATATATATATTTGTGTATGTAGTCATAATTATTAACATATTATTTTTACATTCTTGTGATATAGTCAGGGTTGGCCCTGAGGCCGTGCGGGAGGTGCCCCAAAAATATTGGGGCACCATTTTTATACTCCCTCCGTCCCATCATATTAGTCTTATATTCCTTTTCGGTCCGTCCCATTTCCTAAAAAGGCAACCTTTTTCCCACTCATCAATAAAATTTAATTCTTCTACACTAATGCACATTGGTTATTGTGCACACTCCTCTGTCCTTAATATAATGGGACGGAGGGAGTAGTATTTTAGCATTAATATATTATTAATTTATTTTAGCATTGAATTTACAAAATTATATTAATCCCAAATAAATAAATCCATCTTTAATTCAAGTAAAATAAAAGAGTAGATGACTTAAATTTATACTTTGCCTTATATAAGTTTTAAAATTTAAATAAAATAAATGATAAGATATCAAAATACTCTTCTTCACAATATTATATTAGTTATTATATAATTAAAATTTTGATTAATCTATTTAAACGAATTTGAAAAAAATGTTCTTGAATTGAAAAAAAATGATCAAATAGATTGTTAGATATTCTTTAACAAATAGACTGTGAAATTCTTAGTGGTGAGTTTGGTTAAAAAATAAAAAATATTTATGAGGTTATCTGTAAATGAAAGTTATGCATTTTGCTTGTTTATTTTATTTAAAATTTTTTATTGATGAATATAATTAAAATCAAGAATGATTTCAAAGTAAAATAACATGGATTTTCTGCGATTTATGGTTTTTGAACAACTTTTGATCAAAGATGACATGAGCCAATTTTATACTTATATTATATTTCATTAGTTTTTTTATTTATAATTATAATAGTAAAATAGGGGCACCATCTATAATAATCGCACAGGGCCAAGGCCCTGGATATAGTGATAACTTATACGCAATTGTGAGATCGACATCCGCCTATATCTTTCTCCTTTGAATAATTTTGGGAATGTAGAGGCCGTTTGTATTCATCAATTAATCATTGTGCAACTCAACATATATATACATATTATATATATACTTATATTCTCTGCTCATGTCATCTTCTCACAAACTGGCTTCTACTTCACGTTCTTGTCAACACTCCAACATAACATAAACGATCATTTCCAAACAATCAATATTCCACTTGGAATGCCCTATTATTATTAATGCATATATGCCAAGTTCGTGCGGTCGTCATAAATTTAAATTCCGTCGATATTTTTATTTATCCAACTTATCGTATAATTCTCCTTCTTTATAGTTAGCAATTAATTAGAAGTTGAATCCATTCTGTGCATGTACACAATCGTTCGGTTAGGTTTCAATTAACATAGTCGTCTTATTTTTACCATCCCTTTCTTACACTTTTCTTTCCATTGAATGATTACCACGACTTTGCTGCCAACTTTTTTTAATCAAATATCACGTGTGCGTTTACAATGATAATTTGCATGTCTATAACGTACTTTCCGATGAAATATAGCCTTTTTTTAGAAAAAAAAAATTTATGATGTGTAATTGGAAATTAAAGACAAGTACAATGAGTAGTAAATTAATATGATGATGATCTGTAACGTCCCTCAACGTAACATTAATTATATATAGGTTGATCCCACATCAGGTAAATGTAATTGAGTGTTTGGCATTCAAATGAAGAGTGGAGGGTAGGGTGAAGAAAGAAACAAAGAGATTTAAGCCCATTCCAACTTGCTTCACCCCCACTTTAATCTTAAGATAAGATCACGGACTACCTTATTTCATGCCATAATTTCCTTTCTTGCTGCCCTTCAATCCCCACCCCAACTTGTTTCCATTCCTACGTCATGCATGTATATATCAATCTACACATTTAATAAATACAATTTTGGTCTCATTATTATTCATCGCATAGTGAATTAGTACACGAGGATTGAACAAACAAACAAACTATTTAATAATATATTCTAGCCATCAAAAAACAGTTTATGTTAGTTATAGGCATTATAACAGAAGATTTGACCAATCTTAGGCAGTCCGGCCTCTTTTTCTCATCCTTACTCAAGGTTGAAAGCCCTATAAATACCCCACTCCTTATCCACATCAAATCAAATCAAATCAAACCACACACACACACAAAAAATACATAAAAAAACATTCCCAAAAACACAACAAATGGCCACCTCAACAATCATCCAAATCCTCCTTTTCACAATCCTCATGCACTACTCTTCTTCATCAGTTCTTGCAGCCAACCCCACCTTCAACGTGCAGACCTACGGAGCAAAACCTGACGGCAAATCTGATTGCACCAAGGCCTTTCTGAATGCATGGGCCGCCGCCTGCGCCACCACGGCCCCGGCTACCATATATGTGCCGCCGGGGAGGTTCCTCTTGCGAAATGCATATTTTGCCGGCAACCGGTGCAAGAACACCGCCATAACCTTTCGTGTTGATGGGACTTTAGTTGCTCCCTCTGATTACAATGCTATTGGGAATAGCGGGAGCTGGTTGAAGTTCGAGAGGGTCACCGGAGTTTCTATCTACGGCGGAACCCTCGACGGTCAAGGGGCGAAGTTGTGGGCTTGCAAGAACTCCGGCAAGAACTGTCCTAAAGGAGCAACGGTGAGTTCCTGTCGAATTGCAGTTCTTTCTTTCTTCTCTCTCTCTCTCTCTCTCTCTCAACATCAAATAAAATTATGTTTTGTTTGTTGCAGTCATTAGCCTTCTACAACTCGAACAACATACGGATCAACGGATTAGCTTCGTTGAACAGTCAGATGTTTCACATTCTTTTCGATGGATGTCACAATGCGAACATGGTGAACGTGAAAATATCAGCTGCCGGAAACAGCCCAAACACCGACGGCATTCACGTGCAGCAATCGTCCGGTGTCACTATCATGAACTCCCACGTCAGCACCGGCGACGACTGCGTTTCGATTGGCCCCGGCGCCTCCAATTTGTGGATCGAGAACCTCGCCTGCGGGCCCGGCCACGGAATAAGGTACGTAGTTTAGTATGATCAAGACATGTAAATTAAATTAATCTTCGAAAACGCATTTCGATTCTAATAATCAAAGTTTCAAAGATTGTATTTAATTAGTAACTAACACAAAAAAAGGTGATCACACCTTGACTTTTGATCGCATATTATCTCAAAATGGCACATGCATTGTTGAATTTGTTAAGGTCACATGGGTGCATGCATCTACATAATTCACATTTAAATTTTAACATTAATCCTCTTATAGTCTGAGTGAAATAAATATATTTCGATGGGTTATTAATGCAGCATTGGGAGCCTAGGTTGGGACATGAATGAAGCCGGAGTCCAGAATGTAACCGTTAAAACGGCGACATTCACCGGAACGGAAAACGGTGTGAGGGTGAAGACATGGGCAAGGCCAAGCAATGGCTTCGTTAGAGACGTTCTATTCCAACATGTGGTCATGGTCAATGTCCAAAACCCTATTATTATCGATCAGAATTACTGCCCCAACCACCAAAACTGCCCCAATCAGGTATATATATATATATATATATCAATCAAAAAGTGTTCAACATTAATTAATGCTTGAAATTTGGAAGTAATTTTGTTTGTTACATGATGTTATTCGTATTTATAGGCATCGGGAGTAAAAATAAGCGGCATTACATACCAAGATGTGCATGGAACATCGGCCACACAAGTTGCAGTAAAATTCGATTGCAGCAAAACCCGCCCATGCAGTGGAATCACATTGGATGAAGTCAACCTCACCTTCAAAGACAAACCGGCCATGGCCTCTTGCGCCAATGCCGGCGGCACCGCCGACGGAGTAGTGAAGCCGAGCAGCTGCCTTTGAGTCGGAGGGGGACGTGGCATGCGAAATTTTTATATATATATAACATTATACCAGGGGCGGACGCATGTATGGAATTGGGGGTACAGTTGTGCCCCCAAATTTTTTTTTTATTATTATTAAATATATATATTTTTATTATTTTTATATATAAATATTTATATAATGTACCCCCAATTTAATTTTATTTATATATTGTATCCCCAATTATAATTTTCTGGATCCGCCTCTGCATTATACATTTGATTTGTACAAGAGTTAGGTTTAATAGGCAAAATTTGAATAAGTTGATTTATATATATTGGAATATTTAATTTGTTCCTTAGTCGGTTTATGTGATATAAAGCAAAGAAATTAATGGCGACGGCGGCCCCGATGGTTGCGGCGGCGAAGTCCATTTATTTATTGGAGAGTTGTAAGTGGTGGTGTAGTGTGGTTATCAAATATGTAGGGAATTTGCTTTATCTATATTTAAGGGAAGTAAAGCCGTGTTTGGGTTTGCTTAATTTCACCTTCTCTTTTCTTTTCTTATTTTCCTTTTGCATGTTAACACTATATTTAGTTTTTTGCAATGAAATTTGTTATGATTAAGACAATTTAATGCATCATGCATATTAAATATAGGTATTTTTTATGCAAATGATCCGACGACGATTGACTATATTTTCTAAATATATATATATATATATATATATATATATATATATAGATATAAACGGAAATATACTTGAAATATTCATTTGATGAGGTACATAGCTGCAAGAAAGATATATATATTTATCCGGGGTGGGTTGCAAAGTTAATAAATTTTGTTGCATAGAACTGTAATCTATGGATACAGTATACAACTTTTGATTCAACTCTTTTTTGCTTTTTATGTAAGATATGGACCTTTTTAAAAAAATAATAATAATAACATTAATTAAACACACACACCTTATATGTCCCCATGAAAGCTCGAATCCATGACCTAATAGTTATAGGTAGAGTGTTTCTACCATTGCACCCCAAACAAATTAAGGACAAAAATTGACCTTTTTAATATGTGTTGAGAGCGTCTAATTCATGGAATAGATTTTGCCTCATCAATTATTATTATTATTATTATTATTATTATTATTATTATTATTATTATTAAATTAAGTACACAATTTAAATGGAGAAGGAAAGTTATTTCCTATCCTCAAATCTTTATACAACTAATTGATTATAAGTAAAACATTTTAATCACCTTAGGAATACCATCAACATCAAGTTCTTATATATAACATGTTTTCAAACAAGTTTTCTGACCCGCCAAAAATTTGTAAACGACTCAATTTTTTTTATTTTTTTTTTCAAATGGGGACATGGGGAGGGTAGGGAAGATTTATCGGATAAAGATCTAATTAGACAAAATCTTAATGCAATACAAATAGTTGTAAATCTTGAGATGTATAAACAATTCAAGAATTTGATGTAGTCACATTATAATAGTGTGTAGAATATAGGCATAATGATTGATAAAGTAGCAATTTGATCACATGAAAATTCCTTTATTTTCGCCGGGCACTTAATGTGTGTATATATAAATATAATATTGCTAAAAGTTGACTTCCCCATCGCCTGTAAAATTGTTGCATTATTTATTGAGGTAGAAATTCAAAATACCCATTTATACTAATACACATATCAAAAATACCCACTTCTTATAACACATATCAAAAATACCAAAAAGTACAACTTCCTGCCAAAATCAGACATTCAGGTGTCCTTTTTTAAAATAAAAATGAATTTTGAATATAAATCTAATTATTATATTATTTTTCTATTTTTTCTCCACATGTTATTAAAAACAATAAAATTTAAACTTAAAGAAATAAGTGTCCGATTCAGACCGGAACCGACCCGATTCAGACCCGGAACCGACCAAAAAAAAAAAAAAAAAATTTTTAATATTGGGTCGGAATCGGGTCGG
>JAPKLW010001270.1:94542-104702 GCA_026898455.1 Plectranthus barbatus
TGGGTATTTTTGATATGTGTTATAAGAAGTGGGTATTTTTGATATGTATTTTATAAAAATGGGTATTTAAAAATATTTCCACTTATTTATTTATTTATTCGATTTGGTGGCTGCGTCGCCGGCACGACTACATATAATTGCCCTATTTCCGCAATATTGGACGTTCATAAAAATACATTTATCCCAAAACTTAAATACATTAATTGAACTGATAAAAGCAAATATTAAGGATAAATTTCATAATTTGAAGAAGTTGGGCAAAATTTCTAAATTTATTAAATATTGGGATATAATTTCTTACAGAAAATCATACTTTTTGCTTGAAATTATATGTTGCGCTGTAAATGCTCATCACCCCGTTTTTGGGATTTATGTTTATTCTAGTTGTATATTTTTTGTTACTACTCCCTCCGTCCCACTTCAATTGTCCACCTTTCCTTTTTTGTCCGTCTCATTTAATTGTCCACTTACTTAAAATGGAAAAATAATACTCACTCACTAATAAAATACTAATTTCCTCTATCTTTACTCGCATTGGTTATTGTGCCAAAAGCAAAACGGACAATTCATATGGGACGTCCATAGTATTTTTTAAGAGGTGATTGATTCAGACGTAAAAGATTGAGTTTGTTGAAAAGCGACGCGTATCTTGGTGATAAGCGGATTGTGAAAGATTCTTGACATGTGCTGACAAGCCATTATTTTCATTTGCATTTTATTTTGTAGCAGCGACAAAAAATCTAAATTTAGTATTTATCCAATACATAATTCTAAGAAAAATCAAATTAATCAATATGAATTTATAGTTATGTAATAGGAGATCCCCATAAAATAAAATTAACCAATAAATTCTAGATTAGATGGGGTTGCCGCCCTATGATCACGTATTGAGTACGACCATTTACAATAAATCAAGGGTGCCTTAATTTTCGAGATTAATTCCTCATTTTCTGACAGTAATTTATTTACTAAATTAATAAACCATTTCTTGAGTGTGATTTAATCTTACTGATTCAGGTAAATACGCGTGATAAAAAAAACTACTTTTTTTAGCCGCCATTCGGCAATATTAGAATTTGTGGGTTCTCTGCATTTTGATATTTTAACTTTATTAGTTAAATTAACACTATTCTGCATTGAATTACAAGGTAGTTGCACATTTTATAGTTGAAAAAATTTACACCAATTCGGTTGGCATACATGCATTGGTTAGGAGAAGTTAGTTTCGATTGTTTAATATTTGATATATATATATATAGATTCACTCAAGTGTTAAAATTAAAATTTGTGCTAAATAGAAATGAATCTCAACTCTTGGATTGATAGCATCAATGGTTGAGATTAAAGCATAAAGATTAAAAATTAAGCATTATTTTCGTTTGTGCTTAATTGCTTTATAAATCGTGCTTAATTCGATTAAGAATGATTTATAAAGCAAAAAAGCATAAAATTTGGAAAAATATTTTAATCTTAACCATTGAATTTTTTAGATGAAGAGTGTAGATTCATTCTTATTTAGCACAAACTAATTTTTAATATATGAGTTCCTATATATATATATATATATATATATACATTCGTGATGAATGCTTAGTACTTTCCATGTTTTTCACATTTACCTTTCAAAAGTACCACGTGCCGAAAGAAAAAAGTGACCCAATTCATGCATGTCTTGACTTGACTTTTTTTAACCTATGCATGGACCACTACTAATTTTTTGTTTAGTTATAATTGATGGTTATAATTTAGAGTTAGTAAGGGATAATACCATAAATTATTGAAGTTTTCAGAAAAATATTTCAATTTATTTCTGTTAATTTAAAATATCTTAATCTTTACTCCGTTTATGAATTATACCAAAATGTATTAACACCGTTAGTTTGTGATGATTCAGCCGTTAAATGTCACGTGACATCCCATGTGGCACCCACGTGGCAAATCAACATGTGATAATACCTTAATCTATTGATATTATCGAAAAAAATACCCCAATATATTTTTTTTGTTAAAAATATTTCAATCTTTAATTTCTCTTGTGAATTATGCCAAACGAATTAACACCGACTACTTTTTTTATTGTTGAAATATTATTTGCTAAATAATTAATATTCGCTATTTTTTTAAAAAAAAAACATACAAATATCATACATTAGAATACATGATTAAGATTCGAGTGGGTAACTATGCTGCAAAATGTTATATGTACAGCCTCAATCTGGATGATTAATACATGGTTAGACTATACTAACACACAAAAAGTAAATGAATTAATCTGGAGTAGTGACTCTCAATATTATTAATTAACATGATTAAGAATTATTTTAAGAATTATACATGTCTCTCGATATTATTTGGTTTAAGAATTAATAATTATCTTGAAACAAACATATTAATTAGCATGATTACTCCAGATTAATGGAGTAATCTTAAAAACTCCTGGACAGAATCGATGTTGCAAGTGAATCCCTGGCAACAATCTCAAAGACACGGAATGACACAACAAATAGATGGTCGACGAGGGTCTAGACAACATAGAGGTGACCACGAGGTGCTACACGATAAGGTGCAGGAGCATCACGATGTATTGTTCATTCCATCTCCTAATCATACCAACTTACGAGTCCATGTTCTATACTCCGACTGTGACAGACAACTATAATATTTTTTTTTGATTTTTTTATTATAATATTTATATTCACATTAATTTTTTTCACTTATTGTAATTAGTTTTATGGCAAAGAAATCAAGATGACGGACTTTCTGAGTCTTCTCTTAAAGGTAGAGGCCTCCTTCAAAAGTGCGTTGCTCAAAAGAGAAGACGGGACACAATGAAGATTTTATACTAGTCCATAGTTTGTAATTTATTTGAATTGTAAATTGTTTAATTAAATAGTTACAAATACTAATATATTCGATGTAGTTTAATGGAAATTACTAATTAAATTAGTTGAATGTTAAAAAATATTAAAACTAATGTAAAATATATTAATAAATTAATTATTTAATGTTATATTTACATATTTTATTGAATTATATTTAAATATTAATAAAATCTTGAAATAAAAAATTAATAATATAATTTTTTAATTTAAATAATTATATTAATTAAATAAATATTAATCATTAATATTATATTAACAAACGAACAATAAAAAAATTGTCACAATATAATTTGGTACTTTAAGTACTGAATTGTTGAAAAATATGATTTATTTAAATTTAAATTTTATCTGACCATCAAATTTGGTAGTTAAACTACCGAATTACTTGAAATCTACTTTGTTTCGGATGTATAAGCTCCGAATCACTGTAAAATATCATTACAAGTTATTAATTTTTAATTATGATAAATAATGGTAATTAAAATAGATAAAAATATTTAACTCGGTACTTGAAGTACCGAATTACTGTAAAATCACTCTAATTCGGTAGTCTAACTGCCGATATGGTTATTAGCATCCACGAAAAAAAAAGTCAACCTAATTTGGTGACCACATATCTAAATTTGTGGTTAAATATGTATTTTTCCCTTCTACAATTCCGACAACATAAGCATCAAATGATTAGCTTCGTTGAACAGAAAAATGTTTTACATTCTTCTAAAAAAAAAAATACCTATTTAACCACAAACCTAGATATGTGGTCACTAAATAGGTTGACTTTTCTTTTTGTGGACGCAAATAACCATTTCGGTAGTTAGACTACCGAATTATTGTGATTTTACAGTGATCCAGTACTTAAAGTACCGAATCAAATTTATTTATCAATTTTAATTACAATTATTTGTCAAAATTAAAAAGTAATTAGTTGTAATGAAGTATACCATCAATTCGGTACTTAAAAGATCGAAACAGAGTAAGTTTGAATTAATTCGGTAGTTTAACTACCGAATTAGATAGTCAAGTACCGAATTAATTGTGACAATATTATTTTAAGTTTTTTCGTTTGTTTTTATAATAAATGATTAATATTTAATTAATATGATCATTTAAATTAAAAAATTATATTATCAATTTCTTATTTTTATGATTTTATTAATATTTAAATATAATTCAATAAAACATATAAATATAATATTAAATAATTAATTTATTAATATATCTCACATTAGTTTTAATATTCTTTAACATTCAACTAATTTAATTAGTAATTTTCATTAAATTAATTTAAAAATTAAACTACATCGAATATAATAATTTTGTAACTATTTAATTAAATAGTTTACAATTCAAATAAATTACAAAGTCCATAAAATCTGCATTGGGCCCCGTCTTCTCTTTTGTGCAACGCGCCTTTAAGAGAAAACTGAGAAGGTCCTGCATCTTGATTTCCTTGCCCTAAAACCAATCATGATAAGTGAAAAATTAAATGTGAATATAAATATTATAATAAAAATATTTTAAAAAAATATTGTAGTTACCTGCCACATGACAGTCGGAGTGTGGAACATGAAGTCGTAAGAGGTACGATCGGGAGATGGAGTGAACAATACATCGTGATGCTCCTCCTCCTCATCCTCCTTATCGTGTAGCACCTCGTGATCACCTCTACGTTGTCTAGACCCTCCTCGACCATCTATTCTCTGTATCACTCCGGGTCTTTGAGATTGCTGCGAGGGATCCACTTGCGACATCGATTGTGTCGGCGGGACTATCGGATGTTCAAAGCGTGAAAGTCGTAGTGTCTCTTCCCCTATCTTCTCGATCTTTCTCAAAAGTGACATGACTATTGGATCATGATGGTACATATAAGCCCCGTCACGAGCCAATTGTGTCATGTCGCTTATCCCATCAATCTAAAACAAATTTGATATAAATAATACGAGTCAAATATAGATATAAAGAATAGAAAATAAAATGATAAAATGATTTACCGAAAGTCGCAGCTGATCTGCGTGCCCAAAATATCCCAACGGAGCGACTTCAGCTCGTGTGTGGCTTGGATTAGCCACAAATTTCACGGTTCTTGTTAAGAACCAGTGAATATAATCTTTAAACACTGTGGGGCGTCCAGGCACAATTTTCTCGGCAGCAATGGACACCTGTTGATCTCTATTATTCCAATCAACGATGTACACCCTGAGCTCGTCGCTCCAATCATATGATTTGCTGGTTTGCTTTTTATTATGTAGTGCTTCGAAGTCCTCTTTTGTTGTGAGAAGATTTGAATCGGGAATCATTTGCACAAAACTAAATTGTCTTGCGACACGGTCTGGGTAGTAAACCTCGCAGACCTAAAAAATATGAGAAACGTCGTCGAGATCCAAGGAATGTCGGGTTCCTCAACAGAGTATGGTGTAAAAGAAAACTGCATTTATTTAGAAAATAAATAAATGTAAATATTGAAGCAATAAAATTAATTTATTAAAAATCGGATTTTATTTACCTCATCCTCACGTAACATCGCCAACTGTGAGCAATATGCCTCGAGTACGTGTTTTGCCACGTGCAACTTGCTCTTGCGAACTGACCACCTGGAGTGTGCATGACATTTAAGTGTAAATTAAAGATAATAGAGAACAAGTTCTTTAAAAACCGAATTAGAAGTATTTACCTGGCTCCTATAGGAGCATCAACTGGATGGGCGGGAATAGGACCTTATATGATGAGTCGAACTGAAATAATCCTCTCCCAAGCCCAAATCTAGATAAAATGAATGGATAATAAATTGAAGTTAAAAATAGTATTCACATAACTTAATAAAGAAAAAAGATGATTAATAATGTTACCTGTAGTAAAATCAAACATCCGCCAATATTCTTCGTGCTACTTCCATCGATTTATGTTCTACATAAATTGCGGTATAAATATGCTAGAAGAGCACTACCCCAACTCAAGTTGTGGTCTACATCCTCAATTAAAGAACGAACAACGTGGCAGTATACGATGTTCTGCACTGTATCGACAAAAAAAGCTGCCTAATAGATAGACAACTAGGCACAGTGATGTCTGTCTATGCCAAACCTCCCCAGCATGCTCCAAGGGCTTCTCTTAGACTCGTTCCGCGATGCGAGTGAGGAACAATCAATTTTTGTCTAGTTTTGATCGTACCCCTAAATGTTGTGTCATATATACATCCCATCCCTCCTCTGGTGGATTATGTCTCCCTGTGACGACATTGCCATCAACCTGAATGCCTAGCAATAAATCGACATCTTGCAAAGTAATCGTGGCCTCGCCAAAGTAGAAATGGAAAGTGTGGGCACTAAAGCCTGAATGAAGGCCCAATATAGTTGAATGAATCATAGTCGAAGGATTCTATCAAAACCCAATCTAGCTAACTCCTGCCAAACTATATTGTTGCCTTTGACAGATGGGACAAGCTTATTCCACAGACGTAAGTCAGAACGCCGCCACTGCAAAAGCTCTGTAGCCCACTTCTCGCAACTAAAAACTCTACAAGACCGATGCTTACATTGTAAATGTAGAAGATCCGGTTCAATAGGGCCTTGATTGACTACAAATTCTAAATTGTCCATCTACTACAAATAAGCCATAACAATCAGAAAAGAGAAACTAAACATAAACAGAAATCAGAATCAGAAACAAAAAAGCCATAAACAGAAATCTAAACCAGAAGCCAAATACAAAAATTCTGAAACTAAACATAAACAAAATCAGAATCAGGCCATAAACAGAACCAGAATCAGAAACATGAATAAGCCATAAACAGAACCTAGCAACCAAACCAATAATTCTGAAACTAAACATAAACAAAAGCGACTTCTAGCTTGCAATGAAATAATGCATAGAATAAGCATAAACTTTCAAAATTCCAAAAAAAAAACTAAATTTCACGATAACAGGGGGTTACCGTGAGAGGTTGGGAACGGCGGCGTCGGCGGGTGGCTGGGAACGGCGACGCCGGCGGGAGTGCTGCGAATGGGCGGAGGGAGACGTGAATTGAAAATAGGGGGTGTTTTTTGCGTGAATTGTGACAATTGGGGGGAGGGTTTTTGTAAATGGTCCATTCATCAGCTGACATTGCTCGCAGCCAATCCCACGCTTGGCGGTTCAGATCCCGCATACGACCCCAAGCCCTTTTGTATTCAACTGATGACACAGCTTGCCCAATCCTAGTGCACACCATTCTAATACCCTTCGTCTTGAACTTATCCAAGAAATTGGTGCGAATGTGGCGAAGACAGAACCGTAGCACTCCAAAATCTAGAAAATGTTCAAAATGCTCACTCATAGCCCGGAGAAGACCGGCATGTCGGTCTGATATGATGCATGCTCTTTGTTGCTTCAGAACATTGAGCCGCAAGTGCTTCAAAAACCACCTCCAACTGTGTGTGGACTCTTCATCAACAAAGGCATAAGAAATGGGCAATATGTGATTATTGGCGGTCTTTGTAACTGCCACCACCAACTTGCCTTTATAGGAACCATGAAGGTGTGTCCCATCCACCGTGATAACTGGAACCGTAAACTGATACGCTCTCACACAAGGACCAAATGCCCAGAACAAGTACCAAAACGTCCTATTCGACTGATATTTCTCATCCTTTTCAAATTTCCAGACTACAACAGTGTCCGGATTATGCTGTCGGAGGCTCTGTATGTACTCGAGTAACCTACGAATGTTGGACTCCCAATCACCATAAAGGGACTCCAACGCTTTTCTTCTTTCATGACATGCCTTCTTGTAAGAAACAATGACGTTGTAAGCTCGGCGAACATTTTCCACGATGCTCTTCATGACTTTATAGTCCAAATCAATTTGTACATGGCGCACGATCAAACGGGATATAAGATCTGCGGTGATGTTGTGCCCTTGAACTCTCAAGTCTGTTCCAGAACAGTTATGTCTATCTACCCACGTGTTTAGTCGCCAAGCCCCTGCATCCAGATCATAAATTGCATGAGCTTTCCATTGGCAATGAGTGCCTTGACGAAGCCATGTGGAATAGCTGGGATCTCTAGTGGTGCAGTATACCTCCCACCTTGTTTTTGAGCTTTTGTTAGTACTGTAAACCATGCCCTGAGCAGCAGACCACGATGTGATGACATTCTGCAATTGCTTCTTCGACTTGAAATATAAACCAGCCCTTATGGTGTTATCGACATTGTTCCAAAAAACTGGCATATCATCAAAATGGTCAGTCATGTTGGAGTTATAATTACCGATGTCACTGTAGACGTGTGTCCCCATTTGGATACTATCATCATCTTCGGCACTGTCCGTATCTGGGCTGTATGTTGCATCTTCACTAGTCGAACCTGCACTTTCGCCTTCGTCTTCGTCTTCATCTTCCTCTTCATCGTCGTTGCAACCACCTTCATACTCCACAGCCGTATGTCCTCCAGCGCCACTTGCACATGCCGGAGCTTGCCGCCCAACACGTACTGCTAGCCAAAAATCCTTGTATTTTTTGAGGGTTTGCATACTTTTCTCATTAGAAAGGTTGCTAACTTTCCAGTCGTAGCCATCGTGAATGAACAAATTCAGCTCCAACTCCCACTCTATAGGATTCCAACCAATAATTTGATACACCTTCACAAGAAGTTGTGAGAAACGCAACTGATCATTAACTTGCCACGAATAGTCTGGTTGTGACATATCCTGACTCTGCCAATAAAAATGGATGTGATACGTACTCATATTTCAACAATTTCAGAAAGGAAAGGAAAATGGAAGGGGAGGAGATGACGATGAATGAATTATTTGCGTATGTTGATAACTCTTCTGGTTTTAAAAGTAAGAACCATTTGATTCGGTACTGTAATTGCCGAATTACTTTACCTGCCATAGCAAGTTGCACAGCCTGCACAAAACATATCATTATAATTGAAAAAGACGAAACAAAAGTAATTCGGTATTGTAACTACCGAATTACTTTACCTACCATAGCCAGTTGCACAGTCTGCACAAAACAGACCATAATAATTGAAAAAGACGAAATAAAAGTAATTCGGTACTGTAACTACCAAATTACTTTATGTCCTTCGGTCAACTGCACCTTTGAATAAAGTAAAATACAGCATACTGGACTGGCATACCAATAATTAAAGATACAATTAATTCGGTAGTTTAAGTATCGAATTGACCGGTCAACTCCCGCCAATTGAAAACTCAAAGAATTTTTTCAAATCTCAAATTTTAAAAATTACATCAATATTAATGCGGTAGTTTAACTACCGAATCAAAAAATATGTAAAAAAATCAATATTGATTTAAATATATATAATTTATATTAATATTTATTTGAATTTTAAAAATTACATTAATTTTAATTTGGTAGTTTAACTACCGAATCAAAAAAATATTAATATTTATTTAAGTAAAAAAATTAATCCGAAAAATACATGACATTTGATTCGGTACTATAAGTACTGAATTGATTTTCATTCCTTTGATTCGGCACTTTAAGAACCGAAGTAATATTAGTGCATTTGATTCGGTACTATAACTTCCGAATTGATGTTCCTGCTTTGTTTTGGCACTCAAACTTCCGAATCATTAAGTAATTAGTGGATTAATTAATTTATCCATGTGATTCGGTCGTCAAACTACCGAAATGGTTACTCGCGTCCACAATATTAAGGTTTTCTGTAGTTGGTTTCTACATATTTAGGGTTATGGTCACCCAAATAAAGCACCCCTTCTTCTAAATGGATGTCGCAAACAAAAAGATCTCTGCTCGGGGGAACAGCCCCAACACCGACGGAATTCACGTGCAGCAGTTTTTAGGAGTTTCCATCCTTAACTCTTAAATTGGCACCGGCGATGACTGCGTCTCCATCGGCCCCAGGGCACCGACGTGTGGATCGAAAACCTCGCATGTGGCCCCGACCATGGAGTGAGCTGGTATATATATATTAGATTAAAACAACTAATTAACGGATTTTGGCAGTATAGGGAGCCTAGGATGGGAGTTGAAGGAAGCGGGTGCAAACATGACGGTGAAATCAGTTAAATTCAGGGGAACCCAAAATGGTGTGAGGATGAAGTCATGGGCTAGGGCAAGCAATGTTGTTAGAGACGTTGTATATCAGCATCTAGTTATGGTTGATGTCCAAAACCCTATTATTATCGACCAGAACTATTGCCCCGACAATGTAGACCCCCATCAGGTACATTATATACACATACACACACACACACACACACATATATATATATATATATATATATATATATATATATATATATATATA
>JAPKLW010001270.1:104712-123954 GCA_026898455.1 Plectranthus barbatus
ATATATATATATATATATATATATATATATATATATATATATATATATATATATAATGTGAGAAAATCACTCATAAAATCGACCTCCAGGGTGAAGATAAGCGACGTGACATATCAAGATATACATGGAAGCTCAACTACAAAAGTTGCAGATTGCAGTAAAACTCAATGTTGCACCAGAACTACTTTGGATGAAATAGTCCTAAACTACCAAGATAAACCAGCTGCTGCTTCTTGCTTCAATGCCACAGGGAACGAGGATGTGCTTAAAATGAATGTAACCTTAATACTCTATATTACCATCGCAGGCGGTCTTCAAGTGAAGTTGTGGACGCTGAAGGGTTTTTACTTTTGATTACATTTTCCACCACAGAGACAATGCCGATTTTATAATTGTTGACCAAAATGGAGCAACAAAATCAAACTAGTTTGCTGCCTTCATATCCTCCACAGAAGCTCAATAACTCGACATAATTGACATTAGAACACCATACTGATAGATCATAAGCTCTGCATATTTTGTCAAGCTAATCTTGATACACATATTTCTTCAATGGGAAGGTCTTGGGTTAGGCAAACCTAAATGATTTAGGCGGGTTTTATCCATTAACCCAAACCCAAACCCATATAATATACCCTATTTGGGATGTGTGAACCCATTTGGGTAGGATAAAACCCGCCTAAACCGTTTAGGCCTGCCTAACGCAAGTTTTTGCCTTCTTCAAATGGATCAGATTGATTCGTGTTTTGTAAAATGCAACAATAATTTACAAACTTTTTCTTATCAAGAATGTGCTATCCACTCTTCATGGATCAAACCAATTTTCCCATTATGAAATAGTTGGTTCAATGTATTAGTAAATATTTAAACTTGCCCTTGAAAGAAAATTTATTGCAGCCAATGACTTAACCTCAACAAAGAACCAACCAACAAGAGATATTAGTCATGATCAAGAGACTTCTATGAAAATCTACTCAACCTCAACTAAGGTGATCTCGAAAAAAAATGCTTTGCTTTTGTCAACGAAGGATTTTATCCTTAGTGAAGAAGAAACTCCAATATCTATGAAATGAAGGTCCATTCTATTTTATCGAAGAAAACTTCCAATTTCAATGAAGAAATGAGGATTTTTATTTCTTATTACTTTGCCAACAAAATTCCAAACTTCATTAATATTTAGCTCAAGATTCCAAAACATTTCTCCATCAATGAAGCAAAAAATCTCAATTTCCACTAAGATAAGACACAAACTATGATTGAACTTAGAGGATATCAAAGTTACCTACGTACCAGAGATCAAGTCAAACGTAGTTCGGAACAACTAATTTGATTTTGGAGAGGGATGTCGTGCACACTTTATACTCACAATTTAGGCTCATGTATCATGAAATTATCTTCATGATTTTAAGAGAGTGAATGTCGTGCAAAGTTGCTACATTACGCCCCAAAAATATAGGGACACCATTTTTGTAGAATATATTAAATAAAAGTATAATACTGATTTATTTTAATATAAATTTTTAAAAAGGTTTATAGTAATTGAAGATTAAGATATGCGAAAGTAATAGAAAATATATTTTAAATATAAATATTTAGATTAGCTTGCTTGAAAATATAACAATTTATAAGAATATTGAAGAATAAATTAACACAGAGAAGTAACATTGAGAATAATATTTTAGAATAATTTGTGTATTACAATATTTTAGAATAATAAGCTAAACATTGCAATACACAAATTATTCTCATTTAGAATTGCCTACGGCGACAAGATTAAATGGAAGCGAATTGAGGTCCATCTTTCCATTAATTCTTCGGCACTATATTTTATTGGCCTTGAGAATTATTTTGTCCAACCATTATATAATCATGTAGAATTGAACTTGATTAATTTAAAGATATTATAACCCAAATAATATATTATTTCCCATTGGGATATGTGTGTGAACTAAGGCCCAAATTCCTATTTTATCATTATTTTATTTTATGAGGACATACTTAGGGCCCAATCATATATCATTTTATATTTATTCTCGAATAATTACGAGATAATTTCCAGAAATTTATTTCCTAAATTTTCCCATATTTTCGGCCTTATTAAGATTAAGGTAAGGGATTACTATTTATTTCCCAAACATTAAACATTATATTATATGAGGAGAGCTATATTTTCACATTTACCATATTGAGAATATGAGCATAAGATTAAGGTGAAATATAAGTTTGATCAATGAAATTATAAGTATAACTACAAGTTTAATTTTAAAGATAAGTTAATTGATGAAAATGAGTATAAGTTTAAGGTGAAATAGAAGATTAATCAATGAGATTATAAATATAATTACTAAGTTTAAGTTTAAATATAAGTTAATTCACTTATGATATAATCACTTACAAGTATACATATATATATCCTGATATCCAATACATTTTTAAATATAATTTTTTTGAGTGGCTAGATATATGATATATCCAACAGTTGGTCACAACTTACAAATGAAGCAAACAAAAAAATTGATGATGCTCATGTTATGTTATTGGCTCATGTTCCTCATTTTCCGGTGAATGAATATGATTTAATTTGAAGCAATTAAATATATATATTTGGCTTACAGAGCGACGCAACTCCGCCTACATTCTCGGCGACGGCCATTACTTCCTTACGCATATCATATTTATTCTGCATTTTCTTTCTCCACATGGCCTACTGCCTCAATAATATTTATTTATTTATTTTCAAACACCCTTTAATATATATTCAAATTTGAATATAACTTCATTAATCTTGCCATATTCTTCATACATCTGCACTCCTTTTTTTTTCTTTTAATTTTCTTTTTTGCAATAATAGTGTTATTCATCTATAGACAATACTTCCTCCGTCCCACTTCAATTGTCCACCTTTCCTTTTTTGTCCGTCCCATTTAATTGTCCACTTACTTAAAATGGAAAAATAATACCCACTCACTAATAAAATACTAATTTCCTCTATCTCTACTCGCAATGGTTATTGTGCCAAAAGCAAAATGGACAATTCATATGGGACGGAGGGAGTATATAATATGTAATGGAAAATCCATTTGCAGGTACAAGAAATTTGCATGGAACTGAGATTTAGGCGGAGATGCCAACTTTTTGCGAGGATAAACTTGTTAGCCCATCAAGATTCTTGCTAATTTAAATGAGAGGTCACGTGGCTTGGGATGGTAGAATTAAATTCTTGTGTCTCGTGATTCCCTTGATCCATAATTATGCAAATTTAATACTCCCCATTTTCATCACCACCTCACCGTACATGCTCTTCACATCTTGTACACCACGTTAAATCCAGATCTAAATCACTTGGATTTTTCCATCTTTTCCGCTGAGATATTCATATATAATCACATTCTACTTCATGAAGAAAGCGCCAAAGAAAAACGAAAAATGCCTAAGTCAGCAGCTTTCTCACTTGCCCTCACTATCTCCCTACTACTACTCTCCCCTGCTTCAGCCTACAATGTCCTCACCTACGGCGCCCGAGGCGACGGCAAAACGGACTCCACCGCCGCCTTCCTCCGCACTTGGAAGGCTGCCTGCAGCTCCGCCGCGCCCGCTTCAGTTTCTGTCCCAAGAGGCACATTCTTGGTGAGATTACTATGGTTTACGGGCCCCTGTAAGAACAGAATCCTGTTCGAAATAAGTGGGACTATTGTCGCTCCCGATAACTACAACATCATCGGCAACTCCCAGTATTGGATCTTGTTTTACAAAGTCAGCCGGCTGTCCATCGTCGGAGGAACCATTGATGCTAAGGGCTCCAAATTCTGGTCGTGCCGACGGAAAAACTCCCGCTGCCCCGCCGGAGCTAGAGTAAGTAAGCCAAAAACAGAGTCACTTAAAAATCAAGAATGATGGCAATTGTTTGAAGTTTTGAAGATGAATTTGTTGAACTTGGCAGTCGATATCGCTGGAGTGGTGCAGCAACGTGGTGGTGCGCGGCCTGACGTCGTACAACAGCCAGACGATCCACATGGCGGTCGCCCACAGCAGCAACGTCAGGATACAGAATGTGAAGATCACTGCGCCGAGTGGCAGCCCCAACACCGATGGCATCCACATCGGGTCCTCCAGAGGCGTCACCATCACCGGCAGCACGATAAGGACCGGCGACGACTGCGTTTCCGTGGGGCCCGGCTCCATGAACTTGTGGATGGAGGGGATTGGGTGCGGCCCTGGACATGGAATCAGGTATATATAGTACTTCATCATGATTTGGTTTAGATATTTGAATGAGGAATATTCATGATTATTGTTGGCAGCATTGGGAGCCTAGGCAACAGCATGAATGAAGAAGGGGTGCAGAATGTGACGGTGACAAACTCAGTGTTCACGAAAACACAGAACGGCGTGAGGGTGAAGGCGTGGGCGAGGCCCAGCGGCGGCTACGCCAGGAATCTTGTGTTTAGGAATCTTGTAATGAGGAATGTTGCCAACCCTATAATCATTGATCAGGAATACTGCCCCAGCAACAGCTGCCCTCATCAGGTACAAAAACAATATCTTCATTTCAACACACACACAGAGAGTAGGTATAATAATTATAAATGGTGATGGTGAATTGCAGAGCTCTGGGGTTAGAGTGAGCGGGGTGACGTACAAAAACATAAAGGGGACATGTTCGACGCAGGCAGCGATGACGTTCCGATGCAGCTCCACCAACCCATGCTTTGGAATTAAATTACAAGATATTAAGCTCACCTACGTAAATACATTGAAGAGGCCAACCCTTTCTTACTGTCAGAATGCAGGAGTTTCCACCGCTGGTTCTGTCTCCCCAAGAACTTGCCGGTAGCTGTTACACACACGAGCATTTCATGTACAGATAAAAAAACCATGATTGTTTTTCGCCAAAACAGAGCACTTTTCTTGCGCTCATCATATCTAGTGGAACACATTTATTTATCGACTGAACTTTTATGTTCACAGCTTATTTGAGAATCCCAAATTGGTACAGATGAAACAAAATTGAGATTCACATAATTTATGAGTCCAGCTTCTTTGCCTGAGGAGAATGGCTTTACAGAAGAAGATGAATTAAGGGGAATGCCTTGTTTTTGAGATTGTAGTTAGCAAAAGTATATTAATAATAATGAAATGCATGATTTCTAATCGAGAAATCTATAATTTCAGTGTCTTCGGAAAAGGAGGCTTAACACTGCTAAGTGAGAGATAATCACCCTTAAAATTTTCAAGTGTGTTTTGACATTTATGTATTGAAAGTAACGTCCATCACTTCACTTATTCTCATTATAACAAACTGTATCTTTCAAAGTAATGAAAAATAGTACTCCCTCCGTCCCAAAACAATTGTCTTGTTTTCCTTTTTCGTCTGTCCCAAACAATTGTCTTCTTTCCTAAAATGGAAAGTTTATACACACTCACTAATAAAATATTAATTTTCTCTATCTCTACTCGCATTGGTATCTGTGCCATTTCCAAACAAGACAATTGTTATGGGACGGAGGTAGTAATATTTCTTTTTTTGACAATGAAAATTACTTTTATTTAACACTATGAACGATAGTGTTGTTCATTACATCTAATAGTCAAACCGAGCAAGAAGCTATCACAAATATTCAACCCATGTAGCAATTGCACATTACTCTTTTCATAATATAATCTATACATAATGATGGTATTTAGAAACGAGTTTATTCGACGTTGGTATAAAACAATTGCATTATATTCTTACCTAAAATTTTAAAAATCTTGTAATAAATATATGGGGTCCTCTGCAATAAAATTGCATATCTATCAAGAATTTATTCCCCAAAAAAAAAAGGAAAAATAAATATCTCTAGAAACATAAAAGTGGCACCGTGTATTGAATAAAATGGCAATGGCGATACATGATAATGATAATAACCCTATTAATTATGAAATATTCAGCTCTTATCGCCATTAGTTATTCGTCTATTTTGGAATATATTTCTACATTTGGCTTACCAAACGACCCCCGTTCCCCCCCCCCCCCAAAAAAAAAAAAAAATTTATATTTTATCTCACGTGTGAAACATGTTAGATTTAAATATATTATAAATCTATTTCTCTCTAGATTTCAACGCACCTAGTTTTTGTGTTGGTATTTGCAATCCTAAATTTAGACTTATATATTGATTATAAAGTGAGAATGTATCTAAAAGGCTAATAAATACAATTTTATTTCATGTATGTCAATAAAAATGAAAAAATTAGTTTGATTTTATTGTATTGAAATAAATTGAGTAATTCAATTTTATGGGAAATTAGGAAAAGCAATGTAATCCGTTTTTGTTGCAGAGCTACCACACGTCTGTTTTCTTCTTCTGATGTTAACGTCAATGGCGGCCAAGATTTCCACTCACCATAAAATACTTTCTTTATTCCTTCATCGTTAATAAAGAAAACAGTTACACTGTCACTACTTTCGCTAATTAATTAACAGAAACAAACAAAATACAAAAGCAGAAAAAAAAAAAGTTGCTTTATTCCTGCCAGGAATTTTTGTTAGCCACATTCGATTGGGGTGTTAGTCCCTGATTGCATTATATATTTTTCTTTCTGGGCATTCGAATATCTGAGAAAAGCTTCAATGCTCATTAGAGTAATCTTGGAGACAGAAGAATCTAGAGAGATTTTCTTTTGGTTTGAGCCGAGTGATATGTTAACCTATCTTCCTTGAAGTTTCTTGTTTTCGAGTGTCGGGAGTGAGATTAAGTTATTAAAAATTGTGGGTTCTGGAAAAATTTTCGGAGGGTTTGTTGATGGTTGAGGCTGAAGTTCTTTCTCGTAGAAACTGAGGCAACTTTAGTATTTTTTGGATTTTGTGAAGTTAGATTCTATCAGAAATTTGTTTAATCTAGGATTATTGAAAGTTAAAGCTTTTTCGATCTGTGTACGAGGTGGGTGGCAATTAGAAGCTAGAGTTACTAAGAATGCACTTGTGAATTCATTTGATAGCGGCAAAAAACTTTTTATTTGCTGAGATTTTTTTAAAGTGGAAAGGGTTGAGAATTGAAAAAAATAGGAGAGTAGAATCTGTTGGAGTTGTGTGTGATAATGGAGAAACAGGCTAGTTTCCGGAATCCCGTTGTGGAACAACAGCATAGTTTTCGCAATGGGGCGATGGAGAAGCAAAAGAGCTTTAGGGGGTTGATGGAGAAGCAGAAAAGCTTCAGGATAGCGATGGAGAGGCAGATTAGTTTCGGTGGAGAACGGAAGAAGAGCAAGGATTCTCCTGGAAAACGAGGTGATACGCCTCTTCATCTTGCTGCTCGGGCAGGGAATTTAGGGAAGGTGAAAGAGATTATTCAGAAATCCGAGAGTATCAGTAATGGTGTAAAAGATTTGCTATCGAAGCAGAACCAAGAGGGTGAGACTCCCCTATATGTTGCTGCAGAAAATGAGCATGTTTTGGTCGTAGGGGAGTTCTTGAAGCATTCAGATGCTGAGGTTTCAGCAATTGCTGCCAATAATGGCTATGATCCATTCCATGTGGCTGCCAAGCAAGGTCATATTGGTAAGAATCTGACATATTTGAAGTTGAGATAATATTGTTTTTGTTTATCCACTTGGGAATTAATATGTTCCATCTTTAATGTTGTGTCTTTGGATTGTGATTTTCTTTTGACATTTTGGGACTGTAGTTAGAATTTGTGAAGTAGCAAAACATATTTTAGAGACCATTGAGTTGTATAGTGGGTTGGAATGAATAATATTATTTACTTCAAAGTTTATTGCATTAAGTGGATTCCTTTTGGACATAAAGTCTCATTGAGCTAATTTGCAAAGTTGCTTGCTCTGTATTTTGAGTTCTCCATTCATATGTTCTATTTCGATTTTAGCAGTGTTCACAAACACTTCTAGTAATCTTATGAGGTTTATTCTTCTTTGATATTCAAGGGTTCACTTAATCTTCTCTATGCTATCATTGTTTGGCATTTTCTCGAAAACTGTCTCGTATTAGTTCCCAATGCTCTATGGTATCAAAACCATACTCTTGCCCGGCTCTGATGCCTATTTTCTGTTTTAAAATGCTTGTCATCTGATGACTGACATTCTAAACTTGTTGTAAGATTCATCTGTGATATTTTATCCTCATAGACCAACTTCTTGTGTACCATGCCTCCAGTTATGAGATCTCATGAGCAGCATCTGTCACTTTCAGAACTTCAAATGCATCTCACATAATAATTTGTGACCAACTTATTTTGGATGAACAAAAATGATTTTCCATTTGATTTCGAGTCAAACTTCTTACGTTGAAGTATAGAGGATTGATTTTTGACTGATTTGCCGGATAAGAAAATCATCAATCTTTTAGCTCTCAAATTACTTTTTTATATGTAAGATCATGAAACAATCTGATGTGCAGCATGGAAACTCAATCAAACACTATCCTCCACTTGTATCATCATGCGAGCATTGCTGATTTGCTTACCGCAATAGTTTGTTATTTTCCTTCATTTAAATGCCTCTAACAGTCATTCCATTAGAAGTTGATACTGTGATTTTAGTTATCTGAGTCATAACAAATTATGAGGTCTTTTCACATAACCGTGCTGCTTCCATCTGTCACTTTCCATTGTATTTAGTATAAGTTTCTTTCTTTCTTCTTTTTCCCTGTTGCTCTACTTCTTGAATTGATACTACTTTTCTGTGTGAAACTCCAGATGTCCTGAATGAGCTTCTGCGTTTTTTCCCCAGCCTGGTGATGACAACAGATATCACCAATTCTACTGCCTTACATACAGCAGCGGCTCAGGGGCACACTGATGTGGTTAAGCTACTTCTGGAAACTGATTCCAACCTTGCTAAGATTGCTCGAAACAATGGCAAGAGCGTGCTACATACGGCTGCAAGAATGGGACACTTGGAAGTGGTGAAGGCTCTGTTAGATAAAGATCCAAGCATCGGATTTAAAACTGACAGAAAAGGTCAGACAGCATTACACATGGCCATTAAAGGCCAGAATGTGGAGATTGTGAAAGAGCTCATAAAACCTGACCCATCTCTATTATCCATTGAAGACAACAAGGGTAATACTGCACTTCAAATAGCGACAAGAAAGGGCCGAATTCAGGTTGGTTCAAAAGTTGCCTTCTCTTTTAGTACGATGTAACAGAAGTAGTATATAACAACACATTTAGTAGTGATTGAGAGGCTACTGCTCGCATGAGCTACAGCTATTCTGTTTCTAGATTTTCTTATGGTAGCTCATCCCCACTTTTGTCTTTCTTGGAAATTAAATGGAGTTGAAATGAAATGTAACGCTATTGTATCAACTAAGCTCAATTTATAGCATTTGACATTTTTAATGCCATCTGGTTTTGGTTCAAAAATACATCTTGATTGATGGTAGAATGTGCTTCGCAGATGGTGCAATGCCTACTTTCCACCGAGGGGATTGATGTCAATTCCACTAATAGTGCCGGAGAGACAGCTCTGGATATTGCAGATAAGTTTGGAACTCCAGAACTGGTAACCTTGTTGAAGGAAGCCGGAGCAGTTCATTCTAAAGATCACGGGAAACCCCCGAGTTCAGCAAAGCAACTCAAACAGACAGTCAGTGATATCAAACATGATGTCGAATCTCAACTCCAGCAGACGCGCCAGACTGGTTTCAGAGTACGGAAGATTGCAAAGAAAGTGAAGAAGCTTCACATTGAGGGTCTCAACAACGCGATCAATTCTGCTACTGTGGTGGCTGTTCTTATCGCCACTGTCGCATTTGCTGCTATATTCACTGTACCTGGTCAGTATGTTGAGGAACCACTAGAAGGGTTCTCATTAGGGGAAGCTCACATTGCGAACAAAGCAGCTTTCATGATATTCTTTCTGTTCGATAGCGTGGCCCTATTCATCTCCCTGGCTGTGGTCGTGGTGCAGACATCTGTGGTCGTGATAGAGCAGAAGGCAAAGAAACAGCTGATGTTTGTCATAAACAAGCTCATGTGGCTGGCTTGCCTTTTCATTTCTATTGCCTTTATCTCACTCACCTACATTGTGGTTGGATCCCACGAGCAGTGGCTTGCCATATGTGCTACTGGCATTGGTGGCACGATAATGATGACAACGATTGGCTCGATGTGCTACTGTGTGGTTCGACACAGGCTGGAAGACTCGAGGATGAGAAGCATTAGAAGAGGTGGGACACTTTCTCGTTCCCTTTCTCTTTCCATGGCGTCCGACACAGAGATGTACAGTGAAAGATATAAGCGGATGTACGCTGTCTAGAACACCTCCGTTTTCAAGTAAGAAACATGTCTGTAATTACTACACATTATCAGAAATAAAAATCCTCTTTTTCAAATCCTCATCATGTTGATGATGTGTGCAGGAAATTTTGTTTCCATTCATGACTTCATTTTCTATACAGGAAAAAACAATCGCCTACTAATAATCTCTATGCAGTAATGTACATTTTTACATGAAGATTGTAGTAAAGCTTGACAGACAACATCAGTGTTGGCCCCTGTGGGAACCCCCTCCATGTTTCTTGGAAGAATTTCGTTTTGTTTCGGCGTGAGGGTGACTCGTGGGGGCACTCGAAGGTGGAGTAGCTGAGTAGATGTGTCGCACGTGTATGGTGTGAGTTCTCGCTTGTGTCGAGCAGCTTCCTCTTACATTCACCAGCAAGATCACCTCCTTGTCTCTGGTGTCTTCGGACCACCAGCTCTGAGGAACCCCATCAATGAATTCCTCCGACGTGTGGAACTCCTCGTGATGCACCGACACCTCCGCAGCTTGATCAGGACCGATCATGCCAGCTGCGGGAGTTACCTAAACAAAATCTTATATAAAGAGACGTGCACATCATCTCAGTGCAGACAGTAGAGTGGGGGAAGAAGAAGAAGACATACCTGGAGCCATCTGGGGAAACCGAGCGAGCCTCTCGGGCGACAGTCGGATACTACTTCATTCTCCTTGATGGTGGATTGACCTTGGCATAGAATTTGGTACAGCACCACTTGATCCTTGCTCTGGTTTGTGATGCTGAAGTTGATGGTGTCTTGATTGTTGAGGAGTATTTTGTTGGTGTTGAGACTGATTTCTGGAACAAAATGCAATGCTTCGATATGCGGTTTGATGGATGCATTGGACTCGAGAATCTTTCCGAACTCCTGCCTCCTCACTGATCTATCCACATGAGCTATGTCTACGTTCAGCTTGCAGCGGACTGGTTTATGATCACTCTCGGTTACATCCATCCGCGCTTCATACCTGCCAGCACGAACACAGAAAGAGTGTAACCAGCACGATTCACAACGATACAGATAGATTAATACGAAAGAGATGAAGAATCAATGTGCCTACTGGAATATGGAAGCCACCACTGGGCACTCCAAGCTACATGCATCTCCAAGATTTGACCTGTTATCGCGATACAGCACTCTGTCACACCAAGCTGGGATCCTCTTCTTCTCTCCCGAGTCATAGCCTACAACAACAACACGGGATGCTATCAACAGTGAAACTATGGAGTCATTGCAGGAGAGGAGATGATCATAAGCATTATGTTAGTTACCTCCTAGCCCTGGCTTTCCTCGTTCAAACTTGTAGGTTGGAGGAAATCTGATGAGCGCCTCGCGCATTCCTTGGAAGACTTTACCAGCTTTCATCTCTGCTCGAAGCTGGTCTTTCTCTCGAAGCCAGTCGAAGCTTCTTTGAGAAACAAAGTCTCTGGCTTCGTCGTATGATATGCCAAAGAGGCGATAGTTGAAGTCACCCAAGAAGATGACCATATCAGCTTCAGCAAGATCAGGCTTTCCCTCATCAGGGCTCTTTCATCAAACAAATGTGCACATCGTTAGTCATGGCCAGAAAATGGTAACAGAATCATGTAAAGAATTAGGATGCACACACATTTGCACTGCGGGGCATCTGAGCAGCTGATGAAACACCGGCTGCATGCATAAGATGAATAAACAGGAGTTAAAACGGAGACGAAGCACAAGCAAGAGGGATAGAGCTAGCTTACCAGCTGAGTTGCTGTGCAGGTTGGATGAGCGTGTGAAAGCCATTGTTCGGTATATGTGATCGAAATCAGAGTTCCGTTTGTTAACTGCCTCCAGATGCGCGGCCAAGTGGCAGTTCACGAAGCAAAGTATCCGATCATACACTCTCAGTCTCAGCCCTACTCCTCCCTGCACCACACATCAACAAGGCCTGGCCTGTCATGTCCGAAGAAATCATCCATACCTCAACACCATAATCCTACCTTATTACCAATTGCTCGCCCTAAACCACACGCTACTGCTGAAACGTCGAGGTCTCCAGCATGACTCCGAAGACTCTTTCTCACCCTGCAAACACTTATCTGTATGATACTGCTTTAGGCTTTGCCAAGTTGGTAAGATTCTGAAACTTTACCAGATTGCTATCATCAAGCCAGCTAGTTGTCGAGAACCTACGCGTTCAAACATGTTTTCTTCGTCCAAAGCCTTGCCGATGTGGTCTTGCCACCATTGTCCGATAGCACTTCCTTCTAGCCCTACCTAAAATGGACACCACATAATGATGCTGCATTCTAAAATGTATTGATTTATGGATGCAAACATGGAGGATTCAGGCTTACAGTTTCTTTTGCAGCTGACATTGCAAGAAAACCGGCGCCCATTTCCACTTCTTGCAGGCCTACAACAACAATGCCGACGTCTGTAACAGCAGAGCCCAGCCACGACATGAGAGCAGCATGAGAGACTCTTCCTTGGCCAACATTCCATGTCCCAACCAAGATTCTCAGATTCTCCAGCCGTGTATATATGATCTCCCTATCAGACAACTCCTTCCGCAATATGTCATCCACCGGCGACGGCGACGAGATATGCCATCCGCGTATGCCACCATGAGTTGCCAAACTGTAAACACAGCCATTGCCAACAACCAGTTTTATAACTGGTCCATTATGTGTAGTCCAACCTGCAATCAAGTTTCCTTCAAGATCGATGATTTGAACCATGCCGCTCGTGTAACCAACCCACATCCTCGAGCCATAGGAGCAGAAACACAGGATGCCACAAGAATGGTGAGTCACTTCTTGCAAACGGTTGCCATTCCCATCCCACTGAATCAAGGTTCCATTTGAAGAGCCGGTCCATATCATTCCATCAGCTGCTAGCACTATAGCTTCTGTTCTCTTTCCATCTTCCGACGTTCCACCTCCTTTAGCTGCTCTTCTTACTGCATCTGCAGCTCCCATTATAGCATTACGCGAGCGCTGCAAGAAGTTGGACTTCTCCTTCTTAGACTTGGACACAAGCTTAACGTTCACTTCATCTTCAACTGTTTGCTCCTGGCATGATTTCTCCTCCACGCGATTCTCGGACTTCTCGGTCTGACCATCCACGGTGAACACTTTCACAAGCTCCCTCGTGCGTGCATCCCTGATTTAGAATCACACTCAACAAAACAAGAAACTGCTGAAGTAGTAATCAGAAAACCAAAAAATGTGTATTACCATAGCGAGAAGGATAGGGAACCAACTGCCCAAACTTTGGCTCGAGCGTGATCAGAAAGCAAGCATTTGACATCTGATGAAGAGATGCTACATGTACCATTAGTTGTTGCTTGGCTTTTAAGGTCAATACACGATCTCTCCACCAGCAAGGTCGCCATGTGCTTCTCCTCGGGTGATAGAGAGAGAGATTTCTCCATGGCTTCCCACGGCCAGACCTTTATAGAGCCGCTCTCAGATCCTGACCATATATCACCTGCACAATGCAACAGAGTTGGATGATGAATAGAGGTAGTTTCACTCATACAACTCAAGTGAAATGTATAATCAAGAAGAATGGCCTACCGTAAGCAGAAATATCCAAGGAAAGAACAGGATTTCGATGTGCCTGCCAACTAAAACACTCCTTGAAACCATTCTCTTCTGAGAAATTGAGATCCATCTTCCATGATCTGATCCTCCCATCTTTGTGGCCACTCCAAACCAGCTTACTCCCTTGATCAACAATCATACATATTGTTGGGGGTGTGCTTGCTGATTCGTAGAACGGTGCAGCATCTTCGTCACCTCTCCTCACCCTCCCACTCGTCCCTATCCCGGGCTTGTAAGCATCCGTATAGTTCCACACTCTCACACCTGATTCTTGCCCTGCCCACAGCTGCGTCTCTGTGGTTGTAATTGTCCTCAAATATCTTCCTACCTGAACCAAATCCATAAAAATACTTGATTCCACAAACTAAGACAACAACACCACATGCATATGATGCTAGGAGTTGAAACTACGATATATATATATATATATATATATATTTTCAGATATAATATATTACAATGCATATGCTGGACTGGGGTGAAATACCTGAGTTTCTCTTAAAGGATGAGGCCGAAGCTCAATGCAGGGCGGGCGAGTGGGGTTCACGGGAGCCCTACTCGGCGCCTTAAATGTTCCAACACCGCCGCCACTCCCCATAAATTCCGGGAGTGGCTGATGCGGATCATCACCACCACCACCTCCGTCGGCCTCAATCCTTTGGTCGTCATCGGTCGATCCAAACCCGGTCCCAGTCACAGTAGAATAAGGGAAAAAATCATCTTCATCGGAGGACTCAGTGCCGTTGTAGAAACCGCTGCTCTTGCCGCCGGAAAGGTGGTTAAAAATACGGTTCTCGTCAAGGCTGTGTTTCCGAAGTCTGTGGTGTTTCTTGTGATGAGGAGCAGTGTTCGTTCTCAGCTGCTGGCTATGAGACTGAGCTTTCCGCCGCGGCGGTGAGGATGATAACCCCGTTAGAATGTTTCTGTCGTCTTCTTCCAACCTCTCGTTTGTTTTTGTGTTCTGTTTTCTAGCCGCGGCGGTTTTGTCGCCTTCTTCCGGTCTCTCGCTCTGTTTCTGTGCGGCGGCGGTTCTGTCATCTTTTTCCGGCCTCTCGTTTATTTTCGTCATCTGTTTTCGCGCCGCGACAGCTCTGTCATCTTCCTCCACCACCGCCATCTTCAAATTCTGTTTTTGGCTGTTATCTTCAAGCTTCTCGTATTTTGTGCTTTGCTTCAGGGCAACGGCAGCCCAATCATTTTCTTCCGATTTTTCGTTCATTTTTGTGTTTTGCTCATTCGCTCTCGCTTCACGGGCGGAGGCGATTCTGTCATCTTCTTCAACCCTCTCACTGGTTATTGAGTTGTGTTTATGCAGCGGAGCATCTCTCTTGTCATCTTCAATCCTTTTTGCGTTCTGTTTTTTAGAATCTCTATTTTCTTCATGGAATTTGAAGTTGCCTTTTTTCTTCTGCTTTCTATCTTCGTCGGAGGATCTGTCATTCGCCTTTGAAGAGTTGTGCTTTCGGCCATGGGAACTTTTCTTTTCATCTCCGGATCCGTCGTTCATTTTAGCGTTGTGTTTGCGGCCCTGGTGCGCCCTTTTTTCTTCTTCCGATCTGTCATTCGTCTTGCCGGCGTTTTTCTTGGCCGACGACCTTCTACCGTCTTCTTCGTGTCTGTCGTTCATTGCCTGAATTTTGGAGGTGGAAGGAAATGGGGATTCTTCATTGTCATGCTAATGGAATGCGATGATGATTTTGGACAAAAACCGCCCAAAAGATTGAGTGAAGAGAGAGAGAGAGAATGAGGTGGTAACAGCGGACATCCCTAACTCAGGGGAGAGCGGGAAGATAGGCGGGAGAAACTGCCTCTGTACGGACACTATCATTCTTATTCAATTTAGATTTTTATTTCATATAATCCAAATACAAATATAATAATCCACAACAATTTTATGCCTCAGTCCATAAATTTAATGATTTTGTGTTTGATATCAAGTTTATTTCCATCCAATATTTATTCTTAACATCAATTGGAGAGATAAATTATGAATATTAGAGTAGAGATTATTAATCTTGAATGATAACATAATATAAACTGAAAACAACCAGTATCACTTAAGTAATCGGCCCTTCAAATCACCAACAAATTGATGGAAATTTCTGTGTGATGACCCATCTCTCTCCAATGCATTTCTCATTAACCTGCTCAATTTCTTCACCTCTTTCCTCAACTCAATGCACGTTTCTCCCTTCATCAAACCATCAATCTTTCTGCAAACTTCCTCTCTCCCAACTCCCTCACCATCACAGAGATCGATCCCCACCTTCCAATCCTCCACCACCAACTTCCTATTCGTAGGCTGATCCACACACAACGGATGGCAAATCATTGGCACTCCACTCCATATACTCTCCAAAATCGAGTTCCATCCACAGTGCGTCATAAACCCTCCTATCGCGGGGCTTGTCAGGACTGAACTCTGATTGCACCACGGAACCACGAGCCCCCGATCCATGAACCCCTCAGGAAATACCTCTGCATAACTCGAGTCCTTATTTTGGGACTTGAGAACCCATAAGAAGTTGACTCGACTCGATAAAAGCCCGTGAGCTATCTCTGTGATCTCCCTGGAGTTGAACTCGAAAATGCTACCAAGTGAGATGTAGAGAACTGAGCCTGGAGGCTTGGACTCGAGCCAGTGAGAGCAATCCAGCTCACGCCGCAGGCTGCTCTTGAGGTGGCCGGAGAAATTAATGGGGCCGACGGCGTAAGTTGGCTGCTGAATATTGAGAGCTGAGAGGCAATTTGATTCCAGTTCTTCAACTGTGTTGCATAGTATGAAATCGGCCTTCTTCACCTGCTCGAATGCCATCTTCATAATCTTAGCCAGAAGAGGTACTGCATCAGGCTGTTGTACGTTCGACATTAGGTTGTTTGTACCAATTGATTCTACTCCAGGTATGTAGCTTATGTGATCGACGCTGTCGCCTGATCAGAATATTAATTTAGGATTATACTGAAATTGGCAATCTCACATATTACAATTTATAGTTAGTTGTCAATGAATTATTTTCTAAATCTCAGTAGATCAACTATTCTTGATAGAATATTAGCTAAACTGTTCAGTCTGAAATTAATAAATAACTTATATTAAGAACTTTAAATCAATAAAATTCTAATTTTAAAAAAAAAACTAAGAATGAAGCAAAAATGCATATTTTGCTGTAGGTATTGAAAATTTTGTAAAAATAATGTCTAACCCGTCTAGGTGACCATCTAAGTGGCTGACTAGGCTAGTTAGGTGCCGAGTTGGTTCAGGGATTTTTTTTAAAAAAATAATTAAAGTTGTATGATTTTAATTTATTTTTATTAATAAATATATATTATAAATATTAAACATAAAAAATTAGTTTATCAATTAATTACCTCATAGAAACGTTTAGACCCTATCTTAAACTGCCTAGAGCTCAGCCTCATCCGAACCTTTAACTAATACTACCTAGCAATTTTTATAACTATGAATAATATTTTCTCTCCGTCCAAATTGCTACGCTTATCAGAATTGCTAATTTTAAAAATGATAATTTATTTATATTCAATAATAAAATATTTATTTCACTTATACTCACAACCTTAATTCTCATGCTGAAAAGAAGTGTATCAATTGGTACGGGACAGAGAAAGTACATGTGTAAAACTATTTGGATGGAGAGGAGAGGAGAGAGATACGTACCTTTATAAGGGAAATGGCCATTTTGTGCGAGAAGGTCCAAGTGATAGGCAATGGAGAAAACCAAAGCCGGCTCCGTCCACCACGAAACATTCACAATCTCATGTTTCCGTGCCACGTCAGCAGGCCACGTGTACAGCGAATCGGCGACGAGAAAGAACTCCGTCGCCGCCGAATCCTCATTCTTCTTGATGTTTCCCACCACTTCATCCACGCGACCAGGAAAATCATGAACCATGCTCTCCCAGTACTCAACAAAATTGACGTCCCTGTCGAACTCGAGCGAGAATCCATCGGAGATGGCGATGCAGCGTACTCCGCCGACGGCGGCGCCACCACCACGAGTCTCTAAAGTGCGGTGGATGAATTCGGGCAGGACATAAGTGACGGTAAAACCGGTGGAAGCAAGTTTGGCGGCGAGATGGAAGGTGGGGGTTATGTGGCCTTGATAAGGGTATGGAACCACGATGGCGTGCGCCTTCGAATTCGGCATTATCTGTTACAGGCTGTTTGAGTTGAACTTGAAATTTATTGTGTTGGAGACTGCCGCCTGATTTCCTACTACTTATTTATTTCCAATACTTGTTGATGGATACAGACAAGAATTTAACCAATTTATATAGGAAAATATCGGTCAAATTAATAGTAGTAATAAAAAAAACTATAGGTCAATAATTGCAGAAAGAAAGATACAGTCAAAATAAGGAAAATATAAAAGCGCTTACATTTAGAGTCAATTCACACACATTTCTAGGTCACTGACATCGAGCTGTCAGATTATTAATTTTGTCAAATATGAAAATGAGGATAATTTGTCTCAAAAAAAAAATGAGGATAATTATGAACAAACGCGTTAAATACATATATTCTTTCTCAACCCGGGAACATAAATTTCATGAAAATACTTTTTCCAATCAATGTTTCTGACATCAACTTCAAACTCAAGTTGCTCCTCTTTTGACATTTCTTGGTGCAACTTCTCAGCATTGCCGTATGAAACCTATATATCATGTTATTCAGCTAATTAAGTAAAAATATATAAATGTAATTGAATTATACATTGGCAGCATAAGTTTGAAATGTATATATACCTTGCTTTAAAGAACGCTACGAATTCGTATATCTTGCAAAGTCTCTCAGCATACTCAATTTTAGCATTGCACTGTCGAATCATCTTTCTATCCGCTGTGGCTGCTCCCACAATCACCTCTCTTGTGTATCTCGAGAATTCTTCGAAATCATCAAAAAATCTCATTTTTCCGATGTTTGCTTGCGCAGCTAAGGGTGCCGCATTGAAGCAATCATATAGGTATTGGAAAGCGTAGTAGGCGGTAAGAGGGTTGGAGAGAAAGGATGCAACATGGTAAACATTCACTTCATCTTTATCTGCATCTCTCTTTCCATGCTTTGCAATTGCTGCAATCATCGTATTCGCCACATAATGTATCTGATAATTTATAGTATGAGTATTATCAATCTAAATTTTGAAAGATAATTTAATTATTTTGACTTATGATTTGAAAGATCCTAAAAATATCTCAATTCTCGATGTAAAATATTATTTGAGAATCTCGAAATCAATATTCCTGAACTGGGAGTTTCAAGGTCTTGAAATAAAAATTCATCTTTTGAGTCTTAAATTAATAATTAAATTAATTTTTAGGTCCTAAATTTTGTAACACCAAATAGTCTACTTACAATATCCAGAGGAGCTTGCGGG
>JAPKLW010001270.1:139188-230131 GCA_026898455.1 Plectranthus barbatus
TTGTAACACCAAATAGTCTACTTACAATATCCAGAGGAGCTTGCGGGTTTGCAAAATAAGCTGGGAGCATTCCTTTTCCATAAGAAATGGCTATAGGATCAAACATCCTACCATCCAAATTAAATATTCCAATAAACATTAAATATTCTAAAAAAAAATAAAAGTATAGTTTAATTAGAATATAAGAATGTGTATGTGTATACCTAATTCCTTGAATCCATCCAGGGAGAGGTTGACGGTAGCAGCTTTCAACAACAGCAGGCCTAATTATAAGCAGAGGAACGTCTCCTCGAATTTCATTCACAACCATCTCTCCCATAGCCTTGCTTAGCTGATACGTAGTGCTCCATCCCATCTTCTCGGCTCTGTTAAAACCATTCAAAATTCCCATTTATATATATAGCTAGAAAAGCACTATTTCTTGATAATCAAATTATTAACAACCTCTGCATGCCAAGTTTTTTGAAGTAAGTGGTGGTGGGATTGTGAGTGGATGATTTGAGAAGTAAGCTGATTTCATCTGCTACATCCAGCCGAACACGAGCATTATCGTCGCCGACGTCCGTTCTTCCAGTGTCTCCCATAATCAACGGCTTTTCCAATATTATGCCTTCTCTACTCCCGCACACATACGCTGCAAATTTAGCGATGTTACTTTATTAATTCAATATGCATATCCTTAATAGGAAACTGATGTTTTATTCTGATTTAAAATTTAAATAATTTTCATAATTAAGTAGTATTATGGTTAGGGTTGTAAATGAAACAAATTCAATTTGAACTTTTTATTATTCGACTCATGAACTTGTTAGTTAAAATTTTTATAAACTTAAAAAATTATGAATTTCATAAAAGTAATAATTTTCTAATAGTTGTAGTTAGTATAAATGTGCAGTATATTCAAATTAGTAAGTGTAGAAATCAATTAAATTATTCGCACCAGTAGACAAATGTGTGAGGAGGTGGAGGTTGGGGCATGTCTTGGCAAACCTCACCACTCGTTGGGGTGCAATCACGTTTGCATCCACCATCCAGTCATACCTGCACCCTCACAAATTAATTATTTTCAATTTCTAGTAATTAAATCAATTAATAATTCAGTAAAATTATCCAGTAATAAAAATTTATAAGTAATCAGTTATTACCTCTCGTCAAAGGTTGTGGAAGCTGCAGAGTGGATTATTACATGCACATCTCTCCTCACTGCATCCATGGAATCTTGATCCATTCCCAGATTTGGTTCTCGTATATCTCCTGCTATTGGGATTAGCTTCTCCTTCGCGAATTCTTCATAATATTTCCCATATTTTTCTTTCATACATGTCAATAACTCCGACCTTATAATCTGAAGCAAGTTAAAACTCAAATTTAACTTCATGAATTGATTTAAAATATAATAATATAGCAACAAATTATCTATTTTCGTATTCAAATATAAAATGTAAATGCTATAAATCTCAATCGGAAGAATTTCCTTATTCTTTATATTATTCTTTGTAAGCTATATGTTTAATATTATCAGTGATAATTACATTAAGCTCGTATACAGCAACATATACAAATTAAAATGCCTACTTCAAATAACAGTTGTGAAAATGTGATATACATAAATGAAAGTGTTCAACTTCGAACTCCACCACCCACTTTCACACATTTGATTTTTTTTTTAATAATAATACTTTTATGGAGAATTGTCGATTCAGGACTCAAAAAATAGTTTTATTGTCGATTATCAAGTTATGGATTGAGAATTTTATAATTTCTTTCGGGTCCCGTATTGAGAATTTTTGTGATCTTTTAGGTCCTGAATTGTGAATTAATCTTTCAGTCCTGAATCGATAATTAAACTATTTTTCGGGTCGTGAATTGATTAATACTCAAACTTTTATTTAAACTCACATCGCATATCTAAATATTTTTGGTGAAGTTGGAAACCATCATCTCTTGGTCACAATCAAAATACACATTTAGCTTTCCCAACTAATTATTATAAATGAAAAGCAAAAATAAATAAATAATATACAGTAGAGTAGTTGTACTTCGCGTTCGAGTCTATCAAGTGCATCGTCCTTGTCTTTTGCCTTGATCAGTAAGTAGACTTTTCCCACCGAGGTTGATCTTAATATCTTCTCCACCAACACTGCAAACCATCATTTATACCTCACAAATAATTATAAAAACTCGAGAATTAAAGATTACGCATTACAAATATATATATGTATAAACATACTGTTAAGATATAATTGATAGACTAGTATCTTTGCATATCTTATGTATCTTGTATATTAGATTTAGTATAGATTTAATTCTCTGTCTATATAAACCCTATGTAAATCTTTTTATCAGTTGAGTGAAATACAGGAAATATATTTCCATACATGGTATCAGAGTAACCCTAGGCTAAACCCTAGTTTTTCCTCCAAACCCTACACATACCTTTTCCAAGGAGACCAGTAGCACCAGTGACCAAAATGTTCTTCCCCTCAAAAAATTCAAGGATCCCTATACTTGCATGCAAATCGTTAGAATCAGCCACCGCTGCCGTCGACGGCGGTGAGGCCCGCAGGTTGAGGTGGCAGCGGGAAGTGAAACAGGAATGTCGTTTGCGGTGCACAACATCTCTTTCGGTACTAGAATCATTCCTTTTAAGATGAAAGGGCAGATTTTTGTTGGAACAATATTTTCGGACGTGAGGTTTGATGGGAGGGTAGAAAAATAATGAACTACTCTCACTCATCAACATTTTCTGTAGCTTTCGACTGATGAATCAAAATGGAATAAGCTCTATAAAAATAAAACTATCAGAGCTCATTTAAATACAAGGTTTTGATGCAACTTAATTGTGTTTAATGTACGTACTATTCACACATGAAGCCCAGCATGCATGCAAAGTACGTATATAGACTATATATTAAAATAAATGTGATTATGATTGAGTTTGGTTTTTCCATTTATTTCTATTTAATTTAATGGTTAGTTTAATCGAGCCGTAATTAATTTTAAGTGCTCGTATAGGTTGGGGGAAATCAGGTTACCACTAATTATATAATTAATTAATTATGACTTTGATAAATTAAATAACCCTAAACTCTAAACTTTCTTAGAGTCATAAATATAGCCGATCTTTGAGTAGCTCAATCTTATTAAAATATCCAATTTGTTAATTTGAGGAGAATACCGAAAAGTGAAGGGTAACCAAAAAAAAGATTGTATGAAGAGTAATTAATCACATTAATTAATTCCTTCATTAGTAATATAATGTCTCTGTTTTAGACCTAATATTATTAAAGGGCTTGGAGTTTTATGCCTAGCCGAGTTGCCTTATTTAATTATCAATTCGAATTCAAAGCCGAGCATCCAACCGAGAACGTCGGTGATCAGTTTTATTCCGATCGGCATTTAACAAGGAAACGAATTGACAGTGCCGGCGAGATTGGGTTGGTAGTCTACGGCGGAGGGACGGGGGTAGCATGGCGGGAGGTGATTGGAGATATATATATATATATACACACTTATATGAATCATTCGCAAACTCAATATGAAATATGAATCATTGAAGGATGAAACTATTTAGCGAAGAAACAGAAGTTAATTGAAGAAATGATGTTAAGGTAAAAATAATTGTTCTTCTCATTGAATATGATCTCAAAGAGAAATATATGTATCGATATCTTGCGATCTATCTTCGACAAATGAGTTAGAAGAGATAGAAATCAACAAGAATGGTGGTGGGGATAGTGTTGCAAAGCAGGCTAAGGCGGCGCCGCGGCTGCGTAGACCCTAGGCATCCAAAAAAAAAAAAAAAACTTGTGTGATTGTTTTATGTGATTTTAAAACTACAAGGCACCTAGGCTAGGCGGAATTGGATAGCAATTTTAAAAACTAGTATTTTACTTGTACAAAATTATTAAATTTAAATATTGTTAAAGAAATTATAAATATATTATGGATTTTGGTAAATTAATATATGTAATATATAGATGTAAATATTATATATATAATTATTATGTGTTGATAAATATAATGATGATATAAGTTTTCAACCTGATGTACACACGCTTTATATTTTTTTAACATAAACTAATATTATAATTTAAATAAAATGAAATAAATTAATTGCAATTGGTGTATCCATATTTTATATTTTTTAATATGTAAATAATACTAATTTTGAGTATCTCCTTACTTTTTGTATTTTCTTCATGTAAATATGTACTCCCTCCGTCCCGCTTAAATAGGTCATTTTCATTTTGATACATTAATTTCGGAGCTAGTATTTAGTAACTAATTGTGGTTAATAATAAAATTGGCAATTGTAATTAACTTATTTAAGACTAAAACAAGTTAATTACGATTGTCAATTTTATTATTAACCACAATTAGTTACTAAATACTAGCTCCGAAATTAATGTATCAAAATGAAAAGGGCCTATTTAAGCGGGACGGAGGTAGTATATATTTACTTGTACATATTTTTTTTATTTTTGAGATGATAAAAATTAAGGGGGAGATTGTTATGTACTTATGATTATGCGGTTTTAAATTGTACATATAAAATCAAACTGATATGCTCATATTTTATATATTTTAGCATAAAATAAGAAATATTAAATATAATAAAACAGAACAAATCGAACTGATGTACTCACATTTTAAAAGTTAACTTATGTTTGATCTTTTACTAATTTAAATTAAAATTATAAAATAGCATGTGATATTTGATTATAATATTATATATAAATTTCAGTAATTATATATATATATATATATATATATATATATATATATGGTAGTGATTAGGTGATAATAGGATTTTTTGTGCTAAATGCGAAAAAAATTTGAGCCATTAAATATTGCAATCGACGACTCAGATTAAACAAATCCCATCTAATTTTCGGTGCATTTTTTGCACATACTCAATGCATAAAAGGGTAAAAATGTGAAAAATATATATTCGAAAATTTCATTTAGTGCAGTTCATAAAACATAATATGCATACATTCGATGTAAATATAAAAATGCATATGCTTTAGAATAAAAATGTATCTTATTCAAGTTAAGAATGCATCATTTTATGCAAAAAAAAAATGCAGATATTTGAGAACATTTTTTATGCGTAATTGATGAATTTTTTATCCTGAACGTAAATATAATGAAGAACATATACCAATATAAAATCATGATTTTCGTGCAAATCTTCTAAATTTAACATATTCAATTCAGATATCATATGAATCATCGTAAAAATACATTTAATTTGATATATGATTCCTAAAAAACAGATTTGAATCGAGAAAGATATAATGGTTTGATTATAATGGGAGGAAAGAGAAAATTAAGAGAGAGAATGTTTAAATCTGAAGATAGAGAAGTCGGTTATTCAAACTTAAAGGCTAAATTACTAAAATACCCTAATTACCTTATTTATTCAATAAATCCTGAATTATCACAACCATTGGATCAACAAAATAAAGGATCCAGATTCTTTCTCATTTAGCATGGGAAAAACTATTATTATATGATCACACTCTATATATATATATATAATTATATTAGTGGGCTATTTATTATTCGTTATAGTACATACTCTCTCTATTCTGATCAAATAGTCACGTTTTGACCGGGCACGATAACCAAGGTAGGGCTAGCAATTTCTGGCACGACAAGGTAACACGACACGAACCCGCACGATAATATTGGGGTTAAACACGACACAATGCGACACGACACGAACACGAACACGATAATTATCTGTTAAGAACCTGATAATTACAAGTTTAAACGATAATTACCTGTTAACACGAAACGATTATTACATGTTAACACGATATTGACACGAACACAACACGAACACGAAAATCTTTTAAGAAATAAATAATGGATAACACGAACACGACACGACACGAACACGATATAATTATTGGATAACACGATATATTATCATATAACACGATCCGACACGAACACAACACGAACACGACACGAAATCTTGTGTTCTTAACGGCTCGACACGATAATGACCACGCACGAATTGTCGGACCTAAACCAAGGTATGTGAGTTGTAGTGGAATGAATATTTTATTGATGAGTGTGAAAAACTTGCAATTTTTTTTGGAAAGTGAACTAATATCGCGGGACAGACCAAAAAAAAAAGTGGACTATTTATATGGGACGGAGGAGTATTATATATAATTCAATATCTTAAATTATAAAAAATAATTTATTTATACTGGATATAAAAATTAATATATAAATATAAATTTATTAATATTATGTTAATCCATCTTATTAATTTATTAATATTATTAAATATTACTATCTTATAATTTTTAAAAATATAATTTTAAAATAATTTTGTTTGTAATTATCATTCAATTTTATATGTTATTATATAATTTTAATTATTTTTATCACCAAATTTATATAAATCATCAAATTACAAATTATTGAATGGTATTATAATTAGGTCATAATGTATATAAATGAAATAAAATAATATTTTTTTTATTGCTAAAATAGCTGTTACCGCCATTTATATTTTAACCATTTCTTTACTTTAATATTATATATAAATATTAATAAATAAATTAAAAACATAAATAAATCAGAAAACAAATATATTAATAGATAGACTTTTTTTCTCGTTCTTCCCTTTTTTTCCCTCTTTTCCAAGTGGGCCTTCGTTCTGAATACGAGATTATTATATTTTTTTTAATTTCATTGGGATATTTGAACCTTTTTTTTGGGATAATTATACTTTGAAATTTTAAAATATTTATGATTCTATACATTTTATTATCTTGTTATTTTTTAGGATATTAAAACTTTTAAAATAATAATGCGTTATTATTTTTTAGCTTTAATATTTTATTATTATAATATAAAAATATAAAAAATATGTTAATTGCATAAGTACTATCTAAAAATTATTTGACCCTACGTAGATTGCCTAAAAGCTAGACCTTATATATTTATAATTGTCACACTAGTACATAGCATATTCTATAATCTTAATTCGAGAGAGAGAGAGAGAGAGAGAGATGAGAAGGGGGTTAGAAGAGACAGATTAGAGAAGAGAGAGTGTGGTGTATTGTGATCAGTGGCGTATCCAGAAATTTAAAATTGGGGTACAATATATAATTATAATAAATTAGGGGTACATTATGTAAATACATATAGTAAAAATATATATAAATAATAGTAAGAATATATAATTTTATAAAAGAAAAATATTATTTTGGGGGTACAAGTGTACCCCATACACCCCCTACATACGCCACTGATTGTGATTAAGAACTAATTACCGAATCACCAAACCGCCTCATCCCTACAACGGCATTGAACATCCATTGAAATTTGACCATTTGTATTGTAGTGCATGGCAGTGGAATTGCGTGCAACCAATAATTTTTTTTAGTGAGTGATAGTGAAATTAATCTAATACTAGCTTCGCCCCGCTATAATAGATCCTTTTTATTTTGACACATTAATTTCGGAGCTAGTATTTAGTAGATAATTGTGGTTAATAATAAAATTGGCAATGATAATTAACTTGTTTAAGTCTTAAATAAGTTAATTACGATTGCCAATTTTATTATTAATCACAATTAGCTACTAAACATTAATAGCTTCCAAATTAATGTGTCAAAATGAAAAGGGCCTATTGTAGCGGGACTGAGGGAGTACATTAAAGGAAAGTAGTGGGGTGTTGTTTTGACGTGAAAATTTTTGTCAAACCAAATAAATACATGCACGTATTAAAATGAGTTTACTCGTGCCTAAAAAAAATTAGGGCTAAATATTTCCTAATGTTCAGATCCTCAAAATATACACTAATATTTGAAGACACAATCAACTTAATTATTTAAAAATCACATTTAAGTAAAAAAAAAACCTTAATATTTTTCATGTACAAAGAAACAATATTTTATTGGTTAAAACTATTGATAAGATTTAATGATTGGTTGAGTAATATTATTAAAATTTTGTCCGTTTAAATATTATATTTTGAATAGGCTTCAAAATAATTTTATTTATAAAAATGGTATGAGTCATTAATATTTTTTCAAAAAAAAATTGACTCATTTTTTAATAACTTGTGATTAATTTTAAATTGCTAAATTTATATGTGGTATAGATTATTTTGTAGAATCACTTCAAATACTATATTTATTTAATTTCATATTTATTTAGTCCCAATCCAATTTGCCGCCATCCAATGGAAGCCAATTGCAATCACGTTTTTCTTTTTTAAATGGTGTTATGTAGGATATACATAGTCTGGTTTGGTCGGTTTGAGGATTGAAGTATAGATCAAACCAAATAATACAATTTGAAAAATTTTCAAACCAAATCGGCGAAATTAATCTTTCAAACTAAACCAAACCAAATAAAACGATTTGGTTTTGTCGGTTTAACGATTTGAAATATGACTATAACAAGTGTTATGAAGTATTCTACCTAATTGTTGTTTTTTATGTGACAAAATAATGTATAGAAATCACCAAGTTAGTGATAAAGGATAATCTCGTATCTTCTCGTATAAATATCACTCGCCATGCGAGATTTGATGAAGTTGTTTTTCCTATGAAGGTTGCTTCTCGAAGCTCAAATATATCACGACTTGATATTTCTTCATTTAATGAGCCTTCTACTACCGCTGCACCTAAACCGACCAATACACATTCTCCATGCTCGCTATGTCTTGCTGAGGATACTGGTGCTATTCCGAACTCAGCGACGTCGTCTCCTCCTTCACGTGGGCCACCTATTCCACTGGGAGATTCGCCACCATCTCCTCCAGTTGGTCATTCTATGATTACTCGCGCTAAGGCCGGTATTTTTAAATCGCGATATATAGCTGATTATGCATCAACTTCTCTTCAGCATGCACTCGTTACCTCTACTGAGCCGCGTGGTTATAAATCTGCAGCCAAACATCCGCATTGGATCACCGCCATGGATGAAGAGATGAAATCTCTACATGCGAATTAGACTTGGGATCTTGTCTCTCGCCCTCCGGGTACCAACGTTGTTGTCTCAAAATGGGTTTTCTGCACCAAATATCTCTTTAATGGTATAGTTGAGCAACACAAAGAACGACTGGGTTCTCAAGGATTCACTCAACTTTCCGGTCTTAATTTTTCGCATACATTCAGTCCTGTCGTTAGAGCAGCCACTGTTACGGTTACTCTCGTCGTGTATCACAATTGGCCTTTGTATCAACTCGAAGTCAAAAACGCATTCTTAAATGGTATTCTAACTACACCCATCTATATAGAGCAGCCTCCCAGTTATGTTGATCCCATATGTTGAATCACGTTTATAAATTGAACAAAGCATTATATGGGTTGCGCCAAGCTCCTCGAGCTTGGTTTCAGTGTCTTAGTTCATTTCTCATCACCGTGGGTTTCTCTTGTTGTCGTGCAGACACTTCACTTTTCATTTGCGCGAAGGAACATTGATTTATTTGCTCGTATATGTAGATGATATCATCCTTATAGGAAATGATAGCACGTAGCTTGCCCATTTTATTTTGCGCATGAACTTCGAGTTCTCCATTAAAAGACTTTGGTCAGCTAGTTACTTTCTTGGTTAACCAAGTCACATACACGGGCACTGGACTTTTTCTCTTGCAAGGTAAGTATGCTCGAGATATTCTCACTTGCACTCAACTGTTGGACCTCAAACCTGTTGCAACTCCCTTACCTGCGGTCACAACTCTTGTCGCTGCTGGAACTCCCTTTCAAGATGTCAAACTTTATAGGTCGATTGTGGGAGCTCTCCAATACCTCACAATTACACGATCTGACATCTCCTTCGCGGTAAATCTCGCTAGTCAATTTTTGCAAGCACCGACCGTCGATCATTTTCAAGCTATCAAATGCATACTTTGCTATGTCAAAGGAACTTTATCTCACGGTCTTTCATTTCATCATGGTACCTCATGTAACTTGACTGCCTATTCGGATGCGGATTGGGCTTGATGCCCGGATACTCATCGCTCGACATATGGTTACTCAATTTTCTAGCTGGAAATTTAGTATCATGGAGTGCGAAGAAGCAACCTACCGTTGCTCGTTCCAGCTGTGAGTTGGAGTATAGGTCTCTTGCTAACACCGCTGCTCGTATTTGTATCATGAACGCAGTCTTTTCTTGATCGTCGCGGTGCATTTGTATTTGATTATACCCCAAAAATGCATCCATGAAGCTGGGGAGCTTGTGGCCAGTAGTCGTGTTGACGATTGCGTCGATATGCGGCAGAGGGTAAGGATCCTTGAGACAGACCTTATTTAGATCTGTGAAGTTTATGCATACACAGTTCTTGCTGTTTTTCTTTTTCACCACCATTATATTCGCAAGCCACGTGGGATAATGTACCTCTCGTACTGATCCGATATTGATGAGCTTCTGAACTTCTTTTCTACAGAGAATTTTTGGCTTCTCTTCTGGACCAGTCTGCAGTTAGGGTTGACTTGTAGTAGGTGTGTGATTACTGTCGAATCTATGACAGTCATGTCGCGTTATGTCCATGCAAACACATGGATCTTGCATCGGAGAAAGCATATTAGGGAGCTCTGGACGTCCGGTGTGAGCTCCGAACCAATAAATGTGATTCGTGTTGGGTCCGATTCGTCAATGATGATTTCTTTGAGTTCTTCGGATACTAGACGAGTGATAGGAGTTGCCTGTTTGGTGTGCTGTTGAGCGCACACCGCCTTAAACCTCTCATAATAACAATCCCTAGAGGCCTTTTGTTCGCCCAAGATCGTTTGGATTCCCCAAGGTGTCGGGAATTTTAGAACTTGGTGATAGGAGGATGGGATTGCTTTGAGCTCATAAATCCAGGGGTGTCCGAGGATCGCATTGTGCATCGAGACCGTATCGACCACTTTAAATTTCACGTCAAGGTTCAAACCTCCGTAATATACGGGTAGGGTAATTTCCCCTATAGTTTATTGTTGGTCGCCGTTGAAACCATATAATGTCATGGTGACCGACTCTATTTTGCTGGTTGGAATCTGCATTTTCTTTAGAGTTAGCAGGAACTGTATATTTGTTGAGCTGTTGTTGTCAACGAGCAGCCTTTTCACCTGAAAGTTGGAGATCAACAGATATGATGAGCGCATCGTGATGAGGGTGGACGAGGTCGGGTGCATCGTCACATGTGAATTCAATGGTTTTATGTTCCTGCGTGAAGTTTGCATTCTAAGTCCCATGGTTTAGGGCTCGTCTGACTCTTTTTGCTGTTGATCGCAACCTTCCGCTTACCGTCGATCTCCTAATAATAACGTGAACTGTTCGTTCCGGCTGGATTGGTCTGAGGCTTTGCGCCATTGGGCGTTTTCGCTTGTCTCCCTCTTGTCCAAGTGTTCTTTCATTTGTTTGTCAAATACTCCATTAGAAATTCGTTCTTTAGCAGTTCAAGGACTTCTAGGCGCAGTGTCTGACATTCCTCCATCTTGTGCCCATGGTCGTTGTGAAAGTCATAAAATTTCTTTGGATCACGAGATTTTGGATCGAATTTCATTTTCCTGGGCCACTTTACCGCATTACCCAAATTTTTGAGGACGTTGTTGACCAGATAATTCTGGTCGATGCTTAAGTTGTACGGGGCGGAATCCACTTCACCAACCATTGGTGTTTGGCTATAGGGTGATCCCTTCTTGATCGTCAGTCGTTCCGGTAGTCCCTGTGATCCACATACCTGAAGCTCAAGGATTTGGGCCTCGGTTGGTCTCATTTTTGTGCTTCGACAAGCTCGGCTGTCTTTTGCTCGTTCATGCGAGCAATGCGCTGCCCACACCTGGGCAAGCACCGAGTCCATGTCAAAGCATGGATGGCTGGTCAGATCACGGTATAGCTTGGATGTGACGTCGAGGCCATTCTTAAATGGACTGCAGTTTGAGGAGGACAGTGGGGGATTGACGTGAGTTTGCGGTTGAACCGCCCAATGTATGACCTCAATGACTCCCCTTTCCTAATACACATATTGTTGACTGCGTCAGGGTGCTTGGCCACGCACCTGCAGTTAGAGTACTGCTTTTTGAAGGTGTAGAGTAGCTCTGAGAAGATTGAAATGGAATTCTTTGGCAAGTTGACGAACCACTGGAGTGCTGAGCTGGCGAGGCTTGACCCGAAACTTTTACACATGCACGCCTCGCGGAGACCCGCTGGCACAGAAGTAGTCAGCAACTTCTATTTGTATAGGGCGATATGGTCCTCGGGGTCCGTTGTGCCATCGTATAATGTGAATGACGGGGGAGCAAACTTTGTTGGGATGTCCTTGTTGGTGATGTCTGGCTGAAGGGTGAATCAGTATAGTTGTCACGAGGGATCATCGGACCCGGGGGCAGAGCACCCAGGATCCTGGTCAATAGAGACTCCAACAAAGACCTGTGAGCTTCCAGGCATTTTTCAATTTTGCTCCTCAAGTCGGTCTTCTCTCTTGGTCACTGGTGGGCTGAAGGGTCGGCCTCGTTCTTGTCCCACCCGAGGGGGTCTGCTCGATATGTACCCTTTACGGAGGATCAATGAAGACCACGTCGTCGAGCTCGCTCGAGAGGTTTCTCCTCGGGTCGGTGCGCTTTCCTCCTATTAAATCAGGCTCCTCGATGATCGGATGGCTCTTGAGGGTATTCACCATCCTGAGCAGCTAATGGTTTTCCTTTCCTAGCTCATGGTTCGTTGCATGGAGTTCCATGACCTCACTGTCCATTTATTTCATCCGACATTGGTTTTCTTCCATTTCCTTAGCGAAGCGGGCTAGCGCCGCGTCACTACCTCCGACGACACGGGTTGCATCCCAGTTGCTTGTTGGGTTCGCCGAAGTAATTTGTGAAGGGGGATGAGCTTGATCGCGTCATTCGGTCCCTGGGAAAGATCTCCAGTTCTCTCATTGTTACCTACCATTCATACATAAAACAAATTTCAAGGGCCCCACGGTGGGTGCCAAATGTTGAGGTTTGATTTATTGGGATAAATAGAGCCCTTAGAATTGTTACGAAATAACAAGTAATAGCAAGAAAAATAATCGATGATATTGAATTGAAAGATTGAAACTCATGAAAGAATGAAAAAGAACGCGAATAAAATTAAATTGGACGGAATCTGTGCGGAGTTGAGAATTCAGGCTAAAATTTGATAGAGTTACAACATTGTTGAATAGTGGGGAAAAATATGATAAAATATGAGCTCTCAGCCCCTATTTATAGACGGGATAGGGGAGAGAGTGCTAACAAAATTCTAGCTATCGGTGAGCTTGTGCTCGCCGCAAATTTTAAAATGGCCTCAATTATTGGGCTCGGTTAGGGTTTGTAACGGTCATGCACCTCCTGATTGCCACGAGGTGTCTTATCCTCCTCATCATCGACCCTTGAACGTGGTCGGTATTGAGGAGCTCTTGGTATCGGTGTCGGTCTCTTGCCTTGGACGTTTCTAAAAATTTCCTATTCCGAGCGGGCTTGCGACTTTTGGGCTGGTGACTGTTTGGGTCTTTGAGTTTAGTAGACCTGGACTTCTGGGGCTTTGCCCCAACATAGATATTGATAAATAATAAAATAATATATTTTAATATTTAAATATATGAATATATGATATAAAGATTGTGATGTATTATGAGATTTTTTAAAAGATAAAATATTTTTTTATATATTTTATTTTTTAAACGATCATTAAAATAAGAAAATATTTAATGAAAATAGAAAAATATTTAAAAATATCATAAATAAAATATAATTCGTAAATTTGTTGGTCCGACAAGCTGTTTCGAAATACGATGAGTTAGTGTTATTATCAAAAAAAAATTATTCCAAGAAAAATTTCAGCCCAATAGTTATAAGCCCGAATGAACACCCGAAATTCGATAGGATTTAGTCCGATTAAATTCAGTAGATAAAAAAGAAATTAATATTTATTAATAATGGTTGTTGGGTCACAAGGATAATCTTGGCCATCCACGTGCCTCTCTTTTATTTTTAATTTATTTCTCTCACTCACACACACACTTACACTTACCAGTTGCTACCATTCTCTCTGCCTACCCACACCCCTAATGAACTCCATATTACAATCGATCTTATTAAATAATGAACCAAACAAGGCACGTTTTACAATCATCGATCTTAGATGTATGTAGCTGCTGAAAGTTGAAGAATATGGTGATCCTGCTCAAAAAACGGCATGTCCGACTCATCCAAATAAACCCACGCTTCAATCCCATCATTATCTCTCGTGTTCATCAATATGAACAAGTCTTCAAGTGGAACATCACCCAAGCTCACCCAAACCGGCTTCCCAAATCCCATCTCCAAATCGTAGTCACCAAACTTGGACCAATCCGTCACGTATATCACCTTGTAATCATCCCTCCCTCCTTTCTTCGCTATCTCTGCATAGCTATCCACCAGAACCCATCGCCCAAACTCTTCCTCGCTAAATATTCTCCCACAATCCACCACTCCTCTCACCGTTGCTTCCCGCATTTCCCCCACCATCGTCACATAATCGCCTTCCAGCTTCCGGCTATCCTCACCGTCGTATTCGGTGTAGGATATCGACACCCACGTGCCGCACGCGTGCTTGTGCACCGGCGGTACGGTCCTCTCGCGCACGTTTATGGCGTGCGCGATCAGGGTGGATCTCTGTCGGCCGTGCCTCACCCTGTCGGCCCTGAGAAGTGCTTGCGTCAGCACCGTGGACACCACCACCACCCTCGATGGAGGCCGTCCAGTCGTCGTCATGACCGGTACCTTCTCCCGCAGCCTCGATATCTCGTTTTTGTCGAACACGATTCTTTTGCCGACGATTCTTCTCCCCTCTATTGTCCTCGATACCCCGAAGTCGAGCGGGGCGACGTTCGCCGACGGGAATAAAGACGGCGAGTTGAAGTCGGGCGTGATCACGAGGTCGCCGCCGACGGCAGCGTTGGCCCAGGCAGTGAGAAAGATACTGAGCGAGCAGGCGTCGAAGATCCTATGTGAGGCGCAGACGCCGATAGCGACGCCGCCGCACTGGAAGCGGTTGATCTGAATCGCGAGCATGGGGTCGGTCGGCTCGTCGGCTGCAGCGATGTCGACGGGCAGGAGGCTGTTGAGGTGGGACGGCGGGAACGCGGGGTCCATGAGGGCGTGAAGGCGGCAGTCGACTCGCGCTTGGGAGAAGTGGGCGCCGGCGTCGTTGCAGTCGACGGTGTGGTCGAGCTTGATGTATCGGCCGGCGAGAGGATAGAAAAGGGGTAGGACTTGAGCGAGCGGTGGCTCTAAGTTTATGGGGTTGGAAGTGGGAGGGTAGTAGAGGATGCGGATGACGTGCATGGGGGGGTTGAGCTCGTCGATCATGGATATCTTGTAGCGGCGGAGGTGGGAGGGAGTCGGTGTGCATGGCTTCACCAGCTTTTGGCTCTCTATCTCCACCTTCATTGTTCGTGCGTGCGTGTGAGGCAGAGAAGGCAACTGTGTAAGGCTTTCAGATGTGAGGAGTGAGAAGCTCAAGAGCAGGGTTGCATATATATATATATAGGAAGGAGTTGGCTTTGCAAATATGTAAAAATCATTTAATGATGCGCGTTTTTTTAGAATTTAGTATAGATTATAAGAACTTTCAATTAAATAGGTAGATTATTCAAATTTATGTAAATTGTGATCACAAATTTTTTTTTTTTTTTTTGATAGAAAGTTAATTAAATTTATTTAAATTTCATGTAATTAAATAAAATGATACTTGTATTTCAAAATGTTAGAAACTGAGTTTTACTTTATCTCCTAATTGATGTTTGATATGTTAAAACTTAATTACTTCATATTAAGTTTTTATAATCTTTAAATGTAATCCTTGTATAGGATGAATCGAGTTGTAATAGATTAGAAACTGAGCTGAAGATCGAGCGAACAGAGACTGAGTCTCTAAAAAGGAAATTTGTTAGAAATCTGAAGACAAAACTCGATACATCAAGAACTAAGTTTCTGTACTTGAACAGAAGATTCCAAAAAACTTGAAGTTCTGAAGACAAGATTTCCATGCTTGAAACTTAGTAAGGCCAGAAACTGAGTTTTAAGAAGTAAGATGGAAACTGAAACTGACTTTGAAATGTTAGTTTTCAGTTTCAATATTCTAAGAGCACGTGAAACACAAGTGTTTGAAGTCAGACTTGAATCATTTTAAAGTAAAATCAAAAAGTCAGTACGAGGAAACTCAAACTTGGAATCCTCATACTGATACTTAGTCTAGCAAGAGCATATAGAAAGTACACTGCAAACGGTGAAAAGCATGCGGCAGAGCAGAGCAAGAAAAATGGGCATGATTGAACAATCCAATCTTTATCTCTAATGACTGGATCAATGTGCCTGACGGATAGAATTCGAAATATCTTCCACATCTGCCTATAAATAGCTCGACAGATCGAACGAAGAAACTACTTGAAACCCGCAAAAAACTAAGCAGAAATTCTATCAAACTTTCTACTCAAGCTCTCTATATTTCCGTGTTCTGAGTACACGAGACTTGAATTTCTAACTCAAGTTATCCTTCTGTGCATCTGTCAAAGTGCACGAGACTGAAACTATTCTCTTGGTGAATATAACTTTCTAAGTTATATTCATAATAGTCAGTATCTTTTCTGGGAATCTGATTCCGACGGGCCTAGCCAACCATACTGAGTTCTAGGAAGAACGAGAAAACATTCATCTATCCAGGAAGAAGGTTATGGGGTGCGTCCTCACTTCAATCTGAAGAAGGAGTAAGCTTACAAGGAGTTTCTGGGCGAGTGACGACAGCAGACCGAAGGACGGAGGATTCCGGCGGGCTGTCCAAAGATCGTGAGAAGGCTTGTAAAACTGAAACTTAGTGGATTACCCGATTAAGATCGGAAAAGTGGACGTTGGACTTTGATTCCGAACCGCTATAAATATCCTGTCTTATTTACTCGTTTTATTTAAGTTTCTGCATCCTAAGTTTTCATGTTTAATTTGAAATCTGTTGATGCACGAAATTTAGTAAGATTGAATACTCGAAAAGAATGGAAAATTTTCTATTGAAAAATAGAAAAGGGACGATGGAAATTGAAGGTTTTTCTTATCCCTGATGGTTTTTCCCTAAGAGACCAAGAAAACTCCACCTTTTACTATCTCTTTTTCCCTCTCTTATAATAGTTACATTTTCTACAATAAATGGGTGTAATGACGCTCAATAATGAGCTCTAGCGGTTACATATTAATAGCTGACGACTAATGATAGAATAGGGAAGGTCGGAGACCGTTAGCATTCCTGCCGAAGATCAACCGTCGCCTGTCCGTCGAACTGGCCTGGAGTTGTCTTGTTCGTCGAACTAGCCTGGATTTGTCTTGTTCGTCGGTCGTTCCTTCAGGGTCGACGACCGAGGCTCAACAAAATCTTTAATACTTTTCTAAATATTGAAGCGTATGGCGTGAAACTTATTTAATACTTAGTGAGTTTAATCTGACTTTTCATTTAACTGAAAACTGAGTCAAGTCAGTTTTCAGAACCAAGTGCGAGAACTTTAAATTTTCACTGCATATTTTATTACTTTGATTTTGGGACCAATACAAAATAATATTGTTTAATATTGTTTGAGGGAAAAATAAAAATAAATCGTATCAAGATTCTTTAAAATCTTTTGTGAAAAAGACATAAGAATTAAAATTCAAAAATCCCTAATAACATCATTTGTAAATCCACGTGTTATTTTATTTAATTATATAAAATTTTGATGAATCTAAGTTAATTTTTGGCTCTCGAGAAAATTTGGTTTTATATTTGAATAGTTTAGACTTTAAAATACATTTGACTATTTAGTTGTGAAAACTGATTGTTTGTATTAAATTTGAAAGAATATACATAATTTGGACTATATTTATTTATTTTATCTATATAGGGATTTGGGGAATAATTTAGAATGATGCATAGATATAAATATGTAATTTGAACTCCGCATTAATTCATAGATATTGTAAATTTTATTGGGGAGTGTGTGCACCTCAGATTGGGGACATTTGTTGTCCAATTTAACTCATGTTATCAACTTATTAATTTTTATTCCGACAAAAGCAGATCTAATATTATTTAGTCTGCCAATCATCCAAGAGGATTCATCTATAATTTAATCTTGCACGCTTGTTAAAAATAATTTAATATTTAATCAAATTTTCAACATTAGTCTTATTTAAAATATTAATTAACTTCTCATTTTTATAATATTACATTTAATATTCTTATTTTCCAAAATAATTCAGGGATGTAATGGTAAATGATCATATAAAAACAATACCAAATATAAAAATTAAACTATATAATTGAAACACCCTAAAATAGTAACCCGGACTATATAATCGGAAAGGAGGGAGTAATTTTAAAACTATGTATAATTAATTCAGTAAGGCATTAATTATTTTATATAAAGTTTTGATTAATTCAACTCTTACACAATAGATTTTTTTTTTCCCGAAATATTGTGTTTTGACTGAAATTGTTGTCTCAAATGACATATTCGATTGTACAAATCTAACAATGCGCACACTTTCAGTTTAAGAAACTATGATCCTCAATTATAAGAACATCGATCTATTAATTGCTCCCTATGATAGTCACCCTTCACCATTTCACAACCGCTACAATTGTAGAAAATATAAAATACAGGAAATAATGTACGTAAAATAGTATTTTACTTCATTTCATAATATTGTGTTGTTTTTCATTTCAATCACAAAGATATCAACTACTATTATTAAGTAATACTACTCTTTTTGTTGGAGTAGTCTTAATATCTAGCTCTACAAGAAGTTCGTTAGTGGGTAAAGATTGGGTCGACGTAGTTCGACGGAAGTGGGTCGAGCCGTGTAGGTCGAGGAACTCGATAAGCTGTTCGAGATGGATAAATATAGAAAAGATATGATGTATATCTTGTTTCTTGTTGAACAAAATTTATCCTAATCAGTATTAGATTTGGATAGGAATAAATCTATTTTAGATAGATTTAGGTTTAGATATATCTTACCATATCTAGATTTTTTTTAAAAAAAATGGAAAAAGACAATTACGGTAATGTATATGTGTATAGGTATAGCAGTGATTGTGAGGGGGTAAAATGACCAAAATTGGACCACAAATGTGTCGCATATACAAGGGCCACATAAAAATCTTAATTTGGGGCAAAATAGTTAATTACATAACTAATAAACCTTAAGATGGTCGAATAACATAGTACTGTAATTTGCCTTTTCAAGGGTCTAGGGAAATTATTATCATGTCCATCAACCCACGATTGCACAAATCAAGTAAGATGTCATGTCAACATTGTAAATGTAGAAAATCAGCTCAAAATCTTGTAAATTGTAACTAAAAGATCACTACAGTTGTTATCTTATACCATTAATCGAGCCCAGAACGGAAAGAGTCCTCAATTGGAAGTTTCACGTGTTAGAGAGAGAGAGAGACGCAGTGTGGATTAATGCATATCTGATTTAGATTTCGTTTCTGTACAAATGATGCTTCACATTAACGTGGTGAAACACGAATTAAAACATGCTTTTGCAAACACGAAATCCAATGAAAAAAATTAAATAAAATAAAATTGTGTACAAATTGGAAAAAAGAAAAATATTCCTTAAGACTTTGATCAATTAATCCAGATAAACACAAGGTGACTATTTCCGCTTATTCTTGGCTTCCATGCTGCAACAACCTGCGTTTGTTTTGTACACGTTATATGTATGGAAAACATTTTTTCTTTCGTCTAAATTATCTGAAATAGTCATTTTCTTATAACACATATCAATTTTAGCCACTTTTATTAGCTCATTGCAATTTTAGCCAAAAGTACAATTTTTAGCCTTGGAATTAGTTTACAAATCATTTGATTGCAATTATTCTGACTTATATGTCTAATCTTTTCGTTAAAATTTGTTGTTAACTAATTTTATAGATTTATGAACCAAAATCTATTTATTTACCCACGAAAATAATTAATTAGGGTAGCTATCGGCATTTTTAAAAATTAAAATGGAAAATACTGGTCTCACTCGTATTTTTTTTAATTTAAAATTCGTTTAAAATGTTGAATGTGGGGGCCACATGAGTGTGAACCGAGTGCCACCGAGTGGGAACAGTTGCGACTCGGTCGCACTCAATTAATATTTTAATTTAAAAAATTGTGGGTCCACATGAGTGCGAACCGAGTGCGACCGAGTGGGAACGGTTGCGACTCGGTCGCACTCAATTTATTTTTTTATTTATATATTTTGTGGGTCCCATCGAGTGAGACCCGAGTGCCACCGAGTGGGATCGGTGGCAACCCGGTCTCACTCAATAAAATTTTTTTTTCATGATTTTAAATATATATTTAAATTTTAAAAATCTAATTCTTCCTATTTAATTTATAAAAATCTATTTGGTATACGTTTGAGTTGATTTTGCACGATAATTTTTTAACTTATTTTGCTATTGCATATTAGTGCAATAAAGTGTTCAAACATATTGATATGATGAGTCCTTGCACACTGCATACCTATGATATAGGTTGTTGGAAATATTATGTGAATAGTAATGAATCGTACATGATATTTTTGAAAATTTAAATCAATTCAATTTTTTTTATTTGATCAATTGTATTTCCTTCAACTATTTGCCGACACTCTTTATAACTTATATAATTGAAGTGAAGTTTGTGGTGCCATAAACATTTCTTCGCACTACGGCTTTTGTTTCACTTTCACTTTCAGTCTCCGTCTATCTTCATCAAAATATATTCTTTTGTTTCGCAAAATGGAGAATTGGTGCAACGTAATTCTTAACTACAATGGGCAATAGAATGACTCGTGCAACTACATTGGCGGACAAGAACGACTGGTTTATATACCAATCGCCAACATTTCTATAGCCGCATTAAGAAGCAACATTCAACTTATTTTTGATGCGGAAGTCATACTCGGTGAGTATAATATTTATTACACTGCCCAATCCCGAAGTGGCAGATCAATAAAATCGTTGTTGGTGACGGATCTAGAGCTTCAACGATTGATTGCTCTTTATTCGGAGCCGCATGTTTATATTGTTATGAATTATACGGCGAGTACCAGTGTTGGGACTTCACATCGGGAGCCATCCCCATACCGGCCATTTTTTTCATCTTGCAGTCCACCATCGTACCAGCATTTTAGTCCAGGTTTGGAAGATCTACAAAGATTTGGGGACTCATTAGTTTTTGGTACGTCATCAGAAGGTGGTTCTCGGAGCTCCCAAATACCCAACTTAAATGATGAGCCTCCCCATGAAGAATACGAGCAGACACACGAGGAGGAGGAGGAGGAGAACATAAATACCGATCACCACACAACAGGTGAGGGTCGTGTTGTTGACTCTAATGATGAAGTGGATGACGAGGATTCCGAGGAGGAGTCAAGTGATGATGAAGATTTCATCAATTCTGATGCATTAAAGAATTTTACGGTGGCTGAGTTTTCTGCATGGATCCGATCAGTTGGTGGAATGAGTGCGTTTATATCCAATCTTATGCCAACCCATCCTCTCCCGGATTCATGTCATGTTGAAGGGGATCTAAATAATTGGCTAGTTCCAATTATATCGTTGGATTCATCACAGTCACCAGTGGTACGAGATGTTGCAGCCATACAAGATCGGGAACTTTCATTGGGCTCTATCTTCTATACGAAGGACGATCTTCTAATTGCCGTATCTCTATTGCATATGGAGCAACGTGTTGAATTTAAAGTGGTGCGCTCATCTAGTACTCGCGTTGAGTACACTTGCAAACGAAGTGCCTCTTGTTCGTTCTTCATACGGGCATCATGCAGAGGTAGTTGCTGGATCATACGCAAGTTCCATCGTAATCATGATTGCGTTAACAATCTTGCAGGCATAGGATCCCGGAATGTCCGTTCCAAAGCTGTTGCCGCGTATTTTGCACGAAAGATGCGTCGGCAAGGATCAATCGTAAAACCCCATGAAATTATGACGGAGTTGCAGGCATCATTTGGGATCCGTACTAGCTATGGCGTTGCACTAAAAGCTCGAAATGCAGCAATTTTGATGATTTATGGTGGTATAGAAGATTCTTTTTCTATGCTGCCCAAATATCTGGAGGTGTTAAGATAATACAATCCAGGTACTTTAACAGATTTGGAGATCGATTCCGATGGAAGATTTCGTCATTGTTTTGTTGCTCTAGGTGTTTCACGGACGGCGTTTCAGAACGGGTTATTAAGACCGGTTATCGTTGTTGACGCCACTCATTTGAAAGGTAGAAACAAAGGCGTCTTATTTGTTGCTGTCACTAAAGATGGTAACGAACATGTCTTTCCACTTGCTATTGGTGTCGGCAGCATCGAGAATGATGAGTGTTGGAAGTGGTTCATGTCTCGATTACGGATTTCTTTTGGATGCACAGATCAAATGTTGATTGTATCCGACCAACACATTAGCATCCTGATCCGGCAACCTCTCCATCTCAGGTCTCCGGCTAGACTCGGCAACATCATCACGTCTACATCCATAGCTACGGAATGCACGTTCAACCGCAGCTGGCACTGCAGCATTCACCGCAGCAGTAACAGCTGAAGCTACTGTATCTCGGATCAGCGCAATCAATCTCCGTGATCCATGAAATCTCCTAGAATCACCAGAGGACCCACTAGATGAAGAACCATGTCGGGTTAAACGATTGCGCCTACGAGATCCTCTGGAGTCCTGTGGATCCTGCCGTCCTCCCTCACGAGACCCTCCAGCCAGATTATGCCCCTGATCATCATCATCGTCTCCCCCTAAACCCTCATGACCAGCATTGGACCCCTCATCATCATGTCGCCCCTCATCAGCATGTCCACTTCCTCCTGCATGGGGTGCTCGACGAAACAGAATAGGGAGACCGTCATCTCGTCTCCTGGTTGGGCGTACTGGATTCTCAGGCATGTGAAATGGCACGCCAATGGGATTCTCTTGCTGACTAGACATATAATATGCACAGCGCTCCTCCTCAGCAGTAGGATATAGAAAAGGCAAGGATGACAGCTGCAATAAGAATAAAATTGTAAGTAAATATATTTAAAAATCTAAAAATATTTATCGTAATTACTTACACTCGGATCAGCAAAAAAAGTACTCCAATTCTTAGCCTCTGGCCTGCTAAACTTCCAATTCAAAAATCTTGGAATAATCGTCGGCGTATTCACTGTACAACATTCAGCTCCCAGTTTCGGAATGGCCTCGTAAGACCATACCTACACAAATAAATGTCCTAGTTAATTAAAATTATCTCGCAACAATGAAGCAATAAACGTTATAATAATTTACCTGCAAAGCCCAAATCGGTCCACCAAGATGAAAGCTTTGACCAAGTTCAGCAACTGTGGTGGGAACATACGCAATATAATGAAGTAAAGACTGATACGCGTATGCACCCCATGGAAATCCACACCAAATATCCCACCTATCAACTAATTCATACATCCAGGGATCAATCTTGCGCTTCTCCGAATACCCAAGTACGAAGTACCATAATGCTAGGAGATTAGCCACCTCAAGTACAAGTCATGTCTAGTTTTATCTACTTTGGTATCCTTGAACAGGCCTAACAAATCCCTCGCACTAATAGACCTACCACCACAAAATTGTACATAAACTGTAGTACTAGATGGGTCATAATGTCCAGAAACATCAAAACTACTAGATCCAAACATAAAACCAGTCACTAGGGCAAACTCTGTCACTGAGAATCTAATAGGCTGACCACCAATTAAAAACCATAATTCAGATGGGTTGGGAGATCTAATTTGGTAACTTAATAATTCTAAAAGTGCTTGAGATGCACTTGGACCCTGCTTTTTCCAATTTAATAAGTTCCCAAAAGGTTCATTCTTAAACTGTTCTACCAACTGCCCCCCTCCTACAGACCGTAATGTTACATCTATGTGATCTAATACCGAAACTTTAGTGCATAAGTTTATTTTACTAGATGCACCATGTAACTCACGTCTAATCCATTCAATCTGCACATATAATACCATAACAATTAAATAATGATAAATTAATCCTAAAAACTACAAAAAAATTCCAAATAACCATTAAATCAAAAAACAAAACAATTTCTTCAAATAAACAATTAAATCTACACATATAATTAAAATAAACCAATAAATAAAAAATACATTTCAAATGTGAAAAGCACGATTACATCTACCTAATAAACCACAAATATAATAATTCAACCATTACCCTAATAAACAACAAATAAATTAAAATTCATAGATTAAATAATCCACAAATTACCCTAATAATAGACACAAATTTCCATCAATATACACACTAAATTAACCAAACAATTATTCAACAATTACACTTAAATAATTCAACATTCATCAACAATATAAATCCAAAAAAAAACACACTTCAAACAAATTAATAACACACGATTTTCACTAAAATATGCTTAATTCATGAAATATATAGAACAAAAAATCCATATTAGGAAATAACCTCATAACCAACGGCCATGGCGACGGCGACGGTGCTGGACGGGCGGGGGTGCTCGACGGCCGGCAGGTGTTGGAGGGAACGAGTGCGATTCTGAGTGTTAAAAAAAATGACGAATGCGAATGGGGGGGACCAAATGTAGGGTTTCACATTAATATTTGACTGATATATTATTTTTTTAATATTTTGACTCGGTCGCACTCGGTCGCACTCGGAGTCGCTACCATGTCGGCCACTTTCTCTGAGTCACGTGTCAACAGTGAGTCGCACTCGGGTCGCACTCGGCGTCGCACTCGATTTTTTTTATTTTTTTTAAATCGGTTAATTTTTATTAAATTCAGTATTTATATTTTTTTAAATATTTTTACTGAATCACACTCGGTCCCTCCAAGATTTTTACTTATATATTTATTTTTATTACTTTTGTCAAATCTCAAAATTCAAAAAACCTGAAAAGTATGACACATATCTGAAAAAAAGTACTTTTGGCCATTTTCGTGAGATGTACATAAAATTGGCTAAAATCAATATGTGTTATAGCCAAAATGGCTATTTCATGATTTCTCTCTTTTTTTTCTTCCACCTTTACTTAAATCGATTCATATCCTATTTTTATTTATTCTTATCTCTTTTTCCTTCTTGATTCTCGATGAGAGGACTATTTTACAAAATATCATATCACACTAGCTACTATAAAAACGAAAAAAAAAATCGGATAATGTAGATCCGCCTATGTGTATGCACATGATGTCGCGTTTATTTTACGTACAAAACAGTATGTCGCAGAAGGTTCGATCATGGCATACTCGATTACGTTCTTTACCTGCCAAGAGACAGCTTGATTTTGAATCAACTACGTGGATTTGTGGATAGGGAATAACAGATATATAGTGTAGATGTAAAGCAATAAACATGGATTAATGTATGTAGGAAAAACTGCATGTGTTAGCTTGTAACCATTTAAAACTTCATTAATACAGAGAAAACTAGCCTTCCACAACCCACTCGAATCTTGGATAAACCCAAAATAGGCAAGATACTCACAGAATCTACATGTGGAATATGGGGACTAGATCAGATCCATGATACTCATCTAAACTTTGTTGTCATAATGTTACATATAATTCAGCTTCTCAGACATTGTTGTAAAACTCTAGATGCTAGTTTAGCGTGCCAAGGGGCCTAGTGAGTGGAGAGGGGACTGCAACATTCGGTAGGACGTGCCATTCAGTTTTGACTAGTAAAATAACAGTACCCAAATAATAAAATTGAAATTCTTATTCGGTTCTCTGTTATAATCAAATTTTAATATAAATTAATAAAATTAATAATATATTTATTAATATTATATATATAAATTCAATTATTCGATTATTTTCAATCTCTTTATTCACCCCTAGTAGGATGGGAGGAAAGAGTTGGATGCCGGAATAAAAATTGAATTTAGGGGTGGGTAATTAGGATTTGAGTTTTAATTTTATTCATATGTTTTAATTTTATATTTATAATTTATAAATATTCTCTTAAATTCATTTTTATAATTTTTTAAAAATTAATTGAAAACCATGCATGACCGCCTAATCGGCTAATCTGTCCGCATAATCCATTAATCTGACCGCCGAACTGATGGAAAATAAAAAATAAAAAAGACTTTGCATCGAATACATGGTTTTCGAGTCGGTAAGCTACCGCCTAACCCCAGACCATCTCGACTGCTCTAAGCATCGAATTTTACATCAATGTTCTCAGGCAGACGTGGCAAAAATTCCAAGAATTCGTGATTTCAGGGGTTTACGGATAAGGATCATAGATGAGGCAAATAGATAAAATAAAACCATGAAAACATTACAATATTCACAACCCTTTACTCTAGATATTAAAGCAACTCTCGGCTCTCCGGAGGTTGCTTTTTCACACTTTTTGGTAATATTCTCAGTAAGAATCATGTCTTATAATTTTATTTTATTTTTATAAAATTTACATTAAAAAAATTACGCTCGTAGGGGCGGCCGCCCCCGCGTGCCCGGGGCTGGCTCCGCCCCTGTCAACAAGTGATTGTGATTGTGCTTCAGTTGGAACTCCAACTCAAACTTCTGTAGCCTCCAACATTTTGATGTGTTTTCTCATATCCACAAGGCCACTATACCATTACCACCACATGCAAAACAGAGGTCCCTTCCCTTGTATGTGAAAACCAGAGTAATATGGCTGGGACCTATTGCTTTTCTACCATACAGACAACACAAAACAGTTCCTCAATTGTGAACTGAATTCATTATAGAATTCACATTGATACAAACAAATGAGGTACGAAATCCCAACTTTAATTACTTCCTCTTTTGTTCGATTCCAATTCCAATTTCTTTCTATGTTATCCATTACTTTAGATTAGAGATCTCCATTAGTGTCCATAAAAAGATAATGTTGGATCACATTCAACCATGAACTCTGTAGAGAATTGAATCTTTTATTTCACTCAATGAAATATGATATACATACATGTATATATAGAGAGAAAACAAATCTAATCTAGGCTAGATACAAAAGATATAAAAGATATTCTCTAGAATAATATACAAGATATGAGATATTTTAGAATATATCTCAAGACCCCCCCCTCAAGCGAAGGCGAATGTAGCCGAAGCTTGGAACAAAAATACTCGAACAGTGGCCGAGAGAGACTCTTAGTGAATATGTCGGCGATTTGATCCTCCGACGGAATAAACTTCGTCTTCAATTTATTTGAGCTAACCAACTCTCGAACAAAATGGTAATCGATATCAATGTGCTTTGCTCGCTTATGGGAAATCGGGTTTTATGTCAGGAACTAAGCACTGGAGTTGTCAGAGAAGATACACGGCGGTCGTGGAAGATCAACGTGTAGCTCACGCAGTAGGTTGACAACCCAGATAAGTTCCGAAGCCGTGTTTGCAATGGCACGATATTCAGACTCACAGCTGGAGCGGGAGACTGTAGGTTGCTTCTTTGCGCTCCAGGATATGACATTTGGGCCAAGAAAAATAGAATAACCATAGATGGATCGGCGTGTGTCCGGACAGCGAGCCCAATCAGCATCCGAATAACCAACTAACTCGAGGGAGCCGGGTGTGAAGGTGAGACCATAATGGACGGAACCCTTGAGATAGCGAAGAATGCATTTTAGCGCTTGAAAATGATCGACCAAAGGTGCCTGCTGAAATTGGCTTAGTGTGTTTACAGCATATGCCAGATCCGGACGAGTGATGACAAGGTACTGCAAAGCACCAAGAAGCGACCGATAAAGGGTAGGATCTTCAAATAGAACACCATCTTTTTCGAAGGTGACACCCGGAGCTAGGGGTGTCGAGACAGGCTTGGCGTGTAACATGTCCGACCTTTTGAGAATATCAAGCGCATACTTAGTCTGAGTAAGTATCAGCTTGTCGTCGGAGTAGGAAGCTTCCAGGCCAAGAAAATATCCAAAACGGCCTAGGTTTTTAGTAGAGAACTCGGAGTTCATTCAAGACATAAGAGAAGACAATGCATGGGCATTGTTACCAGTGATAATAATGTCGTCCACGTAGACCAGTAGATAAATAATAATCGACTAACGACGTAATACGAACAAGGAGGTGTCAGCAGAGCTGCAGAGAAAACCCAGAGAAAGTAGAAATTGTCTGAATCTCTGGTACCAAGCCAGAGGGGCTTGACGAAGATCATATATCGCTTTCTGAAGCTTACAGACATGCGAAGGATGATGTTTGTCGACAAAACCCGGAGGTTGCTCCATGAAGACCGGAGTGGACAGAACCCCATTTAGGAAGGTATTTTTAACATCAAGTTGATGCAGTGGCCAAGAGCGCATGACGGCAAGGGACAATACAATCCGAACCGTAGATGCCTTAACTACCGGACTGAACGTGTGAGTGAAATCGAGCCCAGGTACTTGGCTAAACCCTTGAGCAACTAATCGTGCTTTGTAGCGATCGACAGAGCCATCAGCCAATAGTTTAGTGCGATACACCCATTTAGAACCCACCACATTTGCATTCTCCGGACGCGGAACCAGGATCTAAGTGTGATTGGAATGAAGAGCTGACATCTCTTCTTTCATAGCATTTACCCATTCCGGAACTTGGAGTGCGGTTTTGATACCGCGAGGTTCCGATAAAGCTGTAGAGATAGAATAAATGGAAACCAAGTTAATATCAACAGGATAACGAGGTTTGAAGATACCCGCTTTGGCACGCATCTGCATGGGATGTCGTCCAAGAGGTTGTGCCGGTGGGGAACGGTCAGGTGGAGGTGGAACGGGTTCGTTCTGGAGTGGTGGCTGAACGGGAATAGGCTGCGGCTGAGCGGGAATTTGAGCAGTAGAGGGTGCGGCCGAAGTGCATAAGGGACACAAACTAGGGTTTGAGCTAGGGTTTGAGAGATCGACGTGCGGCTGCATGGTGGGGGCAGATTCGGGTCCGACGGGCATGGGATTTAAATAAGAAGTGAGTTCAAGCTGAGATAGCGGAATAGATGGTGCTGAACCGTAGAAGGGAAAGTGAGATTCATCAAACCTAGCGTGACGAGTAATATAGATGCGAGATGAGTTCGGGTCTAGGCAGCGAAAACCTTTACGATGAGGACTATAACCGATAAAAACACAGGGAATACTACGAGGTTGTAGTTTATGTTTGTTGTAGTCACGGAGGCAAGGAAATACGCGGCATCCGAAAGTACGGAAGGTGTCATAAGGTGGACTATCGTGAAAGAGTAGTTCATATGGAGATTTATTTTGTAAGAGTGGGGTCGGCAGGCGATTTATGATGAAGACAGCCGTGCTAAAAGCATCGACCCAATAAGATTGTGGGACAGCTGAATGAAAAATAAGAGAGAGGCCGATTTCAGTTATATGACGGTGTTTTCTTTCAGCTCGACCGTTTTGGGAGGGTGTGTATGGACATGAGATAAGATGGTGGATGCCGAATTTTTGAAAGTGAGATTTGAGGCGTGAATTTGTAATTCAGTGCCACCATCGCTTTGAAACTTTTTGATTTTATGTGAGAACTGATTTTCAACAAACGCATGAAAATTTGTGAAAGTTTCAAAGAAATCGGACTTGGCACGCATAGGATAAAACCAAACAAAACGAGAGAAATCATCTATAAAAATTGCATAGTAGCGAAACTCTAAAGTAGAAGTGACGGGGGATGTTCCCCAAAGATCACAGTGAATGAGTTCTAAAACTTGACTAGACTGACGTTCAGAAATGAAAAAAGGTAGCTGAGATCTCTTTGCTAACTGACAAGAAGTACAAAGTTTAGAAGACGGACTAGAGGTACCAATGGAAAGCTGATGTCGAAGGAGATTTATAGTACGAGCAGCAGGATGACCTAGTCGGTTATGCCAAACGTCAAAGCTGGCGTGTGGACGTCGGGATTGAGCTAGGGCAGTAAAAGCCGACACGGGGTTCCTCAGGACGTACAAACCATGCCTATGAACGCCGGTTGCAAGTATCCGTCCGTTGTCCCGAGCTTGGATTGTGAACTGCACATCAGTGAATAAAACATTAACTGGGAAGTCCAGTGTAAGCCGAGAAACAGATAATAATTTCTTCGTAATGTCAGGTACAACTAGAACATTATTTAGAGATAAGGTTTGCGAAAGACGCAAACAACCCGTGTGGGTAATTCGAAGGCAATCACCGTTACCAACTGCAACACGATCAGAGCCAGAATAAGTTGAGATATTTTCCAGAGTAGACACATCATTGGATATATGAGCAGTGGCCCCAGTATCCAAGTACCAATCGGAAACGGAATCTGGAGAAACCGAACAATTTGCCGAGAAGGCCTCCGCAAGTTGAGCCGTATTCGGAGAATACGAGCCACGAACATACGATTTGTCAAATCATTTTGGGCAATCAAGGGCATCATGATCGGTTTGGCGACAGAAATAACACCAGGGCTTTCGACGCTGTTTGTTTCCTCCTTTAGATTTTCCACGACCTTGCGACTGATTCTTTCCAGAGCCAGAATTGCGCGAATTGGAAGAAGCATGAAAAGCGGCGTTCGATGTTGAGGAGGCAGAATCCGAAGATTTGATGAAGAGTTCATGACTGAGGGCTCTGGCGAGAAGAGTGTCGAAATCCGGAAGAGGCTCCTGTGCCATCTGAGCAGCAGTAAAATTTGCAAAAGTTTGCCCTAATCCTCGGAGGAACCAGTGTGATTTGTCCGACGAATCTATCGGACGGCCGATGGCAGAGAGTTCATCACATAAACTCTTGAAGCGTCGGCCGAAGTCTGCAACAGGAAGATCTCCTTGCTTCATAGACAGCAAATTATCCTTTAAACTTAACTCACGGGCCTTCGAACGATGACTGAACGCGCGAGAAAGTGAAGTCCATGCATCGCGAGAGGTTGAACAACCAATTATGATAGCCATAGATTCTTCCGTGAGGGTGGAGACGAGAAACAACTTGATAAGTTGATCACGAGAATACCACTTGGTATATTCTGGATTAGGAGAGACGACGCCGACGACCGAAGTAATCGTGCGCGACGGAGCAGGAAGCGATCCATCGAGGTAGGGTAAAAAAATTTGGGTGATGAGGAGAGGCTCCAATTGTGCGTGCCATAGCAAGTAGTTGGAAAGAGGTGAGTTTGATTGTCACCATGTGTATCATCGTCGATAGCGGAAGGGTGGGCAGTTCACCGGGATCGGCGACGGCAGCCATAATACTCGACGGGAATTTGGAGAAGAAAAGAGATGGTATTCTCAAGTAAAAAATTAGGGTTTTGCCAAGGTTTGGCTGATACCATGTATAGAATTGAATCTTTTATTTCACTCAATGAAATATGATATACATACATGTATATATAGAGAGAAAACAAATCTAATCTAGGCTAGATACAAAAGATATAAAAGATATTCTCTAGAATAATATACAAAATATGAGATATTTTAGAATATATCTCAAGAAACTCATTCATACATATTTACACAGAGGCTACTCATGGATCATAATTCATATTGACCTAACATGCTAGTTTGGAATAAAGAACATTATTATTGATATTTTTTGGAAGAGAAATAATGGGTATAATTTATACAAAAAGCAGTGAAAGAAACAAAGGTAATTAAAGGATCATTTTCAAGAAGTCACTCTCTCTAAAGCCACTAACCATGTCACATGTTTAACTAGCATAAGATATTTATCAGGGCCTCATAAGACTAAACTTCAGCCAACATATTCAAATTTCACCGCAGAATTAGTTATGTTCCTAATCATGATAGTCTACGGTAAACAAATTGGCTCAATTATGCCTTGTGATAAAGAAAATCTTCAGTCTTCCCCAAATAGGTAGGTCTATCATCTATGTAAGCCACAAACACCAAAGGTTTAACGCTTACTTCATGAAAAGATCTAATCTGCCCCCGCATTAATGTAATGCAATACAATCGAGCCTCTCTCCAAAGCCAAAATAGAGCAATGGGTTAACCAGCAAAATCAAAAGAATCATTATCGTTATAAGCTTTTCCAAGCATGGCCAATCTACTGATATTATTTTGGCTCTAGAAAGTAACAAATGGATAACTCTTATACGGCATAAGCAAATGGAAATTCAACCATGAACGCATGTCATAAACTGGATAATTAATATAATTATTGGAAATTAACTTCATTGATGAAACAAAAAAGAAATTCTAGAAATTAAGTCAATTTATTAGAATAGTCTAGAGAAGAATGTATTAAAAATTAAAAGAATTATGAGAAAATTATGGAATGATCTACGGAGTTTAATTACGAATTTTTTAGAAGTCTATATTCAACTATAAATATGTTGTAATGTTTTTTGTATTATTTGGGGAGGAGTGGAATAGAATGAAATAAATGAGGTGAACTTATCCCTCTTCTCTATGTCTCTCTACAACATACACACGTCCGCTCTATGTCTCTCTAACATACACTACTAGAAATTTAATTTATTGAGACACTCTTTTTATGACATGATTTCTAATATGTTGTAATTTCCAATATATCACAAGAAGTGTCATAAAAAATTAGTGTCAAATAACCAATAAATATAATTATTTAATTAAAAATCTTATTTTTCCTTCTAATTTATTAGTGACAAAATTAATGGTTAGGAAAAAGATTTTATCATAATTAACAATATACAAATAAATACATATATTATTAAAATAATTCATTTATTTTACCCTAGACGTATTTCCCTTTTTTTTGTGACACGCCTTTGGCTGCTCTGCTTCCCCTACCTTTGTACCCATAACTCATTTAAACTACAATACCGCAATTCTCGATGCGTGTTTCTTGGTTACAGCTCCATCCATAAAGAGTATAAATGCTTAACTATAAATCATTATACACTAAAGTTCATATTCTCATATAATACTACCACACCAGCTGCCAATTACCATCTAACTCAGGCTCATCCCCGGACTCTTCACTCGAACCTGTGTCATCTTCATCCCAGTTGTAATAGTCTTAAGATTTATGAGCTTAGAAATAAAGTTAATTAAGAATAATTGTGAATGTATTTTGGTTTATTTGGACTATTATTCAATATAACTGAAATTTGATATTTAATTGTGAGATCGTATTGATTTCTTAGTTTTTTTTTTAAGTTTATATGGATAAGTGTGGTTTTGAATATTCTTCAAGGTCATGTAACTGAATACGACATTGGAAACCCGAATTAGAAAAATTAGATTATCAGGTTAGTAATTTAACCCATATTTGTTATAATTTTCAATCTAAAGCTCTATTCTTTGAATCAAATTGGGATTTACTAGAATACATTATTATGAATGAATCCAAATAGTTGGATTGATTAAATGGTATTCAGGGGGAACTATATTAATTTATTAAATTTAGATTTGAAACTAATATTAAGGATAACTACAAGAATTTAAAATAGACTTGAACAAATAAATTAGTTAGGACACATGTCATATAGATACTGTTATGACCCAAAAAAATGAGTAAGCCCATTTTAACATAACAAAAAATGAGTAAGCCCATTTTAGAGTCCATCAAAGAAGAAAGCTCATCCAATCTGTGATCAAGGAAAATTCCTCGGAAGTGTGGATTGTTGGCCTAGCTACCTTTGACCGAGCTACTTTCAGGTCGAATTGAGTAGCTCGGACATTATGAAAAGCTGGATTATTGTATCGAACTGTATCAAAGTGAAACCAGCTCGATCGAAGAGACGCAACCGTTCGGGACACCAGTTCGGCCGAAACATTGTGACCTTACATTTAGAGTCACTTCTTTGTATTTACCCCCTATAATAGGGTTGCATTTATTGTACAAAGACACATTGAAATCAGCAATAAAAGCACTAAGCATTCGAATTATATTTGCAATCTAGTTACTTTGTTCATTTTATCTATCATTTCCTTCGCATTTTATCTAGTACTCTTATTTACTGCAACCTCATAAATGTTGAGCATTAACAATTGGCGCTAGAAGGAGGGCCACTTAAAAAAGAAAGATAAAGTCATGGAGAATAACAGTAACAACAAGAAAAATAGCAAGCCAGGACGTGGAGTCTTCCGAAGTGCCGCCGAGTTCGAAGCCAAACTCAAACACCGTGAAAACGAGCTCCGCAACCTGCAAGAAGAGAATAGAAGGGTCACTGTGGAGGCCGAGGCTCTTTGGCGGCAGTTGGCCTTAGCTCATAGTGATGAGCAGAGCGAAACCCGCTCAAGGAGCAGAACCCTTCTGCTCAAAACAGAGGAAGAGGAAGAAGCCTCCCGTGTTCGAACCGAACCCAGTGGCAATTAGGTTCAGATCGAAGACAATGAATAAGGGGAGAAAATCCGATTACTCGAGAAAGAACTCAAGAAAATGAAGAAATTTATGTCCCTGATTCCTGGGGCACCAACTCCTCCGTAGAATATCCCACTCGAGAGCTACACCGAGTCTCCCTTCACTCGAAGGATTTAGGCCATACAATTGTCTTCTCGATTCACGATGCTGACCATGAAGGCATACGACGGGAAGATAGATCCCGATGCGGTGATTCCCGATCACTAGTGCAAAGCTTGCATGTGCAAGAGCTTCGGGGCATGCATGGGCGGACCAGCCATGTAATGGTTCATGCATCTCCCCCTGTGCTCGATCTCTTTGTTTGTCGAACTGCACGAGTCTTTTGTATAGTATTTTTCGAGCAGTTGAAGAGCACTGAAAAGGTTGGACGACCTTTACTCCGTCCTCCAAAAAGAGAGTGAATCCCTTCAGGACTTCCTGAAGTGACTCAATTCAGTAAAGGTAACCATTCCAAACTGCCTCGAAGAAATAACAGTTTCAGCATTTAAAAAGAGCTTCAAAAGAAATTCCAATCTCTTTTGGAAATTGGTCAAGTACCCCTGCTCGACCATGGCCGAGGTATTGGCACGAGCCGAAGCCCAGATTCAACAAGAAGTCGAAGAGAAGAACTTCGGCCGAAGAAACAAGGGTAAGGCCCAGTCGAGCCAATCTGACAAGAAAAGCGAGACACGGGCTAACGCCCGATACCAACCCTACCCTGCTCGAGCTGAATCGTACAAGCAGGGAATGAATTGCTCAAATTAAGACCAACTACTTCGGCTTCGCCAAACTCCAAATGGTTCGGACGAAAGTCGGGGAGCTATTATTTTGATCCAAAAAATGAGTAAGCTCATTTTGGACTCCATCAAAGAAGAAAGCCCACTGGAGGAAGCCCATCCAATCTGTGACCAAGGAAAATTCCTCGGAAATGTGGATTGTTGGCCGAGCTACCTTTGACCGAGCTACTTTCTGGTCGAACTGAGTAGCTCGGACATTATGAAAAGCTGGATTATTAGACCGAACTATATCAAAGTGAAACCAGCTCGATTGAACAGACGCAACCGTTCAAGACACCAGTTTGGCCGAAACATTGTGACCTTACATCTAGAGTCACTTCTTTGTACTTGTTGTGAATCGCACGATCGAACACAAGATTTTGCTATGACAAGCTGAAAACGATAAGAAAACAGACACGCCGGAATTTTACGTGGTTCGTCGGAATTCGACTACATCCACGGGCAGGTGAAGGAGTTTTTATTAATGCAACTCAACGGGAACAATATACAGTACACACTCTCACTGATATTCTCAGATCAGATCACTCAAACTCAAAGAGAAAACCGAAAGCTGCTACGAAGAGGATGATGAGCTCGCTCTCTCTATTCTTGTTACTAACTAACTCTCCAACACTAACAAACTCTCATGTAATATTCTCTCTCTCTACGTGCATACTAACCCAAAGCACGCTTCTATAAAAAACCAGCAGCAAAACACGATAATGAGAAACCATGCAATTATGTGTGCATGAGTCGAACCCTCATGCATCCATGCAGCCACAACCTCAACAAATCTCCCTCCTGACTGCATCTACATCCAAACCTCCACTTCCTGCCTCTGAGTCCCATTACAGGACATAACCTGATCCTGCCAGAACAGAGCACACCCACCAACTTCAAGCAATGTTCGAATTTAGCTGTGGGTACAGGTTTCGTCAAAGCGTCAGCAGCATTTTCTGATTTGTGCACCTTTTCCAGATTAATCCACCCCTTCTCAACGATGTCCCTCACAAAATGGAAGCGTACATCAATATGTTTGGACTTACTGTGAAAGACGGGGTGTTTTGCCAAGTGCAAAGCACTTTGGCTGTCACAGAGGATAGTAATGGACTTCTGCACCACTCCTAGTTCATGTAAGAGCCCCCGCAACCAGATCGCTTCTTTGACTGCCTCAGTGACGGCCATAAATTCGGCCTCTATAGTTGACAGTGCAACTACTGATTGTAAGTTTGACTTCCACGAAACTGCCGTTCCATGAAGATTGAATATGAATCCTGTCTGCGACTTCCTTGAATAAAGACTAGCAGCATAATCTGAATCAACATATCCAAGTATAGGGTCACTCACTGTCCCTTCTTGTTTAGTAAACATCAAACCTTTGTGTTTAGTTCCTTTCAGATACCTCAACACTCCACATAAGGCATCCCAATGACTCTTCCCTGGTTCTGCCATGTATTTGCTCGTTATGCTAACTGCATAACTTATATCAGGGCGTGTGCAGATCATCAAGTACATGAGACTTCCAATGAGACTAGCATAAAGGATCTTCTCCATGTCTTCTTTCTCCTGAGCTGATTTAGGCTTCATGTCCTGACACAACTTAGTATCCATGCCCACAGGTATGGCAAGAGGTCGGGATCTCTTGCTTTCAAACTTTCCAATAACCTTCATCAGGTAGTTCATCTGAAGTAACACAAGTCTTCCTGCTCTTCTATCTCTCATGATATCCATGCCAAGTATCTTGGAAGCCTCATCAAGATCTTTCATATCGAATTCTGCTGCAAGATCTCCTTTAACCTGATTTATTTCTGAGATATGCCTGCCTGCAAGAAGCATATCATCAACATATAACAATAAGTATAAGAAGCTATCATCCTTGGACCTCTTTAAGTAAACACATTTGTCAAATTCTGATCTCTTAAACCCTATCTCCAGCATGTGTGAATCAAACTTCTTATTCCACTGCCGAGGGCTTTGTTTCAGGCCATAAATCGACCTTTTAAGCAGACACACTTTATCTTCGCTGCCTTGTTCAATAAAACCCGGGGGTTGATCCATGTATATAACTTCCTCGAGCTCCCCATGTAAGAATGCGGTTTTCACATCCAACTGGTGCAATTCCAGATTCCACTGAGTTACCAGAGCTAATAGAACTCTGATGGATGTGTGCTTCACAACAGGAGAGAAGATTTCATTAAAATCTACACCTTCTCTTTGAGTATATCCTTTGGCTACAAGTCTAGCCTTGTATCTCACCTTCTGTACCTCAGAGCTTTCAACCTTCCTTTTGAATAACCATCTACAGCCAACACTGGACTGCCCCTTTGGTTTATTAACCAGAATCCAGGTTTCATTTTCCTTCAAGGAGGTCATTTCATCATTCATAGCTTGGATCCACATCTTACTTTCTGATCCATTTCTTGCTTCATCATATGTTTGTGGCTCATCATCTTGCAGTTTCTGAGCAATATTAAGACTCAAAAATACCACATCAGCCTCTGAGAACCTTTTTGGGGGGTGTATCTCCCTCCTCACTCTATCTCTGGCCAGCATGTAGTTTCTTAGGGGCATATCTTGATTCTGAGAAGTCAGGTCAGGCTGGTGAGTATGCTGGCCTGCTGTGGGACTCATTTCTTCCTCCATGTCCTCAGATTTGAGAGTTTGTACTACTCTCCTTTCAGCACCTTGTCACTACAAAAAAAACTACGTGTAGTGACAATAATGTCAGTGACATTTAAATTTTTGTGGCTAAAAACACATTTTTAGTAACAATTATGTATTTTGTCACAAAAAATGTAATTTGTGACAATTTAATTAGTTGCGGATATTTATTGTCACTAAAACTAGTGGCAATAATATTTTTGTGACTAAACATATATTTATAGCAACAATAAATTCTTTTGTCACAACAAATATGAGTTGTGACGATTTTATTAGTTGCGAATATTTATTGTCACTAAAGTTAGTGACAATAATATTTTTGTTACTAAATATATATCTACTGCAACAATAAATTTTCTTGTCACAAAAAATATGATTTGTGACAATTTCATAAGTTGTCAATATTTATTGTCACTAATATTAGTGACAATAAATTTTTTGTAACTAAAAATACTATTTTAGCTACAATTAATTTTTTCATCACAATATTTTTCAATTTGTGACAATTTCATATGTTGTTAGTATTTACCGTCACTAAAGTCAGTGACAATAATTTATTTTGTTGCTAAACCAATTTATAGTGACGGTAACCAAATTTATCACAATAAATTATAAACAGTGATAATTTAATATATTATAACTGAATTTGACAATAATAATATATTTTTATTATGTTTAATAAAGTTTCAAAATTTAATAAACTCCACTAGTTCATTAGTAATAATTTTTATAAGCCATCAATTTGCTTTTGGTTACGTATTATCTAAAACTTTTAAATTTTATGAAATTCTATTATATACTTCCAAATATATGAAATTATATCCTACATTATGTTTTATTAAGTAATTTGATCCCCACCAACTTAACACTGTTAAGATTTTATTACATTTTTTATTAAGACTATTATGATATTTACCCATATTAAACAAAATTCTTGATGTGGCAATTAAATAATAATTGAATATTGACTTTATATATTTAAGTAATTAAATTATATAAATATTTGTATATAAGTAATAAATATTAATAAAAATTACATTTAAAATATGATTAAAGATTATGTACTATATTAAAAATTATTCTATTTAAAGGTGATAAGATTCAAAATGTGCAATTAAGCTAAAATTTAGATTGAATTAAAACTTTAATCATGTATTTAAATAAAAATACACAATTAATTAAGATTATTGAATTTTTAATGAGTTAATTATTTATTCAAAATATAAAATAATGCGTAAATTTAAATTGTTTAGTTAAATTATAATTTTAATTACATAATTATGAAAAATTTATGTTTAATATAAATTAAATCTTACGTTATAAGTTTTTTTTATTAAAACTTATTTTTTATTCAAATTTAATTATTAGTAATCTTATAAATTAAAAAACTACTATCACTCCGACAAATTCTAAATAATGAAGTAAAAGTGAATATTGTGTAGTAGTTTTTTAATATGAAATTGTATAAAACTTCATTTTATCAATATTTACATTTTACTTTTATTTTTAGAATTCGCTGATGTGGTAGTAATTTTTTAATTTGTAAGTTTGTCGAGATTTAAAATTATAAAGACAAATAGATTCCATAAATTTATTAAGTTTAGATAGATAGACACTATTACCTTACATATATTAACTATCCAAAATATTAATAATTAATCACTTGGTGCAGTGGATAGATATAAATGATTAAATTAAGAGGTAACATGTTCGAATCCTGTTGGAAGCACTAAATATTAATTTTTTATATGACTATGTGCAGGGCACCTGATTATTCATAGGTGCGGTGCGGTGCGATGATGGCTTGGTGGTCCTAATTGCTCGTGGTGCGGCACGATGCCGGTGGATTCAGTCAATGGTTGGTTGTGGCTCGGTGGTGGTAGACTAGATGCGGTTCAATGGTTGGGTGTGGTGCGGTTGGTTAGTTGTGGCTCGATGTTGGCGGGTTAGGTGCGATGCAACGGTTGGGTGTGGTTCAAGGCATTGTGGCTCAGTGGTGGCTCGACCGACAGTTAGGTACGGTGTAGGTGGGTTCAGATGATCTGGTCAACTATGGCTAGGTTTTTTAGTGATGACAATTTTTGCTACTAAATTCGAAGTTTTTGTGATAATTAGTGTTGTGGCTAAAAGTTGTTTATTTAGTGACAACACTTATGTGTAACTATATAATGATATTTTAGTGACGACAAATTATGCTACTATATTATAAAATTTTAGTGATAATTATTATAGTGGCTAAAACATGTTTATTTAGTGACAACACATCTGTGCGGCTATATCATGACATTTTAGTGACGATTAAAGTTTGTAACTAATTAATAGTGAATTAGTGATGGAAATTGGAGTCACAATAAAATAGAGCAATAGTGACGACTATTGTAGTTCGTTGCTAAACCCTTTAGCCACTATTCAGTAGCCACGACATAGCGACGACACACAATATTGTCACTAAGATGCTACAGTGACAAAATTCATATTTATAGTGATAATTTTTGTCGTCATTATAGACCATTTTTTTTGTAGTGTGTTCATCTTTTCCTGTGGTTTCAAATACTTCATTTCTTTTCTCCTCAAGTAAGGGCATCCTGCCCTCATCAAATACAATGTCCCTTGAAGTGATAACCTTCTGATTGTTTAAGCTCCAGACTCTATACCCTTTAGTACCAACAGGATACCCGAGCATAACACATTTCATGGCACTGGGATCTAATTTGTCTTGTTTGATGTGGACATATGCTAGGCAGCCAAACGATTTCAGAATAGAGTAGTCAGGCTCCTTTCCAAACCACAGCTGATCCAGCACCTTGAAATTTATTGCAGTAGAGGGGCTCTTATTCACAAGGAAGCATGCAGTGGTTAAAGCTTCCCCCCAAAACTTCTTTGACAGTCCCGAGCCAGATAACAGGCACCTCACTCTCTCTAGGAGAGTCCTGTTCATCCTTTCTACAACCCCATTTTGTTGGGGGTTGTAGGGGGCTGTCCTATGGCGCTTGATCCCCTTCGATCTACAGAATGAATCTAATTCTTCTGTCAGAAATTCCAGTCCGTTATCGGTTCTCAAACATTTCAACCTTAAACTCTTTTCATTCTCAACAAGGTTGCACCATTCTTTGATTTTAGATGCGGCCTGGCTCTTGGTTTTCATCAAATACACCCATACCTTCCTCGTATGGTCATCAATGAGGGACAAGAAGTACCTAGCTCCTCCAAGAGTCTCAGTCCTCGAAGGGCCCCATATGTCTGCGTGTACATATTCTAAAGGATATTTGCTTCTGTACTGGCTAGGTTTATAGGGGAGTTTCTTGCTCTTAGAGAGTAGACACTCTTCACAGTTCCCTAAATCGGGCTCCATGTTGAACTTGATCAGTCCTTGCCTCCTCAATTCATCCAATCCTCTCCTGCTGATGTGGCCTATCCTCAGATGCCACATTCTAATGTCTTCATCAGTCACTACATCAGCTTGGCCAGATACAGTCCTAGCAAACAGGTAATAAATGTTGTTCAGCCTTCTTCCTTTTAGGGTGTCATCTTCACCTTTGCATACTGTTATCTCTCCCCCATCTCCAATGAATTTATATCCCTTGGCTTCCAATGTACCCAGGGATATAAGATTCCTTTTAATTTGAGGTATGTACCTCACATCTGAGAGGAGCTTCACATCACCTTTGTGGTTCTGAATTCTAATAGATCCTATGCCTTGTATCTGGCACACTTGGTTATTTCCCAGCATCACAGTACCCATCTTCCTCATCACATTGTCTGAGAACCATTCCAACTTATGACACATATGGAATTAGCAGCCGGAGTCTAGGATCCATCCCTCACTGGATGAATCAACAACATTCAGAACTTCATTCGTGTTCACATTGACAGTGTTGGACCCAGAAGTGTGTTGATTCTTTAGCTTTAGGATCGGGCAGTCCTTTATTAGGTGTCCAACCTTCTTGCAATAGTGACAGCTTCTTCCTTCTTGTGTTTGCATAGGTGCCTTTTGATCTAAGGCTTGAGGGACGGGTCTGTACTGCTTCTGATATACATTTGGCCTCACATCCTTCTTGGTGTAGACAGGCTTCTTCTCAGGGTAGGTAGATTTCTGACTCCAAGTATTCTTCTTCTGGGGCTTATAATTCTGTCCCTTCTTGACAAAGAGGCCCTGGCTTGCAGACTCAGTTCCCAAATTCTCAGACAGCATCGCAATTTCTTTTCCTTTAATAGCAGACATCACTTCCTCCAAAGACAATTTTCCCGTCCTTCCATAGGTAAGGGCATCTTTCAGCACCGTATACGACTTTGGCAAGGCATTCAGCAGGTGTATAGCCTTATCCTCATCGGCTATAGCTTCACCAATGCTTTCTAAATCGTCCACCGCCTTATTGAACTCATCAAGCTGTTCTTGGAGATTCTTGTCATCCAAGAATCTGAAGGAGTAGAGCCTCCTTTTCATGTAAAGTCGGTTTGCCAGTGATTTTGTTTGGTATATGGATTCCAGCCTCTTCCATATATCCGCAGCCGTCTTTTCTTTCGATATTTCTCGAAGAACCTTATCGTCAAGGCACAGAATAAGGGCACTCATAGCCTTATTCAACAGTTTGAGCTTTTGCTCAGCTGTTTCTGAGTAGAATCCTTTATCATCAGGCAAGAGGGCTTCTTCTAAACCCTTCTCAGTCAGAATAGCTTTCATTTTCAACTTCCAGAGCCCAAAGTCATTTTTGCTCGTAAATTTTTCAATTTCATACTTTCCGGAAGTCATGGCTTGTTTGGAATATAAACAGGTAACCACAAATACCACGAGTAGGAACTTGCGCAGCCCAAGTTTAACGAAGACGAAAATCACAGTAGGTACGGTACTATTTCTCACCCAGAATAATCACAGTACGCATGCACGCATCAGAATCGGAAATACAAATCATCATAAAGAATTTCTCGACATGCAAGGATTCAGATCATAGATGCAGGAATCTCAATTTGACGACACCTAATATCGGTAACCCACAGATAATCATACAACAGATAGGAGGACCCAGGGAAAGAAGCATTACCGAGTATCCTCCCAATTAGATGTTGCCCGCAGAAATCTCCTTTGACACTTCGATCATGATCGTGCGTGCCACTCGATTCCCACAGACGGCGCCACTTGTTGTGAATCGCACGATCGAACACAAGATTTTGCTATGACAAGCTGAAAATGATCAGAAAACAGACACGCCGGAATTTTACGTGGTTCGTCGGAATTCGACTACATCCACGGGCAGGTGAAGGAGTTTTTATTGATGCAACTCAACGGGAACAATATACAGTACACACTCTCACTGATATTCTCAGATCAGATCACTCAAACTCAAAGAGAAAACCGAAAGCTGCTACGAAGAGGATGATGAGCTCGCTCTCTCTATTCTTGTTACTAACTAACTCTCCAACCCTAACAAACTCTCATGTAATATTCTCTCTCTCCACGTGCATACTAACCCAAAGCACGCTTCTATAAAAAACCAGCAGCAAAACACGATAATGAGAAACCATGCAATTATGTGTGCATGAGTCGAACCCTCATGCATCCATGCAGCCACAACCTCAACAGTATTTACTCCCTATAAATAGGGTTGCATTTATTGTACAAAAACACATTGAAATCAGCAATAAAAGATCTAAGCATTCGAATTCTATTTGCAATCTAGTTACTTTGTTCATTTTATCTATCATTTCCTTCGCAATTTATCTAGTACTCTTACTTACTGCAACCTCATAAATTTCGAGCATTAACAAATACTTACATAGGCTAGTGACTCAATTTAAGAGAGTGATGAAGTTGCCGGAGTGGCTTTAAAACAGATAAGGAAAAGATTAAAATGATTTTCGAAATCTTCTCCGGAACCATTTATTCTCAAAAGAAAAAAAAAAGTTGCCAGCATCTGTTCGGCCATTTCTCGATCAAAAGAGTGAAAATCGACAAAAACTTACTTTTACAACCTGAAAGATCTTAGCGAGTAGATAATTGTGGACATAAGATTTGCACGAATTGGTTGAGAGTTAAAGGAGTTACGCCCCTCTGAAATTTCTGTGACAGAGTATGTTTAAATTCGAAAATTATGAATTTAATTCCTATAAATTCATATTCTAGTTTAACATTTGCGAGTAAATGATATCTAGGAACCTATTGTGGACTTATGGTCGGATTAGTTGTGAAAGAATTGTTGTGGAAGAAGTGATTTTAGTTGGAAATATTTGAAACTTGAAGAGGTATGACATGTTATTAATTTTCTGGAATTGTTAGGAGCATGTTAATGTATTGAGATTGAATTTTATATTGTTGGGTTGATCGGAATCTAGCCAGAGATGACAAAAACACGAATCAGGGGATGAAACAACACGATTGGAGATTGGCTAGTGCGACTGCCGATCGATCGAGCTGCTATAATTTGCCGTGAATAACACGGTCGGCGATCCATAACAGCTACCCAGGTCGCTGATTATGCATAATGGATTGGAGTTTGTATATAACTATAAAATTTATACCCGGGCAATGCGCAAATCAAATATATGATATTATATTTAAAATGTAATTAACACACTTATATATTTTAGTATTTTTTTATATTCCTTTTACATATATTTAATTTATATTCATTAATTTTATATTTAATATATTATAAAATAGATTAATTTTTTATATTATACGTCAATATGTATATATATATAATAATAATAATAATAAAAATAAAAAGAAGTATATCAATCATAAAATTAATGTGTTTTGATTTAAATATTATTTATATTTGCATTATTTGAACATTAGTAAAATAATAAATTGGTGAGATGTAATATTTTTTAAAGAAAAAATGACGAACATAGTTTTGTTATATATTTATTATTATCTATTTTATATCTATGCTATAATAAATAATATTAAATAAAATTTGATTAATATTTTTTGGCCGGAAGAGTTATTGACCACTATTCTCTTTTAATATAGTTTATAGATGTGCGTAAGTTGAAAATCTTCATTTGTTTAATTTCGTAATGCATCCTCCTAACCAAGCATGATTATATTAATTCATAACAACTTAATTAATGTAATTAGATGATTGTTCTTTATTTCCAACCAGTTAGACATGAGCAGGGAATTAAACTACCCGATTCATTGAGTGATAGGTCAAGTGCAAGTCCGACTACCGATTCCGATTGAGATATCACTTCTGAAGACAAGGGTGAAAAAGATCCCGAATCCATGTAGTTGCATCTGGAGCGAGGACAGGCGTCGAATGAGTTCCGGGATGAAGATGGCAATGCCTCCACGGGAAGAAAGAGAGGGAGCACTCTATCTACTTTTCTGTATACCTACCTATTCTCATGGAAGAAGGGCGTAGGTCTCGCGATTCCCTCTGACCCGGATGAATGAGAAAGTCTTGAAGATTCAACTAGTTAGTACAGGAAAGTCTAATTCAACTAGAAAGTCTAGAGTAAGGAGTTATTTGATAGAAGGCAAATATTTCTTTGCACTCACGTGAAAGAGGTGGCAGCATTGAGTAAATAAAAGGTATATTGATAATTAGATAAGTTGTTAACTGAAATATTTGAAGATTATGGTCGGAACATAAGAAAAAAAATTGCTTCGAAAAATTTATAAATAAGTGCAACACTAATACAAATAAAATGAGTTTGATTTTGAGATTGGAACCTAATTAATAAGAGATAAAAATGAGCCCGGAATTGAAGTAACATTTGTTGATACTTTGGTGAAGAGATGAAATTAAGGTAGGACATTGGTTATGGTTAAATATAAATACTTGTAGTTTAAATGAGTTTGGAATTAATTAACAAACAAAAGAATAAGAAGATTATAAATCAAGATGGGAGCATTAGTATTAAAATAAGTGTTCCAGCTTAGATAAATTATTAATTGTAGTTAAAAGTATATAAATGAGCTACATGAAAGAAATTCCAAGTAAGAGAATTTTTAATTAAATTCAATCAAAATAATTTAATTTTGGAATTTTGTGTTGATTGGTGAATATTATGTGTGTACATTTGCATTGTTTCGTGCGAAGGGAATACTTCGGGTCAAGCACAAGCTTTGGGTAACATGTATTGCCACCCAAATCCAAAACGGAAGAGAGGTGAGCTTTTTAACTAAATATTATATGTTTTGAGCATTTAGCTCTATTTTATAAAATTATATGAAAATATTTTGTTATAAATTGAATTTTATGCCAAAATATTTTATACGTGTGTCCTATCTGCTTCCTCCGAGCCAGACGTAGTTAGCCAAGAAGTTGAAGTGAGGACGCACCCCGCAACCTTCTCCTTGGTGGTTGGATGTTTACTGTTCTTCCTAAAACTCAATTGGTTGGCATACGACCGTGAGAATCAATGTTCCAGAGTAGAACACTGGCTGCTATGAATATAACTTTGGAAAGTTATATTCATCAATATGATAGCATAAGCTTTGCCTCGTGCTATGAACTGCTTATCACGGAAAGACAACTTGAGTTAGGAACTCAAGTATCGTGTATAGAAACACGGAAAGTGAGAGAACTTGAGAATCGTTGATGTCCGTAGGTCGGTGAGACAGTAAGTTATGCAGAAAGTCGATTGTTCAGTAACCTCTTTATGTCGAGGTTGATTCCTATTTATAGGAGAGCACTTGGGTGTTTGAAAATCCACCAGTTAGACACATTGATCTAGTCGTTAGAGACATAGAGAATGACGTCTACTCATAGCCCATGCTATAGGTCTGCTCTGCTCTGCTGTGTTAGTGTACTTTTCACAAACTTTTGTCAGACTAAGTTTCAGTCCGAGGAATCCAAGTATGGATGTCCTCTTACTGACTTTTACTTAGGCATGCCAAAGTCTGACTAGCTTGGTTGTATTCGTGTACCACGTGCTTAGAAGGTAGAGACTTCCATACCGACTTCCCATAGTCAGTATAGACAGCCCTCATACTGACTTCCCATAGTCAGTATGGTAAACCCTCATACTGACTTATCTTAGTTAGTATGGTAAACACTATACTGAGTACCCAAACTCAATATAGGCCTTGGCCATACTTGGTGAATACCAAGCTTCATGCACATACACTTCTTCAATTCTCGAGCATTCCATATGTTCGGTCTTCAGCTACTAAGTTCTATTGCAACTCGATTGATCCTATACAAGGATTACAGTTTTAGAACTCTATAGACTCAAAAACTGACTAAGATGGCTTTAACAATCTTTGACCCACCAAAACATAAAAGTAAAAGAATGATTTTTCTAATACAAATCCTAACACAAATGGTTCCATAAGTTACATTTTAATTTCTAACTAGATTGACCCCTGCGCGTTGCGCAGCGTATTTACAACTTTATCATAATTTATTATAAATTATATTAATTTTATATACTGTGTAAATTTATAAGTAAAATATTAAACCTCAATCGAGTTTAAGTGAATTTGTGAGTCAAGTTTGGATCAAATACTCTATTCCACAATGATGTTACACTGCCTTGATTATTTTAACAATTCTTATTACGAAAACAAAAATAAGTATAATTCAGTGATTCACTAAATACTAAGATTATAAATTAAGATTTTATAATAATACAAATTATGTTTATGAAATCAATTTTAATAATAAAATTTTAGTTAAATATAAAAATTAATTATTAAAAAATATTATATACCGGTGGGACCTAATGTTAAACTTAGAAAATTAATCTACACAATAATAAATTAAAATTACAAAAAATTATTAAATAAAAATTGATAATTTTAAAAGTTGAATATAAAGTGGAACATAAAATATGAATTAGCGGATCTCAAGCGAGTTAAAATACATTCTTTAAATTTCTTATTTATCTTCTCTTATTTCTCTCCACATTTCAAATTTCACTTACATTTAAATGTGTTTTACCTTATCTTATTTTTTTTATCTCTCTCAGCAATATTTGTATTATTGAACATTTATATCACAAGAGATATATGTTTATTATAAATATTAAATAAATTACCTTCATATTATATTTTACAGAGGATGTCCATACACTTTAATTTTTGAATTTCGCATTTGCATAATATCAGAACACAATATAATTGAGTTGAGAATATAAGGTTTTCAATTGATCTTAACTTTTAACATGAAACTATTTTGATGCTTTTGATTTATTTGCATCCATATGTATCTCCACTTTTCTCTATATCTACACAAAACACAATTTAGTTTTTTAGGAGTATTTTAAAATTAGTATAATTATCAATTAACTATAATAGCAATTAGATTAACTATAATAGCTGGGTTAATATACCGAACGATTTTTTTATACTTATTGTTAGCATTAAGCTAAATAGAATACAACCATTTTTTATTTTGTTTTATTACATTTTTAGAAATATTAAAATATTTGCTACTTAGTAAAAGAAAAACTTCGCCCTTACTTTAAAAAGAAACCATCATTTGAAACGAAAATTCTCTCCATTCTTTATGGGTCTTCCCATTTTTCTTGGTTTTAAATTATTAATCAATTCCATAGTATGTATTTTAAATACAACGCAATTTTGTAAATTCTTTATAAAATATGAAATATTATAGAGAATTCAATATCTTGTATAATTATAAATGCTTTACAAAATAATTTTCTTTATAAATGTAAGAATAATATTTCTAAATAAAAATTGGAATAATATAATTAATTATTACATATTTTTAAATACACATGCATTTGAAGAATGTATTAATTATTAAAATATATTTTATTAGTTAACTTAATAGTCTATTATCATTTGCTTCTACATGGAAAATTATTTTATATAGATAGTAAATAAACTTACTTGGCATATGCTATTACCTTCCATATTAGATTATTTGCATTAGTTGCTTTCCATAATGTTTACATAATTATTTATGGAATGTTTGTTGAGCGGAAATTTTTTTTGCTAGAAGGTTCTGCTTTTATATATATATATATAGACGTGAACATACAATTTGTTTAGTTTAAAATCACATTGTACCCATTCATACTAATTCAAATATTTATGAAGACTTCTAATAAATCCTCAATTAGACCTGTTTATGATTCTTTCTGAATTATTTATTAGAAAATATATTTAAATATTTATTTTTAATAAGAGTATCTGCTTTAATAATAAAAATAATTTTATATTGAGTCAAACATTTAAAACTTACACATTAATAGTTTGGTTTTTTCCTTTTGTTTAATTTATTAGATTTTCTAAAATAATACGATTCGCCAATAATCTTCACTTTTCTTTTTTTAACTTTTTGTTCCATTTTTTTTTAATGTTATTTCTTTTAAAATTTTCTTTTCCTTCCATCTCATCATATATTTTTTTCTGTCATCCCCTATTATTTTCACGTCTGATTCCACAGCTCTAAACGATATTTTTAACGTTAAGGATAAAAAGTATAATAAAAAAAACACATGATGAGATTAATAGTTACATATTTATTGAGTATGATTTATATTTTATAATTCTTCTAAAGTACATTTTTATTATATGTGATTTGAAATTTACGTTTTAAATTGATAATTTTTAGATGATAAATATTACTTTTGACATTTTTGCATAATTTTTCACTAACCACTCTCCAGGTATAATTTTTTAACCCATATTTTTAAAATTTTGCCATAATCCTATTTTAACATTTATGAATTGGTTCGATAATTAAGTTGTTTCCATATAAAATAGATTGTATTAATATTTTTTCCATAGTTCATGTAAGGATATATAAATATTAAATTTGAAGCAATTATATAATTTCTAAATCTTGCATACCGTAGTACATATCAATACAAAGTTAATGAACCAAAATCTATGGATCTCATTTGAGATCAATTTATAGTAGATAACAATGACTGTAAACAATTTCATTTCCTATAATTATACTAAAGAAAATTTTAAAGAAAAAACACAATATAAATCAACCAACATTAATCATAAACACAAAATTATAATGTATGCATCCAATACAAAAGAAACTAAATATAAAAATATACATTAATTTTCAATTTATATGTTTCTTCCTTCTATCACTATCACTATTAACTATGGATATTCTATGACTATCGTACATAACAATAATATAAAAGAAAAATTCATTTATACATACATAAAAAAATCCGAGGTACTCTATTGCTTAGTTTAGCTTTTATGGAAGCTTTAACTATTTATGGGTTGGTTGTAGCACTAGCACTTTTATTTGCGAATCCTTTTGTTTAATCTTATCAGTATTGGTTGAGAAAATAACTTACGGGAAGGGCTGATTTGCAGATGAGGAATTAGTATACCGACTCGCTTTCATCCTTCCCGTTCGTAGTCCAAGGGAAATTCTTTTTATGAGGTGTTACAACAATCAAGCGGCAGTTTATACTTTATAACTCGAAGATTTTTTGACTCGAATTTCAAAAAAGAATAAAAAAGGGGGGGCAAGGCGATAGAAAAAGAACTCTTGTCAATTTTTTAGTCTATCTATAAGAGGAGATTATATGAAAAATGTAACCGATTCTTTCGTTTCTTTGGGCTACTGGCCATCTGCCGGGAGTTTCGGATTTAATACCGATATTTTAGCAACAAATCCAATAAATCTAAGTGTAGTGATTGGTGTATTGATCTTTTTTGGAAAGGGAGTGTGTGCGAGTTGTTTATTTCAAGAATAGGCTGGATCCGATCAGCTGTACCTTTTTCCATTTTAACTAGGAAAGAAAGGTGCATGATCTCGCGAATTACTTTTCTTAAGAAATTATATGCAAGAACCACAGCATTTCGTGATTAATTGGTAAATCCACTTTGATTCTCTAGCAACCAATAATGTGGGGCTGTTAAGATGGTTAAAGCAAACCGTTTGAAGTCTAGACGCAACATGGTAATTCATTTATACATACATAAAAATATGCGAAGAAATTAAATAAGTAAATATAAGCATAATTGATTCTTTTGAAATATTTTACAATAAAGAAGCACTTTTCAGGAGAGTTGCATTGAGATTGATCTGTTTGAGAAGCCTCTAAATTATTTCAAAGTGTGCGTTCCATTTACGAAGAAGGTGACAGGCTCAACAACTACATTGATCCCTTCTTTCACTATTGCCGATACTTTTTCGTGGTCATCCGGAATCTTGTGAAGGAATCTCTATTTAACAAAAAGAGAATGAACAAAACATAGATATAATGATAAACATAGATAAAATGATTAAGAAAAAACTATATGGGAATTGTTCAATACAAACACCTGCATTTGTGCCTACGATATTTATACTGGTTTATTTGGACATATAATAGTAAATTTCCACAAATTATTTTGATGATTTGCATAAAATAGGTAATGACATTTACTCCATTTATAATTGCTATAAAGTTCCTTTAATCACGTAATTATCATAAATATGAATGGTGGATTTTTTAATTAAAAAAGTGCGAAAATTAGTTTAGCGGAAAATAAAAAATTGGGTTTCTACTTTTACATATACATATATGTATATATTAGATTTTTATTGAAAATATTTGATTATTTATTATAGTTCATATGAAGTACTTTTTTTTAGAAAACATTTTTTTTGAGTTATAAATTGACATTACTTTAGAATTAATTGATATTTTTGTATTTATTAATTATATTGATTTTTTTATAATTAAACTATAATTATTATTTGATAATTGTTATTCTTTCCTTATTTGTTGTAGAGTAATTTTAGTAAATGTACTTACATACATACTATGTTTATTGTTAATTACCTAAAATATAAATAGAGTTAATTTTGGCAACAATTTTTGGGGGGAAAAAATTTTACTTGGAGTTTTGCCTTTTAGTATATATAGATTGATTCCGAATTAAAACTAAATAAATTCTTAATTAGCCTTAATTAAATTAATTTACAAAATTTATAAATTTTAGGTTATCACAATTAGGAAAAGATGAATTCATTTATTTGATGGGTTTGCTACTTGCTACCACTTGTGAAAATCTATTTGTTCCATCCTTGGAGAGATTCGCCCCAGTACCTTAATTGCAGTGGTGATTATTGAAGAACAACTTAAAACTTATTTACATTTCAAGAATCAAGAATTTATCGTTTGTTAAATAAACAATTTTACACTTAAATGGGATCTCAAAATTTATGTATATAATATTATATTTTAATTTAATTATATTGTATATTATTATCAATAACATTTCGATCATAAGCTATTGCAATCCCTAAACTGAAAAATACATTGCTCATTAACTATATACAAAACTAATTTTGAAGTTAATTTGGGAAACCTGAAAGTTTGAATTTTCATTGCCCAATGGTATGTTAAATCGGCCCAAATTTTGTGAAATTACTCGACTAAATTTAACTTAAAATAAATTATAATCAAAATATTTAATCCAAAAAATAATTTATTTAAATAACTCGAACCACAATATAACTGAATATGAAACCTCATTGGTGATTCAATTGAGCCGAACTCAATAGCTCTCAATTCAGTTCGATTGCATTTAAATTCCACGGACTAATTAAATTAACATTCTTAATAGACGGTTCGTTATGTTGGAAGCATTGGCTTGGCTGGGTCAACTTTTCACCAGCAGTTCAATCCGGTCCAAACATCTTTCCACAATACATTAATTAGCGACAGAAATTATGAAATAGCCAATTTGACTATTGTATCTAATGATTTTAATCACACTTATAAATACATCTAAAAAATAGTTAAAAGTATATAATTCTGACATTTTCATATTAAATTCAGATTATTTTAAAAAAATAATATTTTAAAAAAATAAAGTAAAGTAATATTTATTAAATATTATGTAGTGTTATTAGGGGTGACAATTTTTGATCCGATCCGATAATTCGACACGAATCCGCACGATAATAACGGATACGGATTGAGGCTTATCGGATATGGATTCTTATCGGATCGACACGATAAGGACACGAAAATTTCGGATCGGATTCGGATTGGATACGGATATCCGTTAATAAATTAATAATTAATTATTTATTTTTTAAATATAATATTTAATTAATTGATTTTGATATATTAATATAGATTTAAAGCTCTTTCAAAAACTCAAATCTTTTGATTCTTCATTGTTCGTGTCCCATTATTAATTCACCACTAAAAAATGTATTTATTTATCTATTAATTATATTTTTAATATTTATTTTCTTTTACTATCAAAATTTAAAAACTTTTTTTTTTCTCAACTTCAAGTTTTCAATTAAGTTGTATCAACAACGAATTAACTAAAAAGTGGGATCTTAAATTTTAATGTTGATGAAAGTATTGTAGATTCTCATTAATTGTCTCAACTCTTTCAATTTCACCATGATAGATTTAAAGTATTTATTATAATTTATTTATTTGTTATAAATCAGTTTTAATTAATATTTTCCTCCCTCAAAATTGTAAGTGAAGTATTGACGACTAAGGTGAAAGATTGATTAGTATTTAGAAATGAACATGTTTGATCACTAGAATTAGAATTTAAGATTTATCTATGTATATTCGGATATTTGATTGAGGATTTTAGTTTCAAATGAAGTTGCAGTTTTATTTATTTATCAAACACATTATTTGAACAATCAAATATGAATATTTTGTATTATCTTATCAAATTTTTATTGGATTATAATTGTGTTTATTGAAAGAATTCTTATTGAATTAATCCGATTTGGATTCTTATCAGATCGGATACATAACGGATCATTCAGATTGGATACTTATTGGATCCTTAACGGATGCGGATCGGATTCGTGCGGATTAGGGGTGTTCATGGTTTGGCCGAAACCGGTCAAACCGGCCAAACCGTATTAATTTGGCCGGTTTGGCCGGTTTGAAATTTAATTTTCAAACTGGCGGTTTGAAAATTTTAAAACTGGATAAATTTGGTTTGGTTACGGTTTGGAGACTCAAACCGGCCGTTTGGGCCGGACCGGCCGTATATATATATATATAATTAATTAATATAATTTGTAGCACATTTGTTAAGTTTCTACTTTTTCATACAATTAACCCATGTTCAAATTTATTGGCCAACATACTATAGTTTTAGTTTTATTTTTTTATTTATCAAAAATAAACTAATAAGTATTAACATTAAATAATATTATTTTATATAATTTCCTTAAGATAAATTAAGCATGAACTTTATAATAATAATAATTTTACACCTCTTTCAATTTTATATTTGAATTTTAAGGTTATAATTTTAATACATTTGACCCATGTGTTTCTTTTGATTTACATTAAATTATAAATATAAGATTTTTAGAATAAAAATTATATTATTATAAGTAGTAACAAATAATATAAATCAATTAATGTGTATTTAGGCCCTAGTTTTCTACAAATTATAGTAGATTGTTGAAAGTTGAAACATATTTCTTTTCAAACCGTCAAACCGGCTGGACCAAACCGTTTTTATATGGTTTGGCCGGTTTGGTTTCAAAAAATTATTTGGCCGGTTTGGCCGAAATTTTCCTTCCAAACCGGCCGAACCGGACCGCGAACACCCCTAGTGCGGATATGGATTTGAGCTTAACGGGTCGAATATGGATACAGATTTTATTTTTTCTTAACGGATCGGATACGGATTTGACCTTAACGGATCGGATTGACACGATAAGGATCCGATCCGCACGAATTACCACCCCTAAGTGTTGTGTACTGTGTGTGCAGAATGTGCGAGAGAGTGTAGTGTGTGCAGTGTGTGAGAGAGAGTGTGAGTGCGACCCGGGTCAAAAAAAATATTTAAAAAAATTATGATCAACGTGGGAGGAACTGAGTGCGATCTGAGAGGGACTGAGTGCGACCAGATGCGACCCGGGTCAAAAAAATATTGAAAAAATTTATGGTCAACATGGGAGGGACTGCGTGCGATAAACCGAGGGGGACCGAGTGCGACTCGGGTATGATTTAAACATATTTTTAAGTTCTAAATGTTGAGTAAAATACTTAAAATATATATTTTCATGTTTCGATTTCATTACCAACCTAAAAATCATTGCTTGATTAAGATATTCTAACAAATCTCAATTAAAAATATGTATTTTTGACCATATTTGATATGTGTTGATAAAAGTGGCTAAAATCATTACGTATTTTATAAAATTGACTATTTAAAATAATTAAAACTTAATTAGCCGGTTTTAAAATATTCATAATTTCTTTTTGAAGAAACATTCATAAAATTGATTAGTGAAAAGTTGACTTTATGAATAATAATTCCTTAGTTCATTTATGTGATAATGCAATGCTATCACAGAGATGGTTATTACAACATTAAAATGTGATTCACATTTACACAGTTCAAAAATAAGAAAATAAGAAAATAAATGTGAATCACACGGACTGCGTGGTTTACTTATTTGAATTGTGCGTTACCATCCATATACAAAAATTGATAGTTTGTAGGGCGACCAATACAATTGGACACGATAATCCGACACGAACTTAATATAAAATAAATAAGTTGGATCTACTATTTCAAATTTAGGATCGAACTCATGAAACCAATTAAAATTTGGGTCGGTTCGGGTTAATATTGGATCGACACACATAACTTGAATAATATGCAAAATTAATCAATTTTAATGTTATATCCTACTTTTTTTATTTTGTTAATGGCTTAAATTGAACTAATAGCCTAAAGCCTAAATAAAGCTTAATGTAAATTTTGTTTTCTTGTCTTGTTGTTTGAAAATATGAATTGTATGAATTTTAAGTATGTATTGTATTTGTGATTTTGTGTTAATGTCTTTTTCGTGCTAAAGATGTCATTTTCATGTTAAACAGGTTATTTTTGTGTTTTTCGTGTTAAACAAGTTATTTTCATATTAAATATGTAGGTCATGTTTGTTAAGGTTAAAATTCTCATCATAATTAAGCAGATATTATTTCATGTTGGCCTAAAAATAAACAAGTCGGGTTCGGTGACTTTTTTTACCCGAAAAAATAAATAGGTCAGATTCGAATTAGTGTGTAACGTATTACTATCAGATCGCAATCCAACCCACTAACCCGAACTCAACTTAATTGCCACCCTTAAATTTGTAATATATCTTCTTTCAACTTGCTTTAATTTGACGGACTTTATCAAGCAACTTGCTAGCTTTAAATTTCATCTTAAGATTTTCATTTGAAATGGTATTTTTGGTTCTACTTTTGACTTCTAGTTAGTCCCTTCCCCTCTCTCTCTTCACACACACACACACACACATATATATATATATATATATATATATATAGAGGAGGGATCATGTAATAAAAAATCTCCCTGTAAGAAAAAAGAATGAATCATGTCCATCAGATCTAAAAAAATTAATGGCTGATATGCAAACAAGCAATGACTAAAACACAATCAAGCAACAAAATAATCAAGCAACAACTTAAATACAATCAAGCAACATTGTAATCAAGCAACGACCTAAACACAATCAAGCAACGTCATAAACACAATCAAGCATCTTTCTCACTTTCTCACGTTAAGAATTTTCTCATTAGATCCGCTCCCTATATATATATATAGAAAATTCTTAACGTGAGAAAGTAAGAAAGATGCTTGATTGCATTCACGGTATTGCTTGATTGTATTCAGGTCGTTGCTTGATTGTGCTTTAGTTGTTGCTTGATTATTTTGTTGCTTGATTGCATTTTAGTTGCTTGATTCAATAGATCTGATGGACATGATTCATTCTTTTTTCTCATATGAGAATTTTTTTTTACATGATCTTTCCTCTATATATATATATATATATTTAGGGGTTATATAATTTTGTATACGTATATATTTACAGATCCAAAAAATTTTCATATGAGGAGCTTTATTTAGTTCTTATAAATAAAATTTTCACCTAACTTCATCCTCAATTAATCAAATTTTATTTTTCTTTCATCCTTTGCTCTTTCATCAAATCCAAATCATGAAGAGAATAATCTCATAAAAAATTGGAACATCTTATTATTAAAAAAGAAAATTCCAAATTGAGGGGCTGAAGCCCTCACTTTGATACATGTGGCTCGACCACTGTGTGTATGTATTAACTTAGATGGTTTATCAGTGGTGCAGGGAAAGATGAGAGAATTGCTGCATTTATTATCATGTAGTGTTTGTATCTCTACAACTTTGACTCACTAGATTTTTAAAATTTATGCTATTTTAATGAGGATAAATATCTTCAACATCACTTAAATTCGTAATCAATTATTTATAAATAAATAAACGAGGATAAACTTTGGTGTCACTTCGAGTTTTTGAACATAAATCATGATTATATTTATAACAAGTTATATATATATTTATCTTTTTGTAATTTGTTTCCTCAACTAATTTTCAATATGATCTCGATCTCGACTATTGATCGATGATTGAATTTTTATATTTATTTTGATAAAATAATAAAATACTCAAATAAAATTTAAAAATGATCTTGAATCAAACTACTATTCATCTTTATTGAGTTTTCTATGTCGTTGTGATGCACGCAGCAGAAACAATTAAATTTAACTAACCGATTATACTTTTCTTTTTTCTTCTTTTTTTCCGTAAATAGAACTTTGTAATATGAAAAGACATAATAGTAATTGACTAGTAAGTTTTACGTTCCTTCTAAAGAAAAATGAATATGAACACCTTTAACGTATACGACAAAGAAAATTTAATGTTGCAAGGATATTTCAACCAAACAATTATTCCCTCCGTTCCAATTATATAATTCAGGTTACTATATTAGGGTGTTTTTTTCAATTACATAGTCCAATTTCTATATTTGATTTTATTTTTATATGGTCATTTACCATTACATCCCTGAATAATCTTGGAAAATGAGTATATTAAATGTAATATTATAAAAACGAGAGGTTAATTAATGTTTTAAATAAGGGTAATGTTAGAAATTTATTTAAATATTAAATAATTTTTTACAAACGTGCAAGATCAAATTGGACTATATAATTGGAACGGAGGAGTATTTAACAAATCCAAAACTTTGAGGGCCATTGTTCCTTTATTTTTATTTTTTTAATCTCGAAAAAGTAAACATATAAAAAATTATTTTTCGCGTTATACCAAATGGCAGCCGACCAGCCAAGAACAGAATATTCGGCAGGTAATTGGTAATTATTTTATCCAAAATAATTTATTTGCAATCAAACAACTACACAATTAACAATTGATCGATTTTCGAAATAATAACCAATTTTCTTCTTTTTTTCTGATAATTAATCTGATCCACGTAAGCATAATATTATTGATTCATTGTCATCTGTAAATAATATATTTCTTCAAATATGAGCGGTGAGCCTATCTTTATCTTCATCTGCTGACAAACACAAAACAAAATACATTTTTTTATTAGCTTAAACAAGCTTTTAGATCTTTTACAAATCTTTTGGTGTGTAATTCACGTATTAGTATTGTTGAAACTAATTAATACAATTTCAGAAAATATGCTAATATGAAATTTAAAAGCATTAAATGTTGTTGGAGTGTCTGTTTGTGGTTTGAAATTTTGGATACAGCAAAAGTGAATTGTTGTGAGAATTAAAAAAAAAAAAAAGAAATGAAAAGAAAAGAAACAAAGTATATATGTTTCAAAACATCTCAGGTATAGATTTTGGACGTATGAGAAAAAAGATGAAATCGTAAATGTTTGTATATTTAAGTAATTAAGTGGCTCGAACGAATTTTTCCGTAAAATAATTGGCAATTAAAAGTCAACGATGTTAATATATTTTTGGATCGATATCAATGTTTCGATTTCCATTAGGATCGGATCTTTGAGATGTATGACCATTCGTAATTAAATATATGTAGCAACATGTCACGTTAAATATAATTTATAGCTAAATAGTTATCAATTTTGTTCATATCTATGATAATGGCACGCCATGAAGGTTGATTTTTCTCCAATTAATATTATGAAAACGTATTTAGATATTTCCATAAGTCTTGTAGTTGGAAGTTGTGATTCCTTTGTTACACATACAACCAATTTTTAATATAAATGAATTTATTTAAATTTACGACCTCAAATTAATGTTGTAAAACTCGCCAGACACTTTCTGGGCACTAAAGCTAAGTGGGGCCTAGCGCCTAGGTGGGGCGTAAGCGGTTTTAGATAATTGAACTATTTTTATTATTATTTTCTTTTATTTCGAATATTCAAGCAATTTAATAAAATAAAACATAGTTAATATGTACCAAACATCTTAAATAAATGTAGGATACATTCAATACTTGAAATTATCATTTTTTTCATTCAAGCACACAACAGACAAATTAGTAATTTAAACTTTAATTTACGTACATTCTTTATATTATTATAGACTAATATAAGAAAGAAAAAAAAAAGTAAACAAAGGGGCGAGGCAAGACAAAACGGTGTAGGTACGCCCATGACGAGGACGGGGAGTGTTTTTATGAAATTTAGTGTAAAGGTTTGGAGGAGGTACACGAGCGTGTAATTTTACAAAAAAAAGGGAAAATTAGATTTTTTATATAATTACCGCCCAACTTCCCCCCAGGCCGAGTACTCTCGCCGCCCAAGCCGAGTACTCCCTCCGCCGAGCCCGTCCAGACCGAGTACTTACCGACTAAGAAAAAACCGTCCAAAAGGACCGAGTAAGGGTTACTCGGCTCGGCAAGGGCCGCCCAGGCCGAGTTTTACAACAGAGCCTCAAATATGTCTGCAAAATTTCAAATTCCTTACTTCTTGTACACTGATAATACGCTTTCATCATTGCACCTCGAACAAGGGTTTTAGATACAATTAATTAATCGTTGTATGTTCTAGAAGTAAATGAATATGAACCTGTCAAATGAATATAGCATGTTCTTGATGGAGCTGATTGATTCTTCAATGCAATTATTGAAGGACGATATTTGTTGGAGAACAAATATATATTTTTTTAAGTCGAGTTATTCAGAGTACAGTACTGTTACGAAATAATTGTCGATTTTTCAACGAAATAAGTACTTAAAAATATTGAAAAAGAAAAAGGTGGATGGTGGAAACATTAATAACCCTTGGAGAGATATTCCAAAGTCTGTCAACGTCATACAAGTTGTGGAAAATTAAATCCTAAAAAATAATGTATAATTAGTTTAAAATAATAAGATAATAATGCCGTGTCTTCCTTATATATTACAGTCAACCAGCAGAGAAGCAAGAGAGAGAGAGAGAGAGAGAGAGAGAGAGAGAGAGAGAGATGGCAGGAGAGAGTAATGGATATGGAGAGAAATCGACGATCACACTTCCTACCGTGAAATTCACAAAGCTGTTCATCAATGGAGAGTTCGTTGATTCAATATCGGGTACTCTTTGCTTTTCCTTCAATCTACTCCCTCTCTCTCTATATATATATGTATATGTAGATATATCGAATTCTTTTCAATCTTAGAAATGATCGTCTCAAAATAATTAATCAACATTTACATACAGTTAAATCTACTCTCTCTCTCTCTCTCTGTTTCTATGTTGATTTAGGTTTTATCTTCTGCAAATGATTTTTCTATTCAATTTTGATACTAATAATGCATTTATTTAAGAAACTAATGTGTATTTGTCATATATGTATGTATTGTAAAAAGTTGTTTTAAGAATTATATATATAGGTGTAAATGAGTCGAGTTTAATTATTTGAAAACACCCACAATCATGAGCACAAATTGTTGCTCGAGGATGCTTGGCTCTCGTTCGTGAGACTCTCGAGGGAAAAGGAGTAATTCTAACTTATGATCAATTAATTATAAATAAATATTTAACTCATGATTAATTAATTATAAATAAAATTAGTAATCATTGTGTATTAAATTCGGGAATTGTCCGTTTGTGAAGTGGTTACATTTGTAATTTATCAATAATTTGGAGTTAAAAACAAGAATAATTATTAAATAGTGTCGGAGTGAAGATGTTGGCATGGGCAATATTATAATATTTAAAAATATATAATATCCAGCATCCATTATTTGTATGTAACTATTTGATAGCGACTTCTGAAATCACAACCAATTGGAGAGTCTGACAAAAGTAAAATATGATGTGAGTAAACAATTATCTAGTTATTTCCGTGAGAGAGAACCAAAATATAATTATTTGGGAAGGTGTAAGATTAGACACGTCTAAACGGTTTAGGCGAATTTTATTCATTAACTCAATTCAAACCTATCTAATATATCTTAATTGAGGATTAGAAAACTTTATTTGGGATGAAAAAACCCATTTGAGTATGGATAAAACCCGCCTAAACTGTTTATGCGTGGCTATCGTAAGTTTTTGCCTAATTATTTATGATTCTTTGAAGACATATACCCCTTCGTCTGGGTCATTGGTTCTATTATAATCGAACACGATAATTTATATTTGTGAGTGTAATAAAACTAATATTTTATTAATATGTAGAAATTAAAATTTTATTTTTGAAAATAAGATAAATGAAAATGAAAAATAAGATTAACATGTAACTATTTATATTATTTATCTTTACTAATTGTATATATAAATAAGTGGGGACAAACACGCCCTCCCTCTGCAATCAGCTATCAATAATATTATAACCAATCAATAGCAATATGGGACTTCTGGACAAAAAAAAAATAGCAATATGGGACTTCAACAATTGTGATTGAGACGGTATGCTACAATTTTGTTTTTCTAAATGATATGATTTATTAGTGATAATTTTCAACAATAATTTCATATCTCAAATCAATATTGTGATTGACGTGTTATTTTGTTAATGTTAATATATATTTATACATTGTTATAAAAAGAAAAAGAACTCACCCATGGATTTGGAAACAAATAGGAAAAACTTTTGAGACAATTGATCCAAGAAATGAGGAAGTGATTGCGAAGGTTTCAGAAGGGGATAAGGAAGATGTTGATTCGGCTGTCAAGGCTGCCCGTCAGGCTTTCGACCACGGCCCTTGGCCCCGATTACCAGGATCAGTATGTATTATTTTTGTATTTCTTGAAAAATAAAATCTTAATTTACAACTTAAAATATTCTGAAATTTACAATTTATGGCCTGTTAATGAGGTTCTAGCTAGTGAATTATTAAAAATTTTAAAGTATTGAATTGAGAATTAATATTTGAGGTACTCAATTTATACCATTAGCAATTATGTATGAAAAAGAGAGAAAAGAAATTGACTAGGCCATTTTATGTGATTTTATAATTTATGCTCATTTCTCAATCCGGTTTTGGATAATTATTAAATATTTTTTTTATAAGATTTGATATACCTGGTTATCACCTCTAATTTAATAATGATAATCTTATTAGTAAGTCATTGGATATGAAATTTTGGAATCGATTTTTTCATTCTCACCACATCATTTGAAAAAAAAAAATTAAAAATCTATAGTTTCTTCCAAAAATGTGATAATAGTTTATTGTTGTAGGATAAGGCTACCAATCCAAAGCCACAGACAGCCATAGCCAAGCTCCAACTTAGACGTTGTTCAGTTTGCTAATTGAAATGAAATTAATTCCAATAATAATTGATCAAAAACTGATGTTAATTGTAACAGGAAAGGCGAAAAATAATGCTGAAATTGGCAGACTTGATCGAAGAAAATCTGGAAGAGTTAGCAGCCATAGACACAATGGATGCAGCAAACTTACACAGCTTGGGAAAGATCATGTACATCAACAATGGCGTGGAGCTATTTCGCTACTACGCAGGCGCAGCCGACAAGATCCACGGCGAAACCTTAAAAATGTCGAAGGAGTTGCACGGCTACACGTTGCGCGAGCCCATTGGGGTGGTGGGCCACATCATCCCATGGAACTTCCCCACTCAGATGTTCTGCATGAAAGTCGCCCCCGCTCTCGCCGCCGGTTGCACAATGGTCGTCAAGCCTGCTGAGCAGACTCCCCTCTCTGCTCTCTTTTACGCTCATTTGGCCAAACAGGTGCCCTACATTCTCTCTCTCTCTCTCTCAGTTTCTCTCTCTGACCTAATATATAAATGTTTGAATGACAGGCTGGTGTGCCGGATGGGGTGATCAATGTTGTGACAGGGTACGGAGCGACGGTTGGAGCTGCAATCAGCTCCCACATGGACATAGACATGGTGAGTTTCACGGGGTCGACGCAGACGGGGCACCTTATAATGCAGGCAGCAGCGAGCAGCAACTTGAAGCAAGTATGCCTAGAACTGGGAGGCAAGTCTCCATTCATCGTGTTCGACGATGCTGATGTTGATAAAGCTGCTCCTCTTGCTCTCAATGCTTGTTTCTTCAACCAGGTATGTTGTGTAACAAATTCATCTGTGTGTGTCGATCGATATGTTTTTAATGTGCATTTTTGTGGGGATGTCAGGGCCAGATATGTGTGGCTGGCACTCGTGTATTCGTTCAAGAAGGGATATACGACGCATTCGTTGCTAGATTGTTGGAAGAGCTCAAATCATGGGTTGTTGGTGACCCTTTTGATCATAATGTTAACCAAGGCCCACAAGTATGGATCTCATTCATATAACTGATCAAACTCACTTCTCTCTCTCTCTCTCTCTCTCTCTCTCTCTCTCTCTCTCTCTCATGACAGATAATTTCAGGTTGACAAGAAACAATACGAAAAAGTTCTTTCATGCATCGAGCATGGCAAGAAGGAAGGAGCAACCCTACTAACTGGTGGGAAGCCTCTCGACAGAAAGGGCTACTACATCGAGCCCACTGTATTCACTGATGTCACGGTGAGTGCTCAAATATTGTGAAACATTCATACTTAAATAAGAGTGGACAAAAATTAATCCTATTTTGGCAGGATGAGATGACGATTGCCAAGGAAGAAATATTCGGACCAGTAATGTCGATCATGAAATTCAAGTAAGTGAAGCCTATATAATAAAAATATAATAGTAATACACAGTCGAGCAAAGCAAAGTGTATGCACAAATGATTAAGATGGGGATGAATGAGTGCAGGAGCATGGAAGAGGTGATAGAGAGAGCAAACAAGAGCAAGTATGGATTAGCAGCAGGGATCGTGACGAACAACATCAACACTGCAAACACAGTTTCGAGATCGCTGAGAGCCGGGACGATTTGGATCAACTGCTATTTTGCATTTGACAATGATTTGCCGATTGGAGGGTATAAAGGGAGTGGGTTTGGGAAGGATATGGGAATGGACGCCCTCTACAAATATCTTCAAGTCAAGGCCATTGCCACTCCCATTTTCAATTCTCCATGGCTTTGAATATTCGTTCCATTTTCTTTTTCCTATGTTTATTAATATTGTGTATAATATTGTAATTTTCTCATCTTCTACATGTAAGTACTATGGCTTATCTGGGGAATAAACTCACACGTTTTAATATATCATAATATGATTAATAAGTTTATTTATAGTCTATTTAAGAAAATATGCTAATATATAAATATACACACCAAGTCTTGACCAGACCTATCAAAATTCAAACATAGCAAAGAAGATAAGATAACATTGACTTGACGTCAATACCCTTCAATTTAGTGAGAAGCCAAAAAATAATATAATTAATTACTCTTATGAATACAATTATTATTTGGTTAGTCTCCATTTCTAGAGGCCGAAAACTCAAAATTCTCCTGAATTGTATCTCTGCACTCCACTTCTCTTCTCGCTCTACTCTCTCTTCACTCTCCTCGTCTCTCCAAACGCAGGAAGAGAGAGAGAGAGTTTCCGATTCACTTCACTCGATCTTCAGATCATCCAACTATTTCAGCAATCAGCGCGCCTATTACGCATTAATGGATCAGGACCAGGCTTCTGAAGCCCTAAATTCATCGGCCAATTCCACCGGCAAAAAGCTCAACGCCAGGGCTCCTGAATTCGTCCCCCGCGCCGCCGCTTCCTCCGCCGCACCACCTACTACTGCGCCGTTTCTTCGACCTATTTATGCGAGGCCTCCGTCTTTTGTGCCGCCGCCGTTCTATGGATTTGACAACTATTACCAGCAAGATGCGACGCCGTTCTATGGGTATAATGTGAATCCTGGTGGTCGGGGTGACCATTCGGCTGATGGCAACAGTGGTAGCTCGGTGGCTTCCTCTAAAAATGGATTGTCCGATGCTCACCAGAAAGTGGTCAACCAGGTTAGGTTTTATGTGTGTCTGATACTTATCGACTTCGAATGGTATTTTGGCTGGTGTGATGCGGAACATAATTTTCCTATAGTATAGATATTTGCATTTACAAATAAGAGTGAAGTTAGAGAAGATAGTTTACTTTTTTTTAATGTGTAACAGAGTTGTCAGATTTTTGTAGTTAGTAAATCATAATTTACATCGCCTGATATATTGTTCTGCAGGTTGAGTTCTATTTCAGTGATATCAATTTGGCTACAACTGATCAGCTATTTAGGTTCATGAGCAAAGATCCTGAAGGATATGGTGAGGATTTTCTTGCCATTGTTTATATCTATTGGATATGTGTGATATATGGACAGCATCTGTTCTGCTTCCTAAATTGCAACTTGTTCTGATATGAAAATATGATTCCTACTGGTGTTTTAGTTATTTTGATTATGGTTTTGGAATTCTTGTATAACGAAGGATAGAAGCTGGTAACATAAGACTGGAGGAGCAAAAACATTCTTGTTTCCATGCATTGAAATCTTGTACTAAATTAATGATTCTAGAAATCTAATCCGGACAATAGATTTATTCAGGTTATACTTGGTGCATCTATTCATTGGTACCCAATTAAAGCTCCCTAGTTTTGTCCCTAAATTGTGCAGAGAAAGATTAACACTTAGGTATCATTCTTATACTTACCAACAATTTTCTATAACCATAAGAGGCACAATTGTGATATAGGTTTCCTTTGTATCCTCCCAATGTGGGGAGTTACTATTTCCTTAGTTTTACTTTGACTGGTGCCACGCTTAAAGAAAAAGGGAGAAAAAGCAAATGGTTGCTATTGCTGATTCCAAAACTTTATTTCATTAGTGCTGAGATCTGGAGTTGTTGACCTATTCAAATTTTTTCTCACCTGATTACTGGTTATGACTTATGTCATAGAAAGAGTCTTGCATCTAGAACTCTAATGAAGAAATTCAAAATATGGACTATTTATTACAGAAGCTGCGTGTATATGATGTTTGTGCCTCTTAATTTATGGTAGCATTTCCTTGGGATTTTGAACTATACCTTTATCCTTTGAATTTGAACACAAGATGGACCTATGGTTATGTTTTTACCACCAGTTTACTGAAGGTTAATTGATTCTCCAACACTCTGTCATGCAGTGCCACTTTCTGTTGTTGCATCATTCAAGAAGGTAAAAAGTGCCATTGCTGACAATGCACAACTTGCTAGTATCCTACGGAGTTCTAATAAACTGGTAATTTTGCGATCACAGTTGTTCCCAAATTCCCCAGTATCTGCTATTTCTGCAAATCTTTTTATATTCATTGCTGAATTAGTTCTATCGTGGTTATTTTTTATCCTCCAGTTTGTCAGTGAAGATGGACAAAATGTTAAACGCATTCATCCATTGACTGAATCAGATATGGAAGAGCTGCAAGTAGGTGCCATTTTTTCTATTTATCTTCTGCCTTAACTTTGCAATGTCACCCTAGATTTAGTAACTGCCTGATTTTAACATCCTGTTGCTAATTATTTGGTGGTTTCATATTTCTTTTCTTCATGTGGTATATATTTTCCATGTTTTGTTCTCATCCTTGATTACATTGTCTTTTGGTCCATAGTCTCGTATAGTCATTGCTGAAAACTTACCTGAGGATCATTCCCACCAGAAGCTCATGAAGATTTTCTCATCTATAGGGAGGTACATGGTTCTTTTTTTTTTTTCTTTTTTTTTTGCTTAAAGATTTTTTTTATTAAAACTAGGCGTATTCTGCATCTTATATTCACTTTTTTTATGACTCTGCCAGCGTTAAATCTATTCGTACCTGCGCACCTCAGAATTTAAATGGCAAAACAGGAAAAGGAGACAGATCACTCTATACTGCCAAGGTATTCATTTGGTAACGCATTCATCATGGGGCTGCTAATGCAGCTATTTGGCATTTGCTTCATTGGTTTTTTAGTGTTACAAGCTAACATGCATTCAATTTTTACTGCATATCTTAAAGAAATTTGATATTGTCTTTACTAGACTAATTAAGTTGGTTTCTTCAAAAGGGAATTTTAGCTTTATTGTACACTCCGCATTTAGCTCTTCACTTGATAGTAAATTATATTCAACTGCCAGTTGTTTCAAATCAAAAGTTAACGGAATTTTAGTTTGCAGTAATATCCTTTAGTTTTGCATGCCAGCTTGTAACTTGTGCAGTGTTCTGTGTACATACTAATTGATTTGGGATAATCAGGAAGGAATTTTTATATAGCTGATGCATGGACCATGACTTATCAGGAGTTCGTGAATCTTGTGATTTCTCTTTATATGTGCTTTTGGATTTTAATAGCTTACACCATTTTGGTTCTTGTGATAATTTTCTGCCATAACTATTTCCCAAGGATATCACCTTAGGATGTTCCTACTGAACATGTTTCCCTAGTTATTTGGCCTTTTGTGTTTCTAAAACGACATGTTCTAGTTGCATAAAGAGAATTGGGATTAGTTAAGTGAGGAAAATGAGCTCAATTTCTGTTGTTGCTTAGTTATGCTGAAAGAATAACTTGCTCTACCTTGTTGTATATTTCTCTCCTTGAACTGATTGTCATTAGAGAAGTTGTTTATACTAAAAGTCCATTTAAAGATAACAACCAGAACAATGGACTTCTATATTATGAAGTCGTTTCAAAATGGGTTTCCAAACTAGCACAGAACACTAATCTTAAAGAATAGACATATATAGGTCAAGTTATTGCTATAACTTCTATCCATGCTTAAACTATATATTTTCCCTAATCTCCACATTTGACACTCATGTAGTTTCACGCTTTTGTGGAGTATGAATCAGTTGAAGTTGCAGAGAAAGCGGTATGCATTCCAGATACTACCAAAAATAACCTTGTCTGACTAATGTTCTTAAAAGGTGAGAGTTTTACTTTTTCTGACTTTCTGTTCAGGTCGCTGAACTACAAGATGAGAGCAACTGGAGAAATGGTCTGAAAGTTCGTTTGCTGCTTACTACTAGCCCTCCGGTATGTATTATAGTTTCATTTATCTAAAAAATAATATTTTCCCAAAAAGTGAAGAAATAATTTCTTCTATTAACATAATTTGAGCTTAAAGGCCACAGAATGATTGTTAGTTTCGGGCATTATCTATGTATGAAGTATGAACAGCAATGCTTCATTTAATGCAGAATTTGGTTGTCGAATTCTTTTCTCATGTTTTTTGAAGTCCTATCCTTTTTCTGTCTTGTGGTTATGATAAACATTTATGGTAAAAGCTAAACCAACAAGTAACTTTTCAAATTTTGATTTACCAAGGGTTTGATAGTCATCATCATTACTGTTGATTATATGAATGGCAAATTTTCAGTTTATAATTTTATATAAATCTACAGGCAAAATCTACTCAAACAAGAACAAAGAAAGTTGGTCATGAGGGTCAGCCCTCTTACAAAAAAGATGAGGCAGCTGTGAGGGAGATGCAAGGCTACAAGGAGAATCACTTTGAAGACTCGTTGCGGCTTCCTGATGCACAAAATCATGAGCTTCAGGTAAAGGGCAACCGTGGATTTAAATGAACACCAAATATTTCTATTTCAACCAATTTGAACATAATCCTTTGCTGATTGTCACTTATTCTGGTTATGGTGTGCTATATCTGTTACCAAATCTCTGAGGAATTATTCAGGATTCTAGAACTAAGAACATGCAGCTAGGTCTATTCTATATGTAAGAACTGACAGTTAGGTACTCCCAAAAAGTGTTAATCTTGCCATTCAACTAGCTGACTGTTGTGGGATGTGTATGTCAACCAATTTCTTGCAGATTATCTCTGAGTTTAATTAATTTCATACGCAGAATTGAAGATTCTAGTTCCAGTTTCGAAATTTGATTGTTTTACCAATTTTATAAATTTACCCTGTCATTAAAAGATGGGGTTGGTGACATGTCCGTCTCCTTTTTCTGCTTTGAAATGTGCAGCACAAAATGTGAAACAGTCTCTCCGTAACTACTTATTTACTGTATGTTCATGAGAGATGTTCTCTAAAACATTGATCTCTGTGCAGTTGGAGGATTACTCACAGAAGAAGGGGCGTGATTCTGGAGGTGGCAATGGAAACGGTGGTGGCAAGGGCAAGGGTAAGGGAAAGGGACAGGGACTGGCACGCGGACGCCCTCAGCATTCCAGCAACGGAGGATGCGCAGTGGGACCTCCATCCTTAGATGTTCCTGTGAGTGCAGAGAAGTTGAACTCATCAAAGGCATTTCCTGTTCCTCGCATGCCGGATGGCACCAAAGGATTCTCTGTGGGTCGAGGCAAGCCGTTAGCCACAACAACTGCTTGAGCTGTTTTAAACGCGGGTTGTCAAATTCTTCGTAAGCAAGCATGCAGGTTTGGAGTAAGCATCCTCGGCTTGCCATCCGTTGGTCAGGTTCGTCTGCAGTAGCGTAGTTAGCGTAACGGGTAGTCTGTTAATTTGGATCAGACTATGCCGTGTAACAGAGTGTGGATTTGAAGAACATTGAAAGAGCTATAGTAGTAGCGCTTGGTGTTCCCGTAATCATATTTGGAGGCTCTTTCCTTCTTTGTAGATATTGAAACAGGCCCGCCTGATTGACATTCTATTATACGCATATGAATGGGAAGTAAAAAAAAAAAAGAAGAGAAGCCAAGAATTACTAATGCATCTCTTTCTCTTGCGCCCACACATTTTCAGCACTTCTTGAGAAATATAAATGTAGGGAACTTGGGTTTTGTTTTAGACCAAACGGCTTGCTTTTCCAATTGAATGAAACGCAATTTCAAGCAGTAAAAAGTAGAAGGATGAGTCTGAAAATGGAATGTAATAAATAGCAGTATTATTCCGAAGATACAAATAGCGGTGAGCTATTTTGTGATTTGGAGTTTTAAGTTCGAAACAGGAACAGGTGAAGACTGAATTTGGAGGAAACCTAGGAATTGATGAGCCTTTCCATCACCAATTTAACCACCTCCGGGGCATTGACAGTAACCGCAACTTTCACCGTCGGCTTATCGGACCATTCAGTGACTTCCTCAAACCTTGTTACACCATCAAATGCCCAAAACATCAGAATAAAATTCGCAGTTAAGAAGATGAAAGAATGGGATTCATTTATGTCGTCTAAATGACGGGTATAATAAACAAGTTCAAACCTTTTCTGCTTGTTATAGAATAACGTAAGACCCCTCGTGATGCCCACTGTTTGGACACGGACAACACCTTCCACACAGGTTATCAGTGAAGGATTAACAGCAGCAAGAACAGTTGTCGGGTCGTGTAGATAAACACCTGCATTACATTAAACTGATGTCAATGAACACTAGTAACAATTTTTCTATCTATATATGAAACTGCCAACTTCGTCCATCAACAACCTTTTGTGCTGTACGCATCGTGATGATATGCAAAGTACACATCCAAAATCTTGCACAAGTACAGGGCAAGCTTTCCACCTGATTCTTGTAGCTTATCTCGGTCAGTATCTGGAAAAGGAAAGGAAAGACTAAGTGCTTGAGAGTCATGCAGGCGATTACGAGCATTTGAAAATGAGCCATCTATTATCTACTAGAGTCCTATAACTCCTCAACACCCTAAAGTGTTGAGTTTACAGAATTGTGGTTAATCTTGCCCCAATAATTCACTATTGACGTAGGGATTTATCAATTTGGGTCTCAGTAAATGTGTATAAATAATAATCCACTGCTTTTTTCCCAAACATTTAGGTCTTCCCATAATGTGACCATTACTCCTAGCAATTGCTAGTTGATAAGGAGACTTTCAACTATAAAAGGATTAAGACATTGACGCGATCATGAAAGGTTACCAAGCGTGATTACCAGTTAAAACAACTTGATGGGTGACATTTATCCCTATAGCGAGAATATCAGCTCCACTGGTGAATACAATATCAGCTGCATCAGGATCTCCAAATATCTTGCAACCATAACAAACGTGAACTTCGGTAATTCAAGGACGAAAAGAAGTTTGTATCGACAAAACAGACAAAAATATTCAGCCATTTACATTTGCCTCGGCTGCTGGATTCACATTTCCATTTACTGAAAATGCACCACCAAGAAGAACGATTTGCCCAACATTTTTAACAAATTCAGGATCGGATTGTATAGCCTGCATGAATCAGCAAATCTCATTAAAAAGAAAAGCATAAACGACCCAGGAAGGCAACCCCTGGAGCTGATCATAGGAGTGCTAAATTCTAACCAGTGCAATATTTGTCAGAGGACCCAGTGCCACCACTGTGACCTTTCCTGGGTAAAGGTTTGCTTGCTCGATCAGAAATTCTGCAGCGGATTGCTCAATTGGTGCCCCTTCTGGTGCAGGAAAGTTTTGATTTCCCAATCCATCCGTACCATGAACAAAATCAGCAATTCGAAGTTTTGTACCTTTCTTTACATGAAAACAGTTTAAAAGATCGTACCAAAGCACGAACTTGCACAGTTCCATGATGCATTTTACTAAAAAGCAATTTAACAAAGCAAAATATAATGGTAATAATAATGAAAAGAGGTGACCTGCAAGATTATGCTGGAAAAACCAATAACAATACTCGGATAAATGAACCAAGTTCATTACTTTCACATAAAACGAGCACATGAATGACGAATAAATAATTCTTCTAAAGACTAATTATCAAGCATGATTAACTGATTGGTTCCCTAGTCAATTGTACATGCGGAGGAGCAGAAACAGGACAGTTAACAACTGCATGCATCAGGAGAATGTCTTATTACACAGCAATTATGCAGTCAACAGTGTTTGCTTCTTGATACCCTTTATGAAAAATAAAATTCAGGAAAGATCAATTGTTTGCATTTCCTTATGTATTTATACTTCTAAGAATCAATACCAAATCAATGTGCCCTGAAAATTTCACTTAATTATTTTCCTCCATCAAGCTGTGATCGAGTCATTTCATTGTCCATTAAAACTCAAATGTATCAATCATTCATAAAGAATTGTCCAAGGATTTTACGATATCAACCACATTTGGAAGCTAAGTTATGCATACTCTACGAAAACTAATTGTTTATGCTAGAGCATATTACTTCTGATCAAGTAGAAACAGAAACAGTTAGTGAGAAATAATATCACAATACATACAGTGATGGTAACATGAGATCCTTCAGCCACAGGAATATCAGTCCTCCCAGCAATCTCCAACTGTATAATGAAGTCTAACTTAGAAAACGTACTTATAACATTTATCCAAAACACAATAATATGTATAACACAACCAAAGAATAACATTAAATGATCTAAGTCTTAGTCATCACCAAAAGGATCATCCGACTAATTCGAGTTAAAGCTGCAAGAACAGAACTTACCCAAAGAAATAGGCTCGTAAATAGTAAACTTATGACCGAACAACTGACATAAGTCACCAATTGTTTCTCTCTATTCAATTCAGGAATAAAAAAGTCTTAACAAATGATAATCAAGCAAATCTGATGGAGAACTCTTCATTGACTCCAATATTAACATGGATAAAAAAAATTTGCCACCTTGTTTTTGACATAATAATAAAGATTAAACTGAATCAAAAATAAATTTCAGCAATCTTTTTAGTTAGTCAGAAAAGATGGGCCAAAAATCTTGGAGGGAACAGAAATGAGAAAATCCTCCAGTAGCAAACAGATAGAACCAGCTGAATCTGTAATAACTATGTCGACTTCTTTGTAGGTCAGGGAAATAACTCACTTACTGAGACCCAATTAGATACGCCAGCAAAACTCCATTAATCAGATCAATGTCATTTCTATTGTATTGATAAAAACACATCACTATTCGTATCGCTCATCAAATCACACAATTACTATCCCTGCTTCTAACAGTAATCCAGCAGATCAAGCATTTCCAATACAATACCACAAAAGCTGAAAAAACTATCTAGAGAGAGAGAGAGACCAGACCAAGTGTAAAGCATTCCTTGTGGCGAGAGTGGTGTAGACATTGCCATAAATAGTAGTGAGTCCAATCACTTCAACTTCCGGCGATTGCAGCGCGACAAAGATTGCCATCGCATCATCTGAAAAACACAAAATTCTATGATTCAAACGGCAACTTTTCACAATTCAATACAATTAACAAAAATTAAAAAAATCATCTCAATCAAATCTTTCCTCACATACCTATTCCAGGGTCAGTGTCGATTATGATCTTCTTCCGTTCCTCCATCGATTGAATCTACTAATCTGACCAGCTTTTCACTTGGGATCGAATGACATGCTATCATGTATATCTATATATTATATGTATATCTGTTGAATCCATGTCAATTTAATATTTCAGCTTTTTGCCGAAAGTAGGGATTTAAGGTTTCGTCTGGATTTTGGAAACTGATTTGTTGTCAATAATACTTTTTCTTTCGTAAAAAATATTTTAGATAAAAAAAAAATTAAACACCAAAATACCCAAAAAAAATTAAATACATTCAAAAAATACTCATTTTTAATTTTTTAGACATTGAAATTAAGTTTTTGTTAATTACCAGAACATGATTTTGGTCATGATGTTGAGAATTGAAATCATCACTTACAATTATATCACCAAACTTTTAAATAATTTTAGAGTTTTAATATAAAAATATATATATAAATATATATGAGTAGGATTAAAATGAAATAAAAAAATATTTTTTTGGTATCGCGCGACAGTGACCCACCCACAAAAATAAAAAAATAAATATATTTTTTGATTTTATTTTAATTTTGGTCGGCACTCACATGAATAAAAAAATAAAATTTTAAAATATTTTTGATTTTATTTTGATTGTGAACGGTGTCATGGTCCGAAGACCTCTTCTCTCCTCAATAAAAATATATTTTAATTAAAATATTTCAATCAACTTTATTTTTTTGAAAAAATTTATAACAGAATTATGAAAAAATATCAGAATAGTACGGTGGGTATTTTTTGAAGTAAAAATATTTGAAAATAGCCATTTTTATTATTAAAAAACCTTAAATGGCAAGAATTGGCCAAAATTAAATAAATTTCCACACATACCCCTTATTATTAACCTATTTTTTGCATGTTTTTTATTTTAACCAATCATTATCATAATCGTTCATTCCTTATTACTTAAATTAATACCAAAAATATGTTTACCTAGTTTATTTTGAATTTACATTTATAAAAATACAAATTATTAATTAAATACAATTTGCGATTTAAATACATAGAGGAATTGTATATGTGATTTATGAATAAAGAAACAAAAAAGACGAAATTAAAATTAACTATTTAAAAAAATTATTAAATTGATAATAATAAAAATGATTGTGTTTGGATAGTTCTTGATTTCAAAAAATAATAAAATAAAAAATGAAGTGAAAAAAAAAACGCACAGTTGCCAATTCTTAATTTTTATCGAAATTGCTTTTTCAATTAACAATTTAAAAAATTAATTAAATATATTTATTATAATAATTAAATCAAAATTCATATACTAATATGATGATTGTATAAGATACCGACATTATAAATATCAAAATTAATTTAAATATTTTCGACATAAATCAAATAACATCATTTATTATATTATATTAAAAAAAGTAATAAATATAAATTACAAATTGCAAAAGAAATTATTGTGGGAATCATATCTAAAAGTGAGGGTAATTTGAGAATATGATCATTCCTTGAATATATTGATAAAAGTGGCTATTTAAGGTTTTTATATAGTAAAAATGGTTATTTAAGGTTTTGATTCTTTTTTGAATGTATATAATGTTTTGGGTATTTTCATAATACATATAGTGGAAATGAGTATTAATAAATTTCACTCTTTTCTTTCCCCCAAAAGATAAATATTTTTTTTTTGGTCAATTTTGTTTAAATGGTTTTTAGAATTTCGTTAATTTGGGTCAAATTATAATGATCACATAAAATATTATGTTTCTTAATACAGTAGTTTTTCAAGTTTTTAGTGATTTAATTCATATTCTAAAATTTGGGTGATAGTTTTGTGTTGACTCATGAATTTCGATTCTTTATAAAATTTAAAAATGTATATTCACATAATAATATTGGAGCCCACATCAAATCTATGAATGAGTGATTGCCCTACTTTTACTTGCCAATCAAGCTCAAATGATTTCAATTTTGAAAATAATTAATGTTGTCATTGCCAATCAAATATATGCCGTTATTTGAAGCCTAAAATCACCAAGATATGTACATATTATTTCGACAAATTATCTCACCAAAAAATAAGAGTTGTGGTCCTTGTGGAGGAATCTAAATAGGAATGATATGAAAAGTTTTTTCGAAACCTAGCATTAGGGGTGTGCACGGTCCGGTTTGGCCGGTTTAAGGGGCAAAGTACGGACCAAACCAATAGGTACGGTTTGAAAATTTCACAAACCAAACCAGCCAAGTAATTATTTCAAACCAAACCGGCCAAACCATATTAAAACGGTTTGGTTCGGTTGGTTTAAACGGTTTGAAGATTATTCAACTAAAAATATTACAAAAAAATGTAACTTGTATATCAATTTTATTATTAGAAATTAATGAAAGAATGATACACAAAATGAAACTAATATAAATATGTATCGCTTGTCATTAATTATAAATATGAGATAAGTAATAAATAAATAATATTATGGTTGCAAAAAACAATTATAGATAAGTTGATTTATAGGGTTACAATTCGAAAGAATATAAGCATCGGACATATATATCAATATAATTGATATTTTAGCTTTCTATCAAATAATATTTTATTATCATTTTTATATTTAAAATTATATTATTTATACGGCCGGTCCGGCCGAAACGGCCGGTTTCATCCTTCAAACCGTCGGCCAAACCAAATCATCCGGTTTGATATTTTTCAAACCAACCCGACCAATCATTTTTTTCAAACCAGCCAAATCGGCCAAATTAATTTGGTTTGGCCGGTTCGACCAGTTCGGCCAAACCATGCACACCCCTACCTAGCATTAAGAATGTTACAATATATAGAGAGTTTCAAATCATGTTTATGGAGGATTATTTCTATAAATATTAATTTATACTCCAATTAAAAAGCACAAGAAGAAATCTTGATGAACTTTGGAAATTTGTGGAAGAAGGTTTTCTTTGGAGAATGTAGTTATTATCCCTATTTTAAAATTTTGTTATTTTTTTACAAATGAGGGGGAAAAAAAGAAATTCAAGTTCTAGATTGATAATATTTTACCAAATATGCTTACTTGACTAGTTTGAGATAAGTGTGAATTTTAGACTAGAGAAGGAAATGTGAAGTTAAAATGTTCACAATATTACATCTAAAAAAAGAAAAAATATTTTCACAATATTAGTTGGAAGTGTAAAGTCATACCATAATTAAACCATTCTTGAAACATAAAAAGAAGTTAAATGCTCTCATTTTTCGAAAGCCAACGGTCCACTCCAGAAATTTATCCGTTCCAATTTGCAGCAGCAGCAGTGAACATTTCAAAAATAATGGATAGGGACTGCAAAAGGAAGAAGACGAAGAAGAGAGAGATTTGCGGGGAGAGAAGTCCACTGCAGCATCTCAATGGGCTTCCAGTTCACAAACGCAATTCTGATCTTTCTTCTTCTTCTTCTGCACCTGCTGCGTCAAGATTCTTGATCTCTGATACTCCCTGTTCATCTTCTTCTTTTTATTCTTCTTCAAGAACCCATCTTGACAAAAAACCCAAGACCTTGTCGAGATTAGGAAAAAATGAAGCCAGTAGATCAAGTACGGGGCCAAGACCCAAAGAAAATGAGATGCCAAGAAAACCCTTTATGCAGGCATCAAGGAAGGAGAAGCCTCAGTTCATTTTGCAGAAACAGAATTGGTCATGTAATGCAAAACCTGCTAGCAAGATTCGGCAGAGATCAAAGCTTTCATCTGGTCAGGGTAAATCCGACGATACTATGAAGAAAGGGTCTCAAGGATTTCAGGAAAAGGCGAAAACTTCCATAGAAAAGGATTCAGGTAAATGCACCATCGATCTCAATACAGTATCTAATGGTAGTAATTCAAATTGTGTTGAGAATTGTAGTCCTGTGAGTGAGAGGGTCACGAGTGGATATGGTTCGCATACTCCCAATTCAATATATGAGAGGCCTAATTCTGATGCTAATACTGCTGCTGATGTGAAAACACCACCTGTTGAGCCATCAGTTTCTCCTGAAATTCAGTGCCAATCTCAATCTAGAATGGTGGTCCTTAAGTCTGTAGGAACTCCTGTTTGTTATGGCGCTGGTCACCTGCTGTCGGGTGTCTCTGATAAGAGAAAAAGCAGGCGTAGAGGTAGCCTCAAAGGGGGTCCGGAAAAAGCCATTCTTTTTCTTGATGCCAGGAGAGATGAGAATGTGAGTGTTGATTTGAAGGAATCTTCGGTTCCTTTGCTTGCTGAGGCTTCTGTTAGGTGGCATTTGTCTCCCTCCGATGTGGGTGATGGGAATAAGTTGGAACAAGTTAGGATGACATATGATGATGGTGATTCAGGCATTCTTGATTTATTATCTTCACCTTCTATTTTATGTGGGAATTCATTGGATTTCTTGTGTGATAAGAGTAACTATTGTGGTAGTGTAGGGAATGTTGCAGTTAATAGAAGCAGCAGCAATGTTATATCCTCGAAATTGCCAGGGATTTTGGAAACATTGAGCTGTGATATGGATGTGCCTTCTCCTAATGCTACTTATTCCAGTAAAGGCTTGAGCAGGGGTAGTTCTATATTCTCTGGTGGTTCTTTGAATAGTGGGAACATCATTCAGACACCAGACTCGGACTCGAGCTCAGATGCATGTTGTTTCAGGAGGTCCAGTTCAGAGGTACATCTTAGCAACTCTGCGTGGCATGAACTCGTTCCAATAACCAAACCTCTTGAAAGAATGAAATTATCACCTAGAAGTGAGATGTCAATGTGGGATGCACCTGGTTTAGTTTCTTCCTCTGTAGATATGGATTTACCTCCCATTTCTCTTGATCTAACACAGGTTCAAAGAAATGGGGATATTGTTTCTTCTTGGGTGTCGGATACTACTACATCTGATAATCTTACACTATCTCAGATGAGGATATCATGGTGTGATGCATTGGCAAGCAAGAATGCTGGAACTGATGAATTTGATTGCTGCTGCTGCTTGTCAGATGGAGAGATTGAAGGAGATGAATCTGCTAAGTTGCACCTACTGACCGAAGTTGCTGAAGAGAAAGAAACTAACAAGGGTAGTTACAGAGGTCAAAGAAACTATATGGTGGATGCATCAGTTGAAAATAAAGTAGATGGTTTTGGGATAGGAAATGAGTTTTCCCCAGTGCTTCTTGATTATGAACCTTGCATTCCTGCTGAAGGGAAGGGAAAGTGTTTGCCGCCCGATGCATGCGCAGAGTCCATCAGCACTGATGGAGGTGGCTTAGTTGCTTCTAATGATTCAGAATGGACTTATTTTCAAGAAAATTCTTGTTTCATTTCACATAAAGAAGTTTAAAGTAAGTTTTTTCTTCTTTTTTTTGTAGTTTGTCTCTGGTGAATTGTCCAAACAAAGTCCCCTTTTCTTATTGAATTATTTGCATGATGAAACACTAGTTCTTGCTTTTTCACTTTGCCATCAACTAGTTTAAACCCATTTTTCCTTTATCAATATGTTAAACAAACCGTGTTGATTAGAAATATCAGTTGTTTTGAAACATGTTGATTTTTGCTTGAAAATTATAGACTCCATTTTGGAATCAAGCCAGCTTGAGAATAATTGCAGCAACCAGATAGATGCCATCTTTCAACTGTTCAATCTTTGATTTCAATTTCAACTTCTAGTATTGAAATAGAAGACAACTGTGAGAATCAGAAGATTATATTCATGAGAATTGGATGACAATTCCTTTAATTGTTACATAATGAATTGCTTGTTGTTATTATTGTTGCAGGAAAATGTAGCAGCAAATACAGGCTGAAAGGCTTTCTAGTAGACAAGATGAAACTGTCGGATACGAACCAACAGAAAAGGCTATGCATTTTACAGATGTGATGATAGCTGCATTCCTAAGGGAAAGGCAAGCACTTGTCTTATCCTACTTGAAGCAATATCTTTCCAGATTCATGCTTGCATATATGCAATGCAACGCGAAAACGAAAATGCTAATAACACCTTACGACACTAGCATTGTGTGGCAACTAGTTCCCATTCCTTCCTCTTCATTACTTCTCTCGAAGTAAATATCTCCTTCCTCATGAAGAAGCTTGTTCTAGCAAGTAGATTCCTTCAATCTCCTACCTTTTTTTCTCTCATAATTTATGATAGATAGATTCTTGAAGTGGCTGCTGTCTTTGAGGAACGGATCAAGTATTGTATTCCATTAATTTGTTCCATGAAAATAACCTTGAACATGAAACAGACAATCAAGGAAACTAATGCTTTGGTTTAGTTCCACGCGAAGACGATTTCAAGATTCAAGAACTGCTTAATTTTATCAGCTTTTTTCATAGTATTGCTCTACTTTGTGCCCATGAATTGTTTGTTTTGTATAAGTTTCATACTTTTGTCCTTATATTCTAACAAAACTTTGACACAACACAGCTCTCTCTCTCTCTCACAGAGGCACACAACCATGAATGAAAGACAATTAATTTCATTCATGGCCCAGCTAGCCAATATGATTTTGGGGACCTTTTGAGTGTCATTTTCAAATTTTAAAGTGGTTTTGGTTAACAAAAAAATCGAAAATACTGGTAAGGTTGTTAGCTATAGAAAAATTCAAGATATTACAAGTAATGACAGCAACTATGTGAAAATCTTGTTTTGTATTGAAACTGGAGTGGGTAGTTGTCTAGTCATCTCTATTCTATCAAATTTGTTAATTGAAACAATGATTTTTACAGTCTAATATGATTTTACATTTAATACCAATGTATGTGTTGAGATAAATTGGTAGCAGTCTCATGAAATCTTGAAAAAAAAATCATTCTCAACCATTCATTTTTTTAGATGAATTGTGTAGATTCATTCCTATTTAGTACAAACTAACTTTTAGTATAAGATGATATAGAGGAGGGATCATGTAAAAAAAAATCCCCCTGTGAGAAAAAAGAATGAATTGTATCCATCAGATCTAAAAAAATCAATGGTTGATAATTGAATCAAGCAACAACTAAAACGCAATGAAGCAACAAAATAATCAAGCAACAACTAAAGCACAATCAAGCAACATTGCAATCAAGCAACGACCTGAATACAATCAAAAATCTTTCTCATTTTCTCACGTTAAGAATTTTCTCACTGGATCCGCTCCCAGATGATATATATATAGGGAAGAGATCAAATGCTAAAAAGTGAAAAAATGCTAAATAAAAATAAATCCTAGATCATTGGTTTGGATGAATGAATGGTATATATTGAATTTTTTAGATTGACATTTATTCAGTTATTTTGATGTGGGTGGTTATGGAATCTAATGATGCATAACATAACAATTAAACAAACATAAAATACTAATCAATCAAGCACATTTAGCATTTTAGCACAAACAACATTTTAGTACAGGATCCACACTATATATATATATATATATATATATATATATATATATATATAACATATTGATGTAAACATTTATATATATTTAGACTGATTTTATTGATGGATTCATTGTTTAAAATGCTGTGTTTATTGAGGAGATTAAAATAGTTCATTTGATACTTATTTTGGTCCACAGAAATATAATTCTATATATGTAATAATTAAATGAAAATGATAAATATCAATAATATAAGGATTAAAAAAAATGAACAACCTAGTTTTTTTATAAATGTAAAAAATCCTATTAATTCATAACCTAGTAGAAAAAGGAGAAAAAAGATTGTTCGGAAATTTTATCAACCCAAACATTAATAACATTAATAAATGTGAAAAGGAAATGTATTTTCATTTTTTCATAATGTATACATATCAGTTTCTTGTGTGACATTTCGTCTCAGTCTCAAATGAAGAGATTCAATCTCTTGAAATCTTGAGATGCAAATAATATACCCATCGTAAGTGGAAGAAGAGAGAAAATGAGTGTTGAATTTCTAGCACTCATGAGAAGTTTTTTTTTATATTTATAGATCTAGAAAACTTAATTTGAATTGCTCTCCTTTCCCCAAAATTAATCTTTTGGATAATGCAGAGCTCACAGATTTTGAAAATTGTGACAGCTGTGCAGTAAATGTAAAAGGATAGTAAGCTTTTTTAGCTGATTAATTAATTAAACAAAAATAATATTTTAATGCTGGAGTGAATAGTGTTGGATTGGATGTTTTTGAGCGGAACTGATACAGTGTTTTCCCGGTTCTGATTTAGTATAGTACTAGTAATTCACCCGTGCGTTGCACGGAATTTTTAATGCCTTAAATAAAATTTTAAATTATAAATTCCAAAAAGATTTTTATAAACTACATTTTCTAAATATATATCTTTTAGTGACATTGATCAACAAATAAAAAATTTAAAATATCTTTAGTATGTCATTCTTGAAACTGCAACATAATTATTTTTGACTGAAAATATAATTTTAAGAAATCGGAACTTGTTTTAGTTATTTACATAACTTTTATTGATTATTATAATATAAAAAATTATTAAAGGAAATTTTTACCATTAAGAATATAACAATAAAACTTTAGGGTAATTTTACCATCAGAATTATGAGCATATGCAAAATGTTGAACTTATTTTTTTACTTTTTGACTTATATATATCTATATATAAATATAGATATTATTAATGTAAGAACTAAGACCATTTCATATAATAAAATCAGGTACAGGCTTTGTTTCTTATTATTGATTTAATTAATTTCACATAAAATCAGTTTTATGTGAAATATTTCAAATATAATATTTTTATATTATTATTGATTTAATTAAATTCATACAATAAAAACTTAGCATGAGCTTTATTTTAGAAAAATAATTCATCGAGCATTTAAGGATTTGGCCCTTAACAATTATGTTATGAAAATTAATAGTATGTTTTAAGACAAAACTAACTAAGATTATCTATATTTACTTCAAAATCACATGTACAAATAAGTAAATTGTTTTTATACAACTTCAGATTTCATATTCTACAAAATAACATAATTTTGAATTAACTTTGCAATATTAATTTTTACTCACTTAAATTTGATTTTAATTTCAAATTTAGTTTGAACAAAACTAAATAATAAATCACCCGATTTTTAATGTATATATCATTGCATAAATTTAGTTAAATCAGGAGTTTACTTAAATGATTACATACATAAATAATGTATTGTATATTAATCATTTATATTTTATTGTAAATCAATAATAATCTATTACATCAAATTAAGCCTTACTCAATGATGTTATTATTAAATTTAAGAATATTTACGCTGAATATAGCTTCATCAAATGAAGTCTGTTAATGAATTTTTTGGTCCAATATAATAGGTTCAGTATGAAGCCCAGTAACAGGAAAAAGAAATGCTGCTAAAAAATAGGAAAAAGAAATAATTTTGTGACCTAACACATTAGATATAAATAAGTTCAAAACCTAATTTTCCTCTTAACGCCGCAACACTCCTCAATAACCTGATTCCTATCGTTTTCATCAAAATGGAACCAAGATCTACGCCGCACAATCTTCTCCACCACCTCTTCCAATCTTGTCGTCGTCTCATAAACTATATGCACCGCACCATTGCGTCTTTTCTCCCAACCTAATCCAACCCATTCCCTCATTTTTCCGGTCAACTGTGTTTTCAAGTCGGCACACATAGAAATAATTTTGTCTCTAATGGGAAGAAAGCAAAATATTATCAAATATGTAGCCAATAAAATGAAAGTGTTGCCACAAAAGACAGATCTACAATCTCAATTAGTCGAATGGTAAGAAATGCAGTGCATTGGCGCCTACGGTGATTCTGAAGATATCTCTTAAGGACTGGTCAGGTATAATATATGATTTGATTATGTTAAGTGATTATATGTACAAAGTAATAGATTAAAAATTATCATCGAGAAGTAAGAACATTATTTTATAGTATATAAATTACAACTATGCATACATATGATATTTGCAGATTTTTATAAGTTATTTTTGTTTAAATACTATTTAAAATAAAGTCAGATTTAACATTTTATAATAATTTTATATTAATATTGATTGAAGAATATTGAAGTTTCAGATTATTATAATGCTTTAAAAACTTTCATATTTCGGAATATATTGGAATTTGTATGGTTTTTTTATGATTATAAATAAAGTAAATTGTAAGATTATACAAAGTCAATTTGTTTAGACAAAATTTTAAAATAGCTCTAAATTACTTATGCCCATTGATTTAATAAAACAGAGATGTAAATATAATTTGATATCATATACATGATTTATTCTAATAAACTCCTCTCAGAGTAATCAACAATATATTTGCAATCTTTGTCTTCGCAAATTTTATGTTTGGTTCTTCCATATTTTTTCTTGTATGTTTAGTTTCACCACGGCTCCTGTAATTATAGCAAAACACCATTGTTCAAATTTTCAATCGAAAAAATTCTCGTGAACTCTACTTTTATGACAACTTTAGAATATTATTGCAAATAAGTACTAATACTACATGAAATAAGGAGTGTTATTGCTAATTATTTGTAACAATGCATGTTTCATTTTCAGAAATTCTAATTAAAGAAACTTCGAAGTCTTTTTAGTGGTGTGCTTCGTCTTTGCATAGTATAATAAAATTGCAATATGAAAAAAAAGGTGTCCAAGATTGTATGATAGTAGAACTGTAACTATCTTAATATTTGTTTTGAAAATCTAAATTGACGTTTGAGCAGTTTTTTGTTCAGACCTTTGGCTCTTATGTGTATGGACCCTTGTTACACAAACTGCTATGACTCCCTTAACAGTTTTGGCTCAACAATTTTCTCCTGTTGATCTGATCCTGTAAATCAAACAAAAGCATAAGGTTACTATTTTTTTAATTATTATTTTTTAATGTGAAAAGATATCTAGAATTCTGCAATATTTCTATTATCAATATTTTTTTCTTACATAGAAACTTATTAAAACTTTTGTGAACATATATATTCTTACAGGGCTTACTTTCCTGAAGATCAAGAAATGGTACTACCGTGGAGCAAGTATTTTGATAGAAAAATCTGCAAGGACAACAACAAACTATCACAACAATATGTGGCATAACAAAATCACTTTTATAAACTGATAAAATGAAAATTTCCAAGTGAACTCATACTTTTTGGATGAAATGTATGCACAAAAAACACTATAAGGAAAAATTAAATATACGGTTGGAGCAAACCTTTTCTTCATCTTGTAAGCAATGTTTTTTTGGTTGTGAGCTCTTGTTTTCTGGCTTTTTTTTTATAGAGGGTAAGTACTTCCGGATTTCAAAATGTTTAGAATTCATTTTATTTAAATTTGAAATTTTTTGAAACTTTAAAAATCCCGCTTAGTTTTTGATAGCTAGTTGCCAGCCTGTAAAATTTTTAAAATTGATAAAATAGGAATAAAAATTAAATAAACTAAAAACTTTTTGCATGGATTTATATTTGCATGGATAGTGGCGCCATTTTTGTTGGATGAACAGTGTTTGACTGCTCTCATTTAGTATTATATATAGATATAGATATAGATATAGATGTTACGACCGACTTATTCAACTCTTCCATCATAAACTAGTGGAAAATGATGTTTGAGTTTTTCTTTATCTTCTTCATCTTTTTTTTTTTTTTTTCAATGGTAATGTTCAATAATATGGATCTGTGTAGTACTCAATTTTTGTCAATTGATTGAGCAATTCAGATTTGCGAAACCCGGAGGGTCGACATGAGGTAGTCGATTACAATTTATTAAGGAATTATACATAAGTCGAGACAAATTAAAACACAAATTTCAAAGAAATGTTGTTATTCAGAGAGCTAAACAGCAGTCTTAGTCGATCTTGCTCCATTGATCACATGTTTCTTCAAACCCGGGATGTGAATCCGAACAAAATACTCCCACCAGTCTATCTTCGTCGCGTCGATCTCGAACATATCTCTCTCCTCTTTAGACATCTCTCCAAGCAACTTTCTCGTGTTGCCGGTGTGAAACCTGAACACAGGCAAAGCCACTAATCCGATCCATCCACAAAAATTCAATCCCACCGTTTTAAGGCAAATTAAATGATGTTAATTACCTGGCTTTGAAGAAGCCTATGAACTCATACATCTTGCAAAGTTGCTCTGCATAAGCCACCCTTGCCTTGTGTCGCGGTGCATTCCTCATCCCACATCGCTCGGCTATCTCGTCCCTTACAAACCTTGAGAAATCACTGAACTCATTGAATAGCTTCATCTGCGTGATGCCTTCCCATTCAGGCAGAGGGTCTTCCTTAAAGTGTTGGTATATATAGTCAAACATGTCTGAAAACCGCAGAGGGTTCACATAGTCAGTGGCCACATGGTACACATTCAGCTGCGGCATGCTCGATATGCCATGCTTTGCTATAGCCGCAATGGTCGTGTTCGCCACCATGTCCACCGGAACCTGCACATCATAATCATATCGGTCATAGTCAGATAATATATCATGGTGGAAGAGAGAGTGTTGAAGAAAGAGAATTTAGTTACAATGTCTGTGTGCATATCGGGGTCAGCCAGAAAAGCAGGAAGCTGCCCTTTTCCGTAGGAAATAATGACCGGATCATACATTCTGCAACATGATCATCATGAAGAGTGTTTGTTGAGAGAGAAATAACAAGAATTTCTATTCAAACCTATTTCCTTGGATCCATCCAGGGACAGGGTCTTTGTAGCAGCTCTCGACGACGGATGTCTGAGAATAAGCACCGGCACGTCTTGTCTGATTTCATTGAGGATCATCTCCCCCATGGCCTTGGTCATGTGATAGGTGTTGCACCACCCGTAGCATGCAGCTCTGCACGTCAACATGCACATGCACATGCACATGCGCCCCTTAATTATAATTAACAAATTAAAGAAATGAATTAGCAAACCTTTCTAGGCCGAGCCTTTTGAGTTCCTTATTTTCATCATAGTTTGTTGAGGAAAAGCAGGATTTCACGGCCAGGTTCATCTCATCGGTTGGATCCAGAGGAAACAGAGACGCAGACATGTCATCTTCATCACCGCGGTTCCTCCCATTTCCCCCCATGATCAATGGCTCTTCGTAGATTACCCCTTCTCTTATTCCATTAACATATGCTGCATGCATTTGTGCAGCCAGTAGCATTATTTATATCTGCTCCATTCACATCGTAGAGTAAACAAGAACTTAATAATTAAGTTATTACCAGTGGAGATGTGCACGAAAAGCTTGAGGTTGTTGCATCTCTTGGCGAATCTCATCAGCCTCACAGGGGCGTTCACGTTTATATCAATTAGGAAGTCGTACCTGTAGTAATATAATATTTGTCTGAAAATCTTGATTTGATTGAACAAGGAGATAATCTAAGTAATTAAACCTGTCATTCAATGTAGTGCTGGCAGCAGATTCTACAATCACATCTACATCCTCCATGATTTCGGTAGCAGAGTTGATGTCCATGCCAATATTCGGCTTGCAGATGTCCCCAACCACAGGAATCAGCTTTGATCTCACAAACTCTTCGTACGACATCCCATGCTTTTGTCGTAAACATTCGAACAAGTTTGAGCCCACAATCTGAAACCAAATTATGCATTATTAATTACAATTGTAAATTTAGATTAATGGCTATAAATTAATGCAACTTATGATCAGTGAAGAAATTAATATATATATATATATATATTTACTTCTTTTGACAGTCTATCTAGTGCTGCCTCCTTATCTTCTGCTTTCATTAGTATGTATATTTTTCCCACAGACGTCGATCTCAGTAGCTTTTCCACCAGAGCTGCAAAAAAATAAAAATTATAAAATCAAATAATCAGATATTCACTTTTTAATATGAGAGTTTTTATTCAATCATAAAAATAAAAATAAGTATGAGGAGACCTTTTCCGAGAAGACCGGTGGCACCAGTAATGAAAATATTCTTGCCATGGAAGAACTTGTCGATGCCTATCCCGCCGCCATCCTCTTGCAGCGACGGCAGCTCGGATTCGAGAGGGTGGTGAGGTGCAGTGAAGTAAGTATAACCATAGTTAACACCCAATTTTCCACAGCTTCTTGATCTTAAATTTTTACTACTAGTGCCAAAAAATGGACCAACTGATGTAGAATTGTTGGAGCATTTTCCCAAAGGAAATTCAAGTGGGGGGCTAAAAAACAAATTTTGAGTTAGCAACGTCATTGTGTGTTTTGCAGTCCAAGCAAATGCAGACGACCGCCCATTTATAGAGGGTTTTAATATACTACCTCCGTCCCGGATCATTAGTCTTGTTTCATTCCGGCACAGATACCAATGCGAGTGAGATAGAGGAAATTAGTATTTTATTAATGAGTGTGTATTAATTTTCCATTTTAGGAAAGCAAGACTAATGTTTGGGACAGACGAAAAAGGAAAACAGGACTAATGTTATGGGACGGAGGGAGTATATCATTTTATTGGATGAGACAACATTTCATTTCATTTCATTTCATGCACGATCATTCTCTCTCTCTTCCTCGTGCAAAACATGCATTCCAACTTTTAATAAAGGGAAAACTATCAATTTTATTACAAACTATTCAAGCTTTCTCAAATATATTACAAACTATGCATATTATCAAAATATATTACAAACTATCAATTTTGTCTCAAATTTATGACAGGAGCAAATTTCCGGCAACGGAAAACTGACATGACGCGCCGGAAGACACGTCAACGCTTGTAAAATTACACGTCAACATATAGAGTTTCTCAAATATATTACAAACTATGGTTATTTTCTCAATTATATTACAACTTATATATATATATATATAAATGCTCAAACTATCAAGTTTTTAAGAAAATATGTTTTTATATATTTTAAACATTTAAATAAACATATAATTGTACTTAAAATATTTAAATAATTTTTTGATAAATTAAAAAAAAATAAAAAAATGGCAAAAATGAAAACTTATGCTCTCGTCGCTCACTTGCAATATTTAATGGCAAATAAATGGAAATTTATTATTTAATTATACTTAAAAATATGAAATTGTCAAATAAAAATAATAATTAAAGATAATTTACATTTAAGTATAATTAAATAATAATTTCTCATTTCTTTGCCATTAAAATTTTAAATTTTAACATTAATTTGAACACAAACACCTTATATGTCTCATGGAAGCTCGATCACATGACTTTTTGATCATAGGTAGAGTGTTTTCACCACTGCACCCCGAATAAGGGGACTTCTTTGCCATTAAATATTGCAAAGTGAGCAATGAGAGCATATGTATTTTTTTTTCCTTTTTTTGCTATTTTTTTAGTTTATAAAAAAATTAAATATTTGAAGTACAATTATATATTTATTTAAACGTTTAAAATTTTAAAGTTTATAAAAATAAATTTTTCTTAAAAACTTGATAGTTTGAGCATTTTTTTATATATATTAATAAGTTGTAATATAATTGAGAAAATAACCATAGTTTGTAATAAATTTGAAAAACTCTATACGCTGATGTGTAATTTTACAAGCGCTGGCGTGTCTTCCGGCGTGCCATGTCAGTTTTCCGTTGTCGAAAATTTGCTCCCGTCATAAATTTGAGACAAAATTGATAGTTTGTAATATTTTTTGATAATATGTATAGTTTATAATATATTTGAGAAAGCTTGAATAGTTTGTAATAAAATTGATAGTTTTCCCTTTAATAAATTAGTATCGACAACGAATTAATTGCAAACATTCTTGTTTCTTTATGTGTTCTTTTTTAAGGTTAATACAGATGGATCAAATTCTGTTTGCATCAACAGATTTCGTGTGCAAATGGTGTTAATATTGGAAGCAAAAAGAGAAAGTCTATCATATGCATAAGAATAAAGTTTATCGAATTAAATACACCCTTTTATTAAAAAGAATTTGGATATACAATTTAAACAGGGATAAAATGTCGTTGAATTTATGACCAATTTCTCTACTACCCTCTAAGCAATAAATTGTGTGATTCTATTTTCGAAAATTCCATTAGATCAGTTTTGTGATTTTTTGACAATTTAATATAACAAATATACTTCATGCGGATTATCATTTTTTTTTTATATCATATTTTATAATCTTTTATTGTTCCCATGACTACGATTATGAGTTTAATTAAAAATATTTCGAATTAAATTTGATACATTATACTCCCTTTGTGATCTGGTCAATTAGTTACCTATGGACTAAGAACGATAATTAATATTTGTGAGTGTAGTGAAATTAATATTTTATTAATGTAATTAAAAAATTTATCATTAAGACAAACAAAAGTGAGATTATAATATAATGAGGAGGGTGTTGGGTATCAGGCCTACTCCTCTAATTGTCCGACTCGGTTTCTCGCCGGATCCCGACCAGACTCTGACTGAGCCTGGGTTCCACGCACAGGGTCTGAATCCCCTGTTCTTGAAGCCTTGCCGCTCCTCCTTTGATTCTTCTGGCCACCGGAGTGCGTCTGCGGGTGCCGGTCACCTTGCCTCTTCAGATCGGGACGGGGGTTGGCTCAGAGCTTACCTTTTGCGGCCCCTTGCCTTCCAACCGACCACAAAGGGAAACTATGGGTGACAGCTTCTCTGGTTACTCACAAGCTCACCAGATCTCTCATCGGAAACCATTTCAGGCCACTTAGGGTTAGGAAAGGTTAGAGAGAAGTCAGAGCGAAGAGAGAGAGAGAAGAACTGTTGAGCGGCGCAAAAAAGGTTAGGGTTTTAATCACTCACACCGCAAGCAAACCGGATAGGGGGAATATATATACAAACGGTCAGAAGAAACCGCCCCGTAACCGTTCCCCCGAACCAAAACCCAATCCAGTAAAACAATCCATAAACCGAACCAAGATAATAGGTGGGCTCGGATTAAGAAGTGGGCTGGAATAAACCAAAATGGGCCAACACAACTCATAATCTCCACCTTGTTGGCCAGGGTTGCAAGGGTATTGCCACTTATTTGGGTTGTCATCATCGCCAAGTTGCCTAGCCATTCATGTACTAGGACTTGCAAGGGCAAGGTAAAAGGCACACCACAGAACACACTGTATTAGTACCTGCATAAGCCCACAGACAACCAAGTTTAGCAGTTTAAAAACAAAGGTTAAACAAACAAGGTATCTACTGATATAAAGGATAAAACACAGAATTACACAAGTAATTAGCAAGTAGGTAAAACACTAAGTAAAGAGGAAGCAGATTGCCAAATTAACCATGGTCAAAGTTAAGAATTTTTTGACATGATATAAATTTCTCTAAAGGCAAACACTTAGTTCCCATATCTGCAGGATTAAATTCATATGCAATCTTCTTTAATGAAACAATTCCCCTTTCAACTATTGTTGGTCCCGGATATCAGGGTATACTTTGGCAGCGGAAATTATGTAAGTTCGTTTCTTGCACTCTGCTGGTTACACAGCTGACTGGGACCTTGTCAGCTGGTAAGTCAACTGGCAACTGAGTATTCAGCTGACTGGCAACTGGCTGGTCAACTGATGACTCAGGACTTAGCTAGTTTTAGAGTCGAGTTTGCACAGTTATAAACTGGTTTCAGTTATACTCCAGCACTTGGGTGCTGGGTTTTAAATCAGTAATCAAATGCTGAAAGCAGTAAATAACAAGGATATTTTATAGTGGTTCGATCAACTGATCTACGTCCACTCTCCAGTCAGAGCACTGGAAATTCACTAAAGAGAGTAATCCGGTACAAGATATCCTACGATCTATTTCCAGCTGGTAGATGCCTCGTCTACCAGTTCACTGGATCAACCGCTCCCGGTCCTTGTCCTTCTTCAACTCTTGTCAGCTGGATGGAGTGCGAGCACGTCACTTGAACCTCCACCGGTACCACTGACGACGTGGGTGTTGAGTTCTCCCAAGAACTTGACTCTTGCTGGCGGCAAAACTGCCCGTAATAACTCTGGAGCTGGCTGGCTCAAGAGCTGCTATGTTCTTCCTCGGAATGAGAAAGAACACCAAATGAGATCAATAACTCACAAGCTAGAAGCTTGGAGTCTCGTGTT
>JAPKLW010001271.1:6555-66147 GCA_026898455.1 Plectranthus barbatus
CGATTGGTTTATTGAAACACCACCACACATAACCTACCATTGCTACAAAATTTGATAAATGGTCGTGATTTGGATTTCTTGACTGAATCAGAAGCTTGAGTTTCCCCATGAGTTTCTCCAATTCTGACTGTTCCAAAACATAAATAGCTTGATCCCTTTTCATCTATTACGAAAAGGATGGAAATGAAAATAAGATTTTTTAACTTGTTCCATAAAATGGAGTCCAATTTATTTTTAAAAAGATAATTAAAAATTGTGAGAGATTCATTTCCAAAATCTACAACTTTACCTCCCCTCCAAGCTATTGATCGAAGTCCCTGTTCTCAAGAAGGCAACAATCGAGCTAGTATTGCCGATGTTGTGATGGTTCGAAATGCCTTACACATGCCGCAACCTGGAACAAAGTGAGTAGCAAGGCAAGTAGCTGCTGGAGTTTCAAATCGGATTTCACAAAAATTGAGAGATAAGATGATAAAATTCTTCCAAACCTTGGGGATGATTTCTTGCGAGAGTTTCAGAGTAATGGGCAGACTCGCAGATAGTTAAGCAAGCCAAATTTCCAAGAATAAAATGTACCACCGGAAATTCGTCTGTGTAGAGTATGTTTCCGGTAGGGCTGGCAATTCATGCGCGTTGGATCGTTATCGTGTGTGAGCTTAACAGGTTCGTGTCATGTTCGTGCCCATTATTATCGTGCGTGTTCGTGTCGTGTTATCGTGTCGAATCAAAATTCTTTAGTCCTAAGTGTACACCTGACAATTTCTGTAAGGCAGATTGTTATCGTGTTGGGTCATTATCGTGTCGTATTGTTATCGTGTTGGGTCATTATCTTGTCGTGTCGTTATCGTGTCGGGTTATAATCGTGTCGTGTTGTTATCGTGTTTGAGCTTAACGGGTTCGTGTCGTGTTCGTGCTTGTTATTATCGTGCATGTTCGTGTCGTGTTATCGTGTCATTTCAGAAATTGTCAGCCCTAGTTTCGGGCAAGGCGAAGAAGTGTGTGAGAGTTATCGAGAGTGACTGTTTGAATTTTAGGACGAAGGTTTTTATAAAATGAGATTTCGAAGAAGGGAGGTTGTAGAAGAAGATGACGAATTGGGTGGAAAGATAACTAGAAGATGTTAATATAGTTCAGCAGTAGCCACTGCTTTGCTGTCGGCACTGGAGGACCAATTCTAGCAGTCTACTTATGGTCGTGAGTTTTTATTAAAAAGAAACAATTTAGGGAATTTGTCTTTATCATCCCAATTTTTTTTAAAAAAATTCACACAGTTTGAGATTTGTAGCTAGGGGTGTTGAAAAACCAAACCGAATCGAAGAAAATTGACTGAATCGATGAAATTTGGTCGGTTCGGTTCGGTTTTTATTAAAAAGAAACAATTTAGGGAATTTGTCTTTATCATCCTAATTTTCTTTTAAAAAAATTCACACAGTTTGAGATTTGTAGCTAGGGTGTGCAAAAACCGAACCGAATTGAAAAAACCGAAGAAAACCGACCGAATCGATGAAATTTGGTCGGTTCGGTTCGGTTCAATTTTCCGTTTGGATTTGTAAAAACTGATAAGCTATTGGTCGGTTATCGGTTTCTAAAATTTTACCCGATAAATCGACCGACCGATAAGATATTAATTAATATATATATATATATATAATATTTTAATTATTCCAAAAATCTAAAATATATCCTAAATTACTAATTACTTCTCAATTCTCATTCTCAAACGTGAACGTGAACCCTAGTCCTAAATCTCCCAACACCCGACCCCATACCCAGCCCGCCGTCCAGCGCCCGCACACCGGCTGCTCTCCTGCTCGTGCTCGGCTGCTCGCTCACAGGCACCTAATCGCTCACAGGCACGGTCACCGGGCCGATCCCCTGGTTTTGCTCGGCTACTCCCCTCTCACCGGTCACCGCACCGGTCCCCTGCTCGGCGCCTCCCCTGCTCGACTGCTTGGTAATTTATCTGCCCTTATTTTTTTCTTTTTTGAATTTGTTCTTAACTGAAGCTTAATTGTTGTGTGGTGTGTTTTCACTTTTCTGTGTTGCTGCTTAAAGTTATTAAAGCTAGTTGGGTACTTGAGTTTTTTGTGTTTTCTGTGTTGCTGCTGTTTTGTGTTTTGTCACTTTTGTGTTTTCTATGTTTTGTGTTTTGTGTTGCTGTTGGCTTTATGTTGTGTAATTTATAGTGTTCTGTGTTGCTGCTGTAAATATCAAGATGTCAACAGAATCAACACCACTATCTGATGCAACCCCATCATCTACTGGAGGAAATTCGGTTCCTAGTGAACGACAGGATTCGGTTTCAGGCAAGCCACCACTTCATCCAAATAAGAGAAAAAAGAGGTCTGAGGTGTGGTATCATTTCTCGATATTTGAAGATGAAGATGGGCAAGAAAAAGGTGAGTGCAATTATTGCCCAAAGAGTTACTTTTGTGATTGATAAACACTCACTTTGTGCATTTTACTGATATAGATTAGCTCGCTTTTGACCCCAGATTGGATTGTTATGTGGTATTTTCATGCATTATCTTTATTCTTTAAGAAAATATTACGTTTGGTTTGGACGTTTGGTTTGGTTTGTGGTTATTTATGCAGATTTTATGCACAGTCGAGTTGTTTACGAGATCTAATCAAGTACCCGGGAGCCAATCGATGCTAACTTGCATCGGGAAAAAGAAGAAGTCAAAAAATTACCGAAGGCCACGCCGAATTCACGTTCGTGACAATATCGACGACCCAAATGACACACTCGGCGATCGCCGAGTTTGTAGATGGGTCGCCGAAGTGGGGATTCTGTTTTTGTCCCACGGCACGAACTCGGCGACCCAAATGACACAATCGGCGATCGCCGATCTCGTGGATGGGTCGTCGAGTTTGAAAAGTTTTCACGATAGTTTCGAAGCAATATCGGCGACCCAATTAACATTTCGGAGATCGCCGATCGGGTATGCGGGTCGCCGAGTTTGGCGCGTTTTTGACAAATTCTGACGAATCTGAAGTCCAAAATCATATCTTTCCAAGATTTGGCGATACCCATGTATAAACAGGACTTCCTAGGACCAAAAAAGGTTCCTTCACATATATTTAAGAGAGAGAAAGCTTGGAGAACGCAGGAAACAATAGGAAACTTGAAGAGCACACTGGAGATTGAAGATTGAAGATTTCGGGTTTTTGATTTTCATGTTCTTCAGTTCCATGACTCTTTATTCCTTTGTTATTGTGGGAATTAGCATGATTGGCTAAATCCCTTTGTGGATTCTAGGGTTTTGAAACTTGATGAATTTCATTTAATTGTTTATGTGATTCGATTTTCCTTTTCCATCTACGTTATAATTTTATCTGAGCTTTTCATTAATTACGTGAGACTGGCCATCGATTGTGATTTGAATTGATAGCTTTTGAACCGAGAGGTCTAGGATATTAATTAAGATGCAGATAAATTGGATTTAATAGAACGATTGTCCGAGAGGAAATCGAACTGTTGAAGGGTTTTAAAAATCTAAGGTTTAATCAAGAGTAAAAGTCTTTTTGCGCGTCCGAGAGGAGTCACAAGGTCTTTTATTTCCAAGTTATGGTTTAGAGTCCGAGAGGATCACCTGATAACATATTTGAAATTAACTCACGTTTTTGGAAATTAAAATTGGAATTGAATTGCGTAAATAATTGTTTGATTATTCTTCAATGTAGATTGCCCTGGAATCCTAGTTCCTCAATAAATTTTCTAAACTTAATAAATTTTCTTTACTTGTCATTCTAATTATTGCGTTTCAATTATTGCCTAGTTTTAAATAAACCAAACTCTTTATTCGGATCGTCTAAATAGTAATAAAATAATTGTGCTTTAGTGCTTGAGTGTATTTTGAATCTGCAATCTTCGTATTCGATAAATTATAACTTGCCCTCTGCAGTGATCTGTACACTTGCAGCTATAGCGCGTTGCAAAACGCGCTATCAAGTTTTTGGCGCCATTGCCGGGGATTGCAAAGATCTATACTTGACACTAACTCTGTTATTGTGTCAATACTTTAGACATTAATTGCTTTATTTTTTTATGGTTTTTATTTTATTTTATTTTGCTGCTACGCTATTCACTTCTGGTGTTCTATTTCAGGTAGTATATGCGAACCAGGTTAAAGGGTCCAGCACTTGAACCCATAGATCCGGAAATCGAATCCACCTGCCGAAGGAATTCCGCTAGAAGAAAGTTAGCATTCCCAATGGCCGACAATAACCAAGCAGCGCACATAGCTGATTTGCAGAGGCAGCTGCAAGAGATGAATCTTAGACTCCAGCAGCAGTAGCCTCTGGCTGCTCCTCACCAGCCAACTATTGATGAGATGTATGAGCCGATGACTGACATGCATCGTCATGCAGATTTTGGGCTGAAGGTGGACACGCCGAATTTTGAATTGAGAACTGGATTGATTCAGACTGCACAACAAAATCAGTTTGGGGGACTACCGTCTGAGGATCCCTATGTGCATATCCAGTCATTTTTGCTGCTGTGCGACACAGTCAAGCAGAATCAGGTGCCGATAGACTACATCAGACTGCGTCTGTTCTCCTTCACATTGCGTGACAGAGCCCTCTCTTGGTATCTGTCTCTGAATCGCAGTGAGATCACTACATGGGAGGAATTATGCAAGTTATTCCTAGTCCAGTTTTTCCCGCCCAGCAAAACCATTCAACTGCAGACTAAGATCACACAATTCAGACAGTTTGCTGGGGAGTCACTGTATGAGGCATGGGAGCGCTATAAGGATTTACTACGCTCCTGTCCTTGCCATGGATTTACTGAAAAGCAGCAGGTCTGTCATTTTTATGGGGGACTCGATGATGAAACTCAGAAGCACGTGAGAGCTTCAGCTGGAGGGTCACTTACTGCTAGACCTCCACAAGAAGAGCTGAAACTACTGGAAACTATGGCAAAAAGTGAGTTTAACTGGCCAGCAGACAGGACAGATCGCAGGATAGCAGCAGTTGATGACACTGGGGATTTAGCTGCTGAAATTAAACTGATGAGACAGGAGGTGGCTGCATCCACAAAATCTATGGAGCAGCGCCTCTCCAAGCTGGAGAACAACATACCCCATCAAGGATTCGATCAGGGAGTTGAGATGCAGATGGAAGATGCTAACTATGTAAATCAGAGGAACTTCCAGAACAACAGGGGATATCCAGGGGGGAACATGACTTATCATCCCAACAACAGAAATCACCCCAATTTCTCCTACGCCAATCCAAATAATGCACTGTAGCCCCCACTTGGTTTCTCTGCGAATAATGGGGCTGTGAATGAGCCTAAGGAACCGAGCATGAGGGAACTTCTGACCCAATTTATATCGGTGTCTACTACTAAGACCAATAAAATTGAGGGTGATGTGGCTCAACTACAGACTTGTATGGGGGAGATGGGGAAACACATGAAGCAGATGGATACACAGATTTCCTAAATTGCTAATGTGCTTGGTAATCAGCACACTCCTGGACAGTTTCCAAGTAATACTGTTGTGAATCCGAAGGACCACTGCAAAGCCATCACTACTCGTAGTGGCAAAGGATATGAGGGCCACCTATGCCCATGGACATACCTGTACAACCTGAAGTTGCACAACCTACTCTCGTTCTTCCTGAAGAAGAACGGACTCAAAAGAGTAAGGGAGACTGTCCTGAAGACAGTTCCAAATCAGCTGGTCCGGTTGCTGTCCCCTTCCCACAGCGATTTGTTAAAAAGCAAAAGGAGGAGAGATACAAGAGATTTCTAGAGCATATGAAGAAGATCCACATCAACCTTCCACTAATTGAAGTTGTGCAGGAAATTCCTGGGTACATGAAGTTTCTGAAGGATATGGTTACCCAGAAGAAGCCCTTCGGCGCATTCGAGACGGTGAATTTATTTGAAGAATGCACCGCCATAATTCAGAAGAAAATGTCGGTAAAAAGGGCTGATCCGGGCTGTTTTTCTATCACCTACGTGATTGGAGGGCAGAGCTTTGAGAAAGTGCTATGCGACTCAGGGGCGAGCATTAATCTGATGCCCTTATCTATTTTTAATAGACTGAGGATCGGGGGACATCAAACCGACCACCATCAGACTCTAGATGGCCGACAGGTCGGTGAACTACCCTATAGGGGTAGTTGAGAATGTGCTAGTGAAGGTAGGGGAATTTATCTTCCCAGCTGATTTTGTGGTCCTAGACATGGCAGAGGACCGAAATATTCCACTCATCCTTGGAAGGCCTTTCCTCAACACTGCTGATGCACTGGTAGACATCAAAAAGGGAGAACTTACTTTAAGGGTAAATGATGAGAAGATCACCTTCTCCATCTACAAAGCCATGGAGCGACATGATTCTGATAACTGCTATGAAGAGTGTGACACGGTTCAGGTTTTGTATCCTTATGACCTTTCTATTATTTCTTCTGATTCTTTAGATTATGGGGTCCAAAATTCTGTTTATTCCTGTGATGATCTATATGATGTTTGTGATGAGTTGCTAGAGTCTGTTCTAGCATTAGATGGTGCAGGTGAAAAGAATAAGATGGAGAGCGCAAATTTTCAGAAATTAAGGAGCGAGGAGGAAGAAGAGGAAGCTCGCAAGAAGGGGATGAAATCTGAGGAGAAGAAAGAGCCACCTGTGCTGGAGCTGAAGCCTCTACCGGACCACCTGAGGTATGCATACTTGGGGGAAAATGACACTTATCCGGTAATCGTATCTGCTACCCTATCTGCTAGTCAATTAGATAGATTAATGCGGGTTTTGAGAGACCACCAATCTGCTATTGGGTGGTCGCTATCTGACATCAAGGGTATTAGCCCTTCTATCTGTATGCACATGATTTTACTTGAGGACGGATACAAGCCTAAGGTGCAACCACAACGAAGGCTAAATCCCATTATGCAGGAAGTGGTGCAGAAGGAGGTGATGAAGCTTTTGGATGCTGGCATGATCTATGCCATTTCAGATAGTGAGTGGGTGAGCCCCACCCAAGTGGTGGCCAAAAAGGGGGGAACAACTGTCATTAAAGACGAAAGTGGCCAAGAGATTGCCCACAGGCCTGTCACAGGCTGGAGGATGTGCATCGACTACAGAGCACTTAACAGTGCTACACGTAAGGACCACTTTCCCTTGCCCTTTATTGATCAGATGCTGGATAGGTTAGCGGGGTATGAGTTTTATTGTTTCTTAGATGGTTATTCTGGATATAACCAAATAGTGATAGCCCCCGAGGACCAGCATAAGTCTGCTTTTACATGTCCATACGGTATATTTGCTTATAGACGCATGTCATTCGGTTTATGTAATGCTCCTGCTACATTTCAAAGATGCATGATGTCGATTTTTAATGGACTTGTAGAGAATATTATGGAGGTGTTTATGGATTATTTTTCTGTGTTTGGTCATTCATTTGATAACTGTTTGGAAAACCTGATCACTGTCCTGCAGCGCTGTAAAGAAACTAACCTTGTTTTAAATTGGGAAAAATGCCATTTCATGGTACGAGAGGGCATAGTCCTCGGTCACAAAGATTCTGCTGCAGGTTTGGAAGTAGATCGCGCCAAAATTGTGGCGATCTCAAAGTTGCCACCGCCCACCAACGAAAAACCAGTAAGGAGTTTTCTAGGTCATGCAGGCTTTTACCGGAGGTTTATAAGGGAGTTTTCTAAAATCTCTAAACCTCTTACTCATGAAAGATGCAAAGTTCGTATTTGATGAAAATTGTTTGCAGGCTTTCGAGAAACTGAAGCTGGCCCTGACTACCGCCCCAGTTCTCATTTCTCCAGACTGGTCCGAGCCATTCGTCTTGATGTGCGATGCCAGTGATACAGCAGTTGGAGCTGCTCTGGGATAGATGATAGCGTATTTTTCAACACGCTATAGCTGCAAGTGTACAGATCACTGCAGTGGGCAAGAAATAAATTATCGAATCTCAAGGATTGCAGGATCGAAGTATAATCAAGCACTAAAACATGAATATCGTACTACTATCTAGACGATTCGGTAAAAGAGTTTGATTTATTTAGACTAGGCAGTTTGAAAAGTAATTAATTAAAAAGACAATTAATAAGGTCGAGTTTAGAAAATATGAGAAACTAGGATTCCAGGGTAATCAACTTTGAAGAACAATCAAACAATCATTTATATAATTCGATTCCAATTTAATTTTCAAAAACGTGAGTTAATCTCAATTATGTTATCAGGCGACCCTCTCGGACTCTCAACCATAACATGGAAATAAATGACCTAGTGACTCCTCTCGGATGTGCAAAAGGACTTTTACTCTTGATAAAACCTTAGATTTTAAAACCCTTTAACAGTTCAAATTCCTCTCGGACAATTGACCTATCAAATTTAATTACTCTGCATCTTAATCAATAATCTAGACCTCTCGGTTCAAAAATTACCAATTCGAATTACAATCAATGGCCCATATCTTATAATTAAAGAAAACCCCAGCCGTAATTAAAACATCAATGGAAAAGGAAAATCAAATCATATAAACGATTAAATGAATGTCAACAAGTCTCAAAACCCTAGAATCCACAAAGGACTTAGCCAATCATGCTAAGTTCTAAGAAAATAGAGAAATAAAGAGTCATAGAAACAAATATCATGAAAATCAAAAACCCGTGATCTTCAATCTTTGATTTCTGGAGTGCTCTTCAAGTTTTCTCTATTCCCCTGCGTTTTTCCAGCGTTTTCTCTCTTGAAAATAATGTGAAGGAACCTTTTTTAGGTTCAGGGAAGTCCTATTTATACTTGGGGATCTTCAAATCTCAAAAAGATATGATTTTGGGCCAAAACTCGTCAAAATTACCCGTTTGGCGACCCATAAAACGCGATCGGCGATCGCCGAAATTGTCTGTGGGTCGCTGAAGTTGTGCCACAGAGAATTCCATGAAATTACAAAATCGGCGACCCGGAGATGAAATCGGCGATCGCCGAAAATGAAATTGGGTCGCCGAAATTGTGCCGTATTCAAATGGCTGAAAATACGAATTCGGCGATCCGGGTGCGAAAACGGCGATCGCCGAAGATACAATTTGGTCGCCGAAATTGCTTCGAACATGAATTCTGCTTTTTCTTCGGTCTCTTCTCACTTCTTCACTTTCCCGATGCAAGTTAGCATCGCTTGGCTCTATGATACTTGGTCAAATCTTGTAAATGGCTCAATTGTGCGTGAAATCTACATAAACAATCACAAACTAACCCAAACGTAACAATCTTTTAAAGATCATAAGTAACATATAAATTCTTCAGAAATGGTTTAGTTTGCAGTCAAAAGTGATCAGATTCACATCAGTAAAATGCACAAAATGAGTGTTTATCAATCCCCCAAACTTAAACTATTGTTCGTCCTCGAACAATGAAGAGAACTCAAATAGAAAAGAATAAACACGAGGAGTGCATTGACTGATCAAAAATTGTTTCAGACACAAAATGGGGCTGTGATTCTCACACAAACACTGCAACAATCATAAACTTAGTGCAAACAATCACAGTTTCAATCTTGGCCAATGGAAATCTGCTCCTCACAAGATAAGAGTCGTGTATTGTTGGTCCCGGATATCAGGGTATACTTTGGCAGCGGAAAATACGTAAGTTCGTTTCTTGCACTCTGCTGGTTACACAGCTGACTGGGACCTTGTCAGCTGGTAAGTCAACTGGCAACTGAGTATTCAGCTGACTGGCAACTGGCTGGTCAGCTGATGACTCAGGACTTAGAAAATTTTAGAGTCGAGTTTGCACAGTTATAAACTGGTTTCAGTTATACTCCAGCACTTGGGTGCTGGGTTTTAAATCAGTAAGTAAATGCTGAAAGCAGTAAATAACAAGGATATTTTATAGTGGTTCGATCAACTGATCTACGTCCACTCTCCAGTCGAAGCACTGGAAATTCACTAAAGAGAGTAATCCGGTACAAGATTTCCTACGATCTATTTCCAGCTGGTAGATGCCTCGTCTACCAGTCCACTAGATCAACCGCTCCCGGTCCTTGTCCTTCTTCAACTCTCGTCAGATGGATGGAGTGCGAGCACGTCACTTCAACCTCCTCCTCCGACTGATTGGGTGTTGAGTTCTCCCAAGAACTTGACTCTTGCTGGCGGCAAAACTGCCCGTAATAACTCTGGAGCTGGCTGGCTCAAGAGCTGCTATGTTCTTCCTCGGAATGAGAAAGAACACCAAATGAGATCAATAACTCACAAGCTAGAAGCTTGGAGTCTCGTGTTCAAATGATTGACACACGGAGTAGCTTTAAGAAAAGCCTCGAAAGATTGCTTATTCGCTGATATGAATGCGTTTGAGCTTTCGGTAGTTCAGGAGTGGCTAAGAGTGGGCAAGAGTATTGAATGCTGTTGGATCTCACGTATTTATAGACGTGAGATTCAGATTCAAATACTAGCCGTTTGGACACATCCGGAAAAGTCTCTGTCCTCGCATGTCCTTCTGCAGGCGGCAGGTAGGAATTTCCGGAAAGCGCCATACCTTTGATCGCTTTATCTGACACAGATCTCTTTGTGTCAGAACGACTCTATTCGTCAGTACGAGGAATCGGAACTGGTGTCTTGAACTGATAGACTTTAAGGCATCCTTCTTAAAGTCATACACTGTCAGTTACTTCCTCAGACGAATCTTCTTTTTGTCTCTAAGTCTTCGGGAGAGCGAATCTTCAATTCTGCTGATAACCTCCGACTGGTAGATCATTCTGGTGATCTAGTGCTGGCAGTCTCTGCTGGTGACTTTCCTTAGCACAATCAAGGTCTACCAATTCGTCTGATGTTATCTCTTGGAATCTCCCGTGACTGGTGGCTTCACCGCTGGTGAATAGTGTCAGCCAGAACACATATTCTGCTGGTAAGATCTCTCAGCCTCCTGCTGGTGAAATCTTCCCAACTGGTGAACAGTAACCAGTCAATAGCTCTACTCCATGCTGATGAACAGTGTCAGCATGAGTCTTCGTCAGCCGCTTGCTGGTGAGACTTCTCTCAACTGGTAAGCACATCTCATGCTGGTGAACAGTAGCCAGCATGAGTCTTGATCAGCTGCGACTTACAACTCAAAATACCTATACAGGACTTTACATTTGAGACTAGAGCTATTCAAGAGACAAACTGACGCTGGTTGGACTTAGGATTTGATCCACCAAAACACTTAAACACCAAATCTAAGATCTAAGCTATCAACTGGAGAAGGGAAACTTAGCCAGATTTCCCAACATGTATCACTCAACTTTTTCGCTCAAATTGGCTAGTGTGTACTCTCAATTGTCAACTGTATAACTTCCCTGCCATAGGCTTGCTCATTGTCTAAACTCTCCACTGACTTTCGGGAATGCTAGAACAAAGATTAGAAAGGTCTTTAGTTTAGGTTCTAATGTAGGCACATTGGTGAGGGGTATGGAATATTTTGGCTAAGTGACTGAGCATATTCATCCTTATAACTTCATTCACCCAACTAATTCCTAATCACACACCTCTTCATTCACTGTTTGACTTAAACATTATACAAGACTTAAACAACTGATTACGCATACTATAAATACAATTCATTAGGATTCTGACTCAACAATAATAACACTATACACCCTTTGTGTATTTCATGAACTCAACAATAACATTGTGCACATTTTGTGCTTTTATTATTTCAACAAACACATGACTCTTTTTTTTTTTTATAATTTTTTTATATATATATGAATCCAAAACAACTCTATTGTCCCATCCCAAGGTTTTTGGGCAATTTATTATCACACAACTCTTCAATCTCACCACATCAACAGATACCCTCACAATTCCATCCACACCTCCTATCATCCGGGTTAAGAAAGAAAGGTATTCAAGCTCAACTGGGCTAACAAAGGAGTATGTATTAGGTTAGTGTTTGGGTTTAACATGGCTAATAAAATGATGGCCTAAAATCATTTCTAAATTCTTGGCCTCCCCTATTGCAGTTTTAAGAAAGAAACCCGAGCAAGTTCTAGAGGTACATTATACAGTGATTCACTCCAAAACAAAACAACACAGACTCAAAATTCTCACATGGTTATGAGCATATTCCAAAGGCCAAAATCAATTCCACAACCATCGGCACTTCATAAAATCATGTGCAAGTAATGAGTGTAAGTTTCACGAGAAGGAAAAATTTGTCATCATGAACTAGATCAGTAATACAGATAAATCACCACCAAGTACCACCTTTATCAAAGACAGATATCAATATGAACTATAGATTCCCAATCCAGACTCAACAACAATTAACAATAACAGGAATTAAACTCGATAAAATAAATGGTACGAATTAGTTCGTACAAATTACTGGTTCCAACTAGACAAATAGGTTCGAATACAGTAAAATACAGATAAGAGCAGAGTAAGCAGTAAAAGAACAGGAGGTAAAGAGTAGAAAAGACACACACATCGACCGATCACATCCTCCCCCAAACTTATTCAATACACAGGATAGAATAAGTTTGTGGGAAAAAGATCACGGAGATGTGTGGAAACCTCACTGTGGTGGGGGCCAATACTGTGGGAAACGGGCCATGAACTGTCGCATCTGATCCTCCACCTCTTGCTGGCGTCACCATTGTTCCCGCTCCAACTCAAAGTGGTGCTGTTGCGCCGCCCACTGCTTCTGCTCTCGGTCGAAGTGGCGCTGCTGCGCAGACCACTGCGCTCTCTGCTCATCCTCGAAAGATCTGCGCTCAGTGGAGTATGTAGCCTGAGCTGTCGCTAAACCCTGCAACTGGGTGTGCCAGTCGCTCCACTGACGCTCCAAATTATCCAGCCGATGCTCGAACGCCACACGATGTGTGCGATGCTCGTAAAAGGTGGAGGCATCCCCCCTCGGGGTCTCATGGAATGTGCCCCCCTGCGATGTGCCGGCTTGTGATGGACCACCCTGAGAAGTGCCGCCCTAATGCATGCTTCCCGTCAGTAGGAAGCGCGGCTGCTCGTCGTCGTCTCCCTGATCATGGTCATGACTGCCGGAGTCCTCGTCATCCTCTCCATCCTCTCCACCCTCATCATCGTCCACCCCCCCAAGAGACTGTCTCGCCATAGCATCTGCGGCAGACTGAACCGCCTCGGCATGTGCTAAAGTATCCAACTTCCAATTTTGGCGGTATCTGTGAAGCCCTACATTAGTGAGCTCGGGATTCAACAGTGGGAAGGGTGGCGGTGTGTGCTGACAGAAGAGATAAGGTGGGCGACCGGTCTGAATGAACCGGAGGGCAACCAGCTTTTTGATTGTGAGCTTTGTAACTGGCTCGGCGTGGTGCTCCCCCGGGTCAATCATCATGGATAAAATGAGGTGGGTCCGTAAACCACCAATGCAAATTGGGCCCCGGCTGGAAGAAGATTCTGGACTGGACTGCAGTAGAAAGAGCTGGGCGAAGTTGAGATGCTGCTCATGAAGCATGCAATAGATCGCCATGAGCTCAACGTCCCTCATCGAGCTATTGTCCTTTCTGGCAAAAAGTGTGTGCTCCAGAATCCGCTGGATTATCTGGAAGATTGGGTTCCGGATCATTGAAGCTTTGCACTTGCCAGACTCCCAAGCAGGGCTGTCATCGGCGCAGATGGTGTGCCAGAAAACTTTGGGGTCGAATCCCCTTGGTTTGGTGTACACGCCAATGTCTGGGACCCCGAAGGCTCTGTTAATCTCCTTCGTGGTTAGAGTGCGGTCCTCATTAAGGGCCCGAAAGGTGGCTCCTATTGGTGTGTTCCGGCCGGTAGTGGAGAGCTCAAAGGTGGTGAGGATCTCCAGTGTGAAACGCCAGTAAGTTGGATCCTCAAGTTCCAGAAAGGGGGTCCACCCAATATTGGAGAGGAGTTCCTTGACATTGTCGTAGAGCCCCAGTGACCGGAGAGTGTCGACATCCGGGTATTGAGTCGCCTCAACCCCTTTTTCAACCAAGGCCTTGAATTTGTGATGGAGGTCTAGTCCTTGGATAATAATTCCATAGCTTTCCGGCCTTGTGGAAGGAACGCGGCGTCGAGGTGCCATTTCAAATCTGCTAGATAAAACCAATATTCAGAACCAGCAACAACGAAAGGGAAAACATATAAAAAAAACTAAACTTATAAATTATGCAACATCTCCATATTTTAACTAAATATAAGTATGCATAAGCACACCACCTTCTCAATATCAATTAACAACTCCAAGGTCATCAAACAGGCCCCCAACTCAATCAGACGGTGCACAACAAATCCCCACAACAAATTCCTAGCCTATACAATTCAACATCACCAATACCAATCCCCAAATAAATGCTTGAATCCTAAGAGTGCTAAACAATTCATCAAGACAATAATATGGCTAAACATGCTAATTAACTCAAATTAAACCACAAAAATGAAAATTGAAACTAATTAACCACAATACAATATACATTAAGCAATAATGATAACACATATGCATGAAAGCGAAAGAAACGTGAAGATTGAGAGGGTTACCTTGAAAATGAAGCAAAATTTGATGGAAAACAATAAACCCTAGGAATTTGGGGATTCTTGCATTTTTGGAAGAATTTGGGAGAACAAATCAGATAGGAATGTTCACAATATGATGGGGAGACAATGTGTGGAAGGATTCGAGGAGATTTCGTGTGTGCAAGTCGAATTTGAGAGGGGAATTTTCGTGGGTTTTGGGTGTTTTGAGAGAGAAGAAATTGTGAGGGAGAGAAGGGGGTTTTGTACTTAAAACCCATCTGCTTTACAATTTCGGCGACCCAGAACGTGTACGGCGATCGCCTATTTTGTTCTTGGGTCGCCGAAATTGGTTCGAACCAATTTCGGGAAAATTACAATTTCGGCGACCCGTTTACACTTTCGGCGATCGCCAAAAATGTAAATGGGTCGTCGATTTTGTGCCGAAGCAAAATTAAAAACCTGCAATTTCGGCGACCAAACCAACGAAATCGGCGATCGCCGAAATCATTTTCAGGTCGCCGATTTTGCTTCGAACCTAAAAAATTTTGACGACGAACTCGGCGACCCAGGTTTCACGATCGACGATCGCCGAAAGTGTAAATGGGTCATCGTTTTTGCTTTTTCTGGCAATTCCTCGCGTTTCGAACTCCTCACCTGCACCCATTAACTCAACAACCAAACGTGAACGCGCAATGTGGAAAAAAATGGAATAAGGAGATGCTAAAATGCTTAAAACAATGCAATAAACTCAATTACAAGTTGGGTTGCCTCCCAACAAGCGCTTTATTTAACGTCTGTAGCTAGACTCTGCAGCATACATCCTATGGGTCAGCTAGGGGAAGTTCTTAGACGAACGACACAGACTCATACTGAACATACATTTTGACTCGGTTACCATTGACAGTGAAGTGTGTGCTATCAGAACCTAGCAACTCTACAGTGCCATTAGAATTCACTTTATGAATCACATATGGACCAGTGCATTTAGATTTAAGTTTTCCAGGAAACAAACGGAGACGGGAATTAAATAGAAGTACCTGATCCCCCGATGTGAAGTCACGGGGGCGAATGCGCTGATCTTGAAATCTCTTGGAGCGCTCCTTATATAGCCTCGAACTCTCGTATGCTTCAGTCCGAAATTCTTCAAGTTCAGTCAATTGTATACGTCTCTGCTCAGTCGCAGTCTTCAGATCCCAGTTAATTTTCTTGACTGCCCAGTATGCTCTATGTTCCAGCTCAACTGGAAGGTGGCATGATTTTCCAAATGCCAACTGATATGGCGACATACCAATCGGAGTCTTGAATGCAGTTCTGTATGCCCATAGAGCGTCGTCCTAGCGAGTGGCCCAATCCTTCCTAGAAACTACAGATTTTTCTAGGATTTGCTTGATTTCTCTGTTAGCCAACTCTGCTTGTCCATTGGCTTGGGGGTGATATGGAGAAGTGATTTTATGATGCACTCCATATTTTGCTAGCAAACTCCCCAGCCACTTGTTTTTGAAGTGTGACCCTCCATCACTCAATAGTGCTCGAGGTGCTCTAAACCGAGTTAGAATGTTATTTTGTAAGAACTTGAGCACCACCTTAGAATCATTTGTGGCAGTTGGGATGGCTTCAACCCACCGGGTCACATAGTCCACAGCCAGTAAGATGTATTGATATCCATGAGACTTAGGGAATGGTCCCATGAAATCAATGCCCCATACATCGAAGGGCTCAATCTCCAGCATGTACTTCTGGGGCATCTCGTCGTTCTTTGAGATGTTCCCCATCCTTTGGCATCTGTCGCATCCGGCCACAAACTTCTGACAGTCGCGGTAAATAGTAGGCCAATAAAACCCGCTGGTGAGGATTTTTATGGCTGTTCTATTCGCCGCACAGTGGCCTCCATATGGGGACAAATGGCAGTCCCCCATTATCTGCTCACGCTCTTGCATCCCGATGCACCGCCAAATTACCATATCAGCACAGCGGCGGTAGAGAAATGGCTCATCCCAATAGTAGAACTTGCAGTCATGCAAGAACTTTCTCTTCTGGTGTGAGGACAGATCAGGTGGTAGAACACCTGCAACCAAATAATTTACCAGATCCATATACCATGGATCTACCTCCTCCACAGCTAGTAGCTGCTCATCTGGAAACACTTCAGTAATTTTTATCCGGGGATCATCTCCTTCCACCGGATTTTCCAGCCTTGACAAGTGGTCTGCTACCACATTCTCACAACCTTTCCGGTCCTTGATTTCCATGTCAAACTCCTGCAGTAGCAGGATCCACCGGATCAGTCTCGGCTTTGCCTCCTTCTTTGCAAACAGATAGCGGATCGCAACATGATCCGTGTAAACCACCGTCTTTGCCCCAACCAAATATGCCCGAAACTTGTCAAAGGCGAAGACCACTGCTAGGAGCTCTTTCTCAGTGGTAGTGTAATTGACCTGGGCTTCATCCAAAGTCTTGCTGGCGTAGTGAATGACTCTGAAAATCTTGTTCCTTGTCTGACCCAGGGTAGCCCCAATTGCAGTATCGCTGGCATCGCACATCAGGACGAAGGGCTCTGACCAGTCTGGTGAGATAAGTACTGGAGCGGTTGTGAGGGCCAGCTTCAGCTTCTCAAAGGCCTGCAAACAGTGTTCATCAAAAACAAATTTTGCATCCTTCATAAGTAGAGAACTCAGAGGTTTAGAGATTTTAGAAAACTCCCTTATAAACCTCCGGTAGAAGCCTGCATGACCCAAAAAGCTCCTCACCGACTTCTCATTGGTGGGGGTTGGCAACTTTGAGATCGCCACAATCTTGGCACGATCTACCTCTGAACCTGCAGCAGAGACTTTGTGACCGAGGAAATAGCCCTCTCGCACCATAAAATGGCATTTTTCCCAATTTAAAACCAGGTTAGTCTCTTGATAGCGCTGCAGAACAGTAATCATGTTTTCTAAACAGTTATCAAATGAATGACCAAACACAGAAAAATCATCCATGAAGACTTCCATAATGTTTTCTACGAGTCCACTGAAAATAGAAATCATGCATCTTTGAAATGTAGCAGGAGCATTACATAAACCAAAAGACATGCGTCTATAAGCAAATATACCATACGGACACGTAAAAGCAGACTTATGCTGGTCCTCAGGGGCTATCGCTATTTGGTTATAACCAGAATAACCATCTAAGAAACAATAAAATTCATACCCCGCTAACCTATCCAGCATCTGATCAATAAAGGGTAAGGGAAAGTGGTCCTTACGTGTTGATACGATCCTCGCCAGGAATGGTTAGATCGCAGCCCAGGAAACTCGAACGAAAGGACTCGACTCGACGTGGAAGCAAACTGAACACTGAAGATGGAAGATCCAACACCTTTGGATACGCAAACCCTCAAGTACCGTAGTCCAGATAGAAATCTCCTACGACCCAAGAGGCGAATTGACCCAACAACGAAGGATATGAATGAAGACAACACCAAAGGATATGACTGTCCAATTGATTAGTCGAAATCGAAACCCTATGGATTGCTAGGAATTTCGAAAGTTTGAGCTTTCAGAAATAAAGGAGAAAATCTCACAAATTTTATTAAACGGAAAACTGAATTAATTGTTCCATAACAAGGCCTATATATAGGCAAACTCAAACCCTAATAAGGAAATCAAATTCTGATCTAATAAGGAAATCAAATCCTAACTTCATAAGGAAATAAAATCCTAATCTGATAAGGAAATCAAATCCTGATAAAATAAGGAAATAAAATCTATATAAAAGATTATTAAAAACCCTAATATATCTAGAAGGAAATAAAGCAAAAACTTGAAAATAATTAAAAATAACTTAATTAAAACAACTCGAATTTCTTCAATTAAACTTCTTCTTTCAGGTCACCGGGATCTCCATCACGTGTAGCACTGTTAAGTGCTCTGTAGTCAATGCACATCCTCCAGCCTGTGACAGGCCTGTGAGCGATCTCCTGGCCACTGTCGTCCTTAATGACAGTCGTTCCTCCCTTTTTGGCCACCACTTGGGTGGGGCTCACCCATTCACTGTCTGAAATGGCATAGATCATGCCAGCGTCCAGAAGCTTCATCATCTCCTTCGGCACCACTTCCTGCATAATTGGATTTAGCCTTCGTTGCGGTTGCACCTTGGGCTTATATCCATCCTCAAGTAAGATCCTGTGCATACAGATAGAAGGGCTAATACCCTTGATGTCAGATAACGACCACCTAATAGCAGATTGGTGGTCTCTCAATACCCTCAGCAATCTATCTAATTGACTAGTAGAAAGGGTAGCAGATACAATTACCAGAAACGTGTCGTTTTCACCCAAATATGCATACCTCAAGTGGTCCGGTAGAGGCTTCAACTCCAGCACAGGTGGTTCTTTCTTCTCATCCGGTTTTAGCGCCTTCTTGCGAGCCTCTTCTTCTTCCTCCTCGCTCCTTAGCTTCAAAAAGTGAGCGCTTTTCATCTTGCTCTTTATACCTGCATCATCTAATGCTAGAACAGACTCTAGCAGCTCATCACAGACATCATAAAGTTCATCACAAGAATAAACAGAATTTTGTACCCCATAATCTAAAGAATCAGTAGAGATGATAGATGAATCACAAGGATACAAAACTTTAATCATATCGCACTCCTCAAAGCAGTCATCTGAGTCGTGGCGCTCCATGGCCTTGTAGATGGAGAAAGTGATCTTTTCGTCGTTCACCCTCAACGTGAGCTCTCCTTTCTTGATATCAATGAGGGCATCAACAGTGTTGAGGAAAGGCCTCCCAAGGATGAGCGGAATATTTCGGTCCTCTGCCATGTCTAGGACCACAAAATCAGCTGGGAAAATAAATTCCCCTACCTTCACTAGCACATTCTCTACTACCCCTTTAGGGTAGTTCACCGACCTGTCAGCCATCTGAAGTCTGATGGTGGTCGGTTTGATGTCCCCGATCCTTAGCCTCTTGAAAATAGAGAGGGGCATCAGATTGATGCTGGCCCCTGAATCGCATAGCACCTTCTCAAAGGTCTGCCCCCCAATCACGCAGGTGATAGAAAAATAGCCAGGATCAACCCTTTTTACCGGCATTTTCTTCTGAATAATGGCGCTGCATTCTTCAAATAAATTCACGGTCTTGAATGCTCCAAAGGGCTTCTTCTGGGTAACCATATCCTTTAGAAATTTCATGTACCCAGGAATTTCCTGTACAACTTCAATCAGAGGGAGATTGATGTGGATCTTCTTTATATGCTCCAGAAATCTCTTGTATCTCTCCTCCTTTTGCTTCTTGACAAATCGCTGTGGGTAGGGAACAGCGACGGGACCAGCTGGTTTGGAACTGTCTTCGGGATAAGTTCCCTTGCTCTTCTGAGTCCGTTCTTCTTCAGGAAGAACATGAGCAGGCTGTGCAACTTCAGGTTGCACGGGTGACGTGTCGACAGGCCTAGGTGGGCCCTCATATCCCTTCCCACTGGGAGTAGTGATGGCGTTGCAGTGGTCCTTGGGATTTACAATAGTGTTACTGGGGAATTGTCCAGGAGTATGTGATCGATGCTAAATCTGCATACAAATTATAGCAAAGGGCAAATAAACTTATAAACAACCCAAGGGTTGGTCGATCCCACAAGGATAGTTCAACGAGGGAAAATCATGTACTGGATATGGTTTTCAGATCTTTTGTTTGGGCAAATCAAATTTGAGGTTTTTGGTTTTTCAAAAGAAATAATTAAAGGGAAATTCAAATAATAAAAAGCACAGATTCCAGGGAAATCTACCAATCTGATCAACTTGCAAGAATTAAATATTCAAACCCATGAAACACAATTTTGGTGGAAAACCTTTTATTGTGGAGTTAATTCCTTGGTCGGGCAATTAAAACCTAAATTACTAATTAGTGATCTATCTCCTCTCGGTCTCAAAATACACCAATTAATCAATTTCATAAAGATCTAGATTTTTCTACAATTAAAATCTTCTTGCTCGGACAGATAATCAAAAGTATTAAACTCTTACTTCCTATTATCGATTTTCACCTTTCGGTCCTTCAATCAATAACTAAAACTTATTCCAATTTTCATCTCTCGATCCTTCAATTGAAAATAGATTTGAAATAAAATCAAAGAGTTTAAACCAATACAAGGGTTTGAATAAATAAATCTAAACAAGCATCACAGATGGAGAAACCCTAGAACCTGTTTAGGGTTCTAGCCTAACATATTAAAGATAAACATTGCAGGGAAAAATAAAGATTGCATTAAAAAGTAAAGGTTCAACAAAAAGTAAAGAGGAATTCTAAAGAAAACAGAAAATAAAGATGTAAAAACTGTAAAGGGGGAAGAAGATAAAAACTAAAAGAAGGTCTTCAAAACTAAAAAGGGCTTATAATTCTGAGCTATTGAAGAGTTTATATAGTAGTAGGGTTGAGGCCTTGGATGCATATCTTCAAAAGGTATGATTTATTGCTTCCATATTGATGTATATCTTGTTCCCCAAGCAATTCTCGCCCAAAATATGTGAAAATCTCGCCAAACAAGTCTGTCTCGGCCGAGATGGCCCTTGCCACGGCCGAGATAGCTTCATTTCGGTCGAAACAGAAACGTTTCCGCCACTTTCGACCCTTCTACGCAGTCTCACGGTTTTGGCCATAACTTTTGCATCCGAACTCCGATTGATCCAATTCCAGTTGCGTTGGAAAGTTAACTCAAAGATATTTCAAATTCCATGCTCCATTAGCTTAGATTCCAACGGTGGAAGAAGTAGGGACTGTTTCTTTGAACATCTGCTGCTTTCGGTACGGGTTCTCCATTGGATTTGGCCTAAACCCTGCGAAATCTTACCATGGCAAGCATAACACCATCTAATATATACTCATGCTCAGTTTATTCAAGAAAACAAGCTAAAATGCATAAAAGAAAAGAAAAATAATGCGATAAGTGAGTAAAAAAACGAGCTTATCAAACCCCCCAAACTTAAACACTTGATTGTCCTCAATCAACAAAAGAAAGAATCAAAAGTTCAAGCAGAAGAGTAGTGCAATGCCTCACAAGATTCATCACATTCAATCTCGTAAATCCACTAAACATCAGCACTTTTGAAAGAATCAGAAAATCTGTAAACTATGGAAGACTCACATGGGAAGTGTTTCGCTCATTCACTCGAGTGTTTAGGATAATTATGAGATCACACACAAGTCATGCAAATCAAGTTCTACCATAGGCTTGCAAATAATCTCAATCTCCACTGCAAATGTGTGCACACAAGTCTAAGATCAGAAAGGACTTTATTCAAGGTTGCAATGTAGGCTTTTTAGTGAAAGGTAGGGAAATATTTGGCCAAGTGACTCAAAATCAAATTCAGTGCGTCCACTTCATCAATCTCAATTCACTATCTATTCATATCTACCCAACTCCTAGATTTTCAATACAAACCATGGCTCTTTTATTTCTTTCTTCTCTTTTTTTTTCTTTTTCTTTTTCACACATCCTTTTATGCTCTAAACAATTTTGATTATACATTTGAGCTTATAAGGATTAACAAACACATAAACACTTTTTTTTTAATTTTTTTTTCTAGAGCCCAACCTCATCTTTTGCTTTTACCCTTCTAATAATGTCTTATCCTTCTCAAACAAATCCCAACCCACTCTTATAGACAAGGGTTGATTCTCCTATTTATTTCCACTCATAGACAAAGAAAGAAAATATCATAGGCTCAAAAGGGCTGACTAGGGATAACATTTAATTAGGACAGTGTATGGGAAAAATGGGCTAAACAAAGATTGCCTAAAATCACTTCCTAAACCTGTGCACACTAGCAGTCTCGAAAAAGAAACAAAGCAAGTTCTAGAGAACCTCAAAATTGCAGACACCCTCACAATCAAAATTCAGGCTAAAAAACTCACACTTGGGACAATTTTCTTCCACAGTAAACATCAAATCATCATCTAACTATCATGCCAACGCAAGTATCAAAACAAGTAATCCTGTGGTATTCTACATTCATAGGCATACTCAACCACTTTCACAATCAACGCAAGCTAAAGTCAATCAATTCAAATCTTGCATTCTTGTTAGGGTTATCAATCATGCTCAAATTCCCACAATCTCGCGTTTTATTCAAAAATTTATTCATGCAGAAATTTAAACAAAGCAAATAAAGATAGAAAAGAGTTTCAAAACCCTTAAATCTTCATCCCCCCAAACTTATTCGAAAGTCAGAGAGAATAAGTTTGAAAATCAGATTCAGAATTCGAAACTGTACCTCAATTGTTGGCCTCAGACACGAACTTTTTATCCTTCATCTTCAAACTCAGACCGGCGTGGATTTTGGCTATTGGCACTCCTATCTCGGCCGTGGCGAGCTCTATCTCGGCCGGGATGGAGCCTTCTTGTCGACCTCTGTCTCGGTCGAAGTATCCCATGTCTCGGTCCTCTGTCTCGACCGTGGCAGACTCTGCCTCGGCCGGGACAGACTTAAATTTTTTTTCAAAAGGAAAATAAAAACGTGAAGTAACAGTAATAAAAAATTCGAAAATAATAAAACGAAAAGGGAAAAATTGAAAACACAATGGGTTACCTCCCATTCAGTGCCTTATTTACCGTCGTGGCTCGACTCAGCTTCCAGCTCACCAAGGCGGTCGAGTCCAGACTCGTCGACCCCTTGAGTCTATCATGAAGACTTTTTGGTTTTGAATGACAGTGGTGTACTCGGAAGGAGGCAGTTTAATTGCCGATTTCACTGACTCGTTTCCTTGTTCCCACCGGATGGCTTCTTCTTCTTCCTCCGGTGTCTCATCGTCTTCTTCCTCTTCTTCTTCGTCTTTAGCAGTAGTGATCTGGTTGCACTCCTATTTCCTCTTGTTCTTGTCATGTAATGGACTCTTCATTTCCTCTCAGAGTGATCTCCCCCTTCTTGCAATCGATCAGGACACCAGCTGTGTCGAGGAACTCTCTTCCCAGGATCATTGGAGTGTTGGCATCTTCCTTCATGTCGTGGATGACAAAATCTGCAGGGAAGATTAAATGGCCAACACGTATAAGAACATCTTCTACTATACCTTTAGGCTTGGACACTGATCGGTCCGCCATTTGAAGGGTAATTGTAGTGGCTCTCATCTCTCCGATTTGTAGCTTCTTGTAGATGGACCAGGGCATCAGGTTGATACTTGCCCCGGTGTCACACAGTACATTCTGGAACTCTTTGCCTCCGATCTCGATAGGTATCGAGAAGCATCCTGGGTCAGACCTCTTGATCGGGATCTGCTTCTGTAAGAGTAGGCTGCATTCCTCATGGATCTTTACAGTTTTGTTTTCCACAAACTACTTCTTCTCGCTCATCAGCCTCCTTAGGAATTTAGTGTATCCGGGTGTCTCCCTGAGAGCTTCAACAAGAGGTATGTTAATGTTCACCTTTTTAAGATTTTCAACAAAATTATTGAATTTAGAGTCCTTCCTTTTCTTTGCAAATCGTTGTGGGAAAGGCATTGGAGGCACCAGATCAGTTTTTCTTCCTTCCTTTTCCTTCTCTTTCTCGCCCTGCTTGGCCTTCTGTTTCGACCGAGACGGCTGAATCTCGGCCGTCCTGCCCTGCTCTGTCTCGGCCGTGTCTCCTTCTATCTTGGCCGGCCTGCTTTCCTCTGCCTCGACCGGGATGGGGGCCATCTCGGCCGAGACAGAGATGTTCTGCTCGGGATTTTCTTCATCTGCTCCTCCAAAATCTTCTCTTTCCGGGTTGCTCGGGCCTTCATATCTCCTTCCAGATTGTAGCGAGATGGCATTTACTGGCTTTGCCTTTGCTGGATTTGTCTCTGTCATGCTCGGAAGTTGGCCCGGCTTGTGCTGATTTCCCAAGGTACCGGCAATCTAACTCAACTGGGTGTCCATCATCTGCAGGTGCTTTGTCATCAACTGCATATGGTTGGCCATGCCTTTCACCTCATTCTCCACCTTGCTGAATCTGTTGTCTGAGCTCTTTATGAATTTCTCAAATGTTTCCTCCAGCACAGACTTCTTTTTCTCCACAATTTCGCCTCCAGTACCTACATCAAACTCAGGGGGAGGGTGTTCTGCAGCAGTGGGGTTAGCATAAGAAAAACCAGGGTGAGATCGCCCATGGTTATAGTGATACCCCTGATTACCTCGGTAGTTATTGTGATAACCACCTCCAATATAGTTTACCTCCGAATTCGCAGCTCCAGATGAACTGCTAGCTCCTCGGTTGATGTAGTCAGCCTCCACCGGAACAATTGCCATGCTCGGCTCTGCAACAGCTGCAACTTTAGCAGTTCCCAGCTTGATGTCGTGGTACTTCTGGAGCTTGATGCTCTTGAAGTCTCAGATTCATCTCTTGTAGCTGCCTCTTCAGCTCAGCAATCTGTGTCGCCTGATCGTCAGCCATATGAAATGCTAACTTTCTTCGTGCAGAGTTCTTTCGACAGATAGACTCGATCTCCAGATCTATAGGTTCAAGAACTGGACCTTTTGACCTGGTTCGCATATACTACCTGCAAGAAAATACACAGTGAACAACACAGAAAAGAAATTGGAAAATAAAGTAACAATACGTAAAACTATAATCTAGAGTAAATAGCGTAATATCGGAATTAGTGTTAATTATAAATCTGTTCAATCCCCGGCAACGGCGCCAAAAACTTGATAGCGTATTTTTCAACACGCTACAGCTGCAAGTGTACAGATCACTGCAGTGGGCAAGTAATAAATTATCGAATCTCAAGGATTGCAGGATCGAAGTATAATCAAGCACTAATACATGAATATCGTACTACTATCTAGACGATTCGGTAAAAGAGTTTGATTAATTTAGACTAGGCAGTTTAAAAAGTAAATAATTAAAAAGACAATTAAAAAGGTCGAGTTTAGAAAATATGAGAAACTAGGATTCCAGGGTAATCAACTTTGAAGAACAATCAAACAATCATTTATATAATTCGATTCCAATTTAATTTCCAAAAATGTGAGTTAATCTCAATTATGTTATCAGGCGACCCTCTCGGACTCTCAACCATAACATGGAAATAAACGATCTAGTGACTCCTCTCGGATGCCCAAGAGGACTTTTACTCTTGATAAAACCTTAGATTTTAAAACCCTTTAACAGTTCAAATTCCTCTCGGACAATTGACCTATCAAATTTAATTACTCTGCATTTTAATCAATAATCTAGACCTCTCGGTTCAAAAATTACCAATTCGAATTACAATCAATGGCCAATATCTTATAATTAAAGAAAACCCCAGCCGTAATTAAAACATCAATGGAAAAGGAAAATCAAATCATATAAACGATTAAATGAATGTCAACAAGTCTCAAAACCCTAGAATCCACAAAGGACTTAGCCAATCATGCTAAGTTCTAAGAAAATAGAGAAATAAAGAGTCATAGAAACAAATATCATGAAAATAAAAAACCCGTGATCTTCAATCTTCGATTTCTGGAGTACTCTTCAAGTTTTCTCTATTCCCCTGCATTTTTTTCAGCGTTTTCTCTCTTGAAAATAATGTGAAGGAACCTTTTTTAGGTTCAGGGAAGTCCTATTTATACTTGGGGATCTTCAAATCTCGAAAAGATATGATTTTGGGCCAAAACTCGTCAAAATTACCCGTTCGACGACCCATAAAACGCGATCGGCGATCGCCGAAATTGTCTGTGGGTCGCCGAAGTTGTGCCGCAGAGAATTCCATGAAATTACAAAATCGGCAATCGCCAAAAATGAAATTGGGTCGCCGAAATTGTGCCGTATTCAAATGGCTGAAAATACGAATTCGGCAACCCGGGTGCGAAAATGGCGATCGCCGAAGATGCAATTTGGTCGCCGAAATTGCTTCGAACATGAATTCTACTTTTTCTTCGGTCTCTTCTCACTTCTTCACTTTCCCGATGCAAGTTAGCATCGATTGGCCCTATGATACTTGGTCAAATCTTGTAAACGGCTCAATTGTACGTGAAATCTGCATAAACAATCACAAACTAACCCAAACGTAACAATCTTTTAAAGATCATAAGTAACATATAAATTCTTCAGAAATGGTTTAGTTTGTAGTCAAAAGTGATCAGATTCACATCAGTAAAATGCACAAAATGAGTGTTTATCAGCAGACAAGGAACAAAATTTTTCGAGTGATTCACTTCGCCAGCAAGACCTTGGATGAAGCTCAAGTGAACTACACCACTACTGAGAAAGAGCTACTGGCTGTGGTCTTCGCCTTCGACAATTTCCGGGCATACCTGGTTGGGGAAAAGACGGTGGTGTACACGGATCACGCTGCGATCCGATATCTGTTCACGAAGGAGGCAAAGTCGAGGCTGATCCGGTGGATCCTGCAGCTGCAGGAATTTGACATGGAAATTAAAGATAGGAAAGGCTGTGAGAATGTGGTAGCAGACCACCTTTCAAGACTGGAGAATCCGGTGGAGGGAGATGACCCAAAGATCCGGATCACTGAGGTGTTTCAGATGAGCAGCTGCTTGCTGTGGAGGAGATAGATCCATGTCTTACCACCTGATCTGACTTCTCATCAGAAGAGGAAATTCTTGCATGACTGCAAGTTTTATTACTGGGACGAGCCATTCCTCTACCACCAATGCGCTGATATGGTGATCCGGCGATGCATCCGGGTGCAGGAGCGGGAAAAGATAATGGGGGACTGCCATTTATCCCCCTACGAGGCCACTGTGCGGCAAATAGGACAGCCGTAAAAATCCTTACCAGTGGATTTTACTGGCCTACTATTTATCGCGACTGTCAGAGATTCGTGGCCAACTTCGGTAGGTGTCAGAGGATGGGGGCATCTCGAAGAAAGATGAGATGCCACAGAAGTTCATGCTAGAAATAGAGTCATTCGATGTGTGGGGTATTGATTTCATGGGACCATTCTCTATGTCCCATGGATATAAGTACATCCTCTTAGCTGTGGATATGTGACCCGGTGGGTAGAGGCTATCCCCACTGTGACTAGCGATTCCAAGGTGGTGCTGAGGTTCTTGCAGAAAAACATTCTGACCCGTTTCGGAGCACCGCGCGCACTACTGAGTGATGGGGGGTCACATTTCAAAAACAGATGGCTGGGGAGTTTACTGGCAAAATATGGAGTTCAGCATAAGGTCACATCTCCATATCACCCCCAGGCCAACAGGCAAGCTGAATTGGCAAACCGGGAAATAAAACAGATCCTAGAAAAATATGTGGTTTCTAGGAAAGACTGGGCGAATCGTCTGGATGATGCTCTGTGGGCCTACAGGACTGCATTCAAGACCCCAATTGGTATGTGATAAGCTCATTATTTCACTCACTTATCTATATTATTTTTATATTATTTTTTGTAGTTTTATTGAGTTTATATATATATTTTATGCATGATGTCAATATTAGGTAGTTTTAGGTGTGTTTTGATGTTTATGCATGTTTTTAGGCCCAAACTCACGAGAAAACCGTTCCGAAAGCAGTGACGTGTAAGAGTAGCAGTGAAGAGTTTTTCCACAAGAGTAATTCGGGCTATTGGCGCATGGAAATGGATGATTCTTTGAGTTAGCTCTCCAACGCAACTGGAATCGGGTCAATCGGAGTTCGGAAGAGGAAGTTATGGCCAAAACCGTGAGACCGCTCAGACGAGGCAAAGAAGGCATAGTGCTCGACGAAGGAAAAGGAAGATCGACGGAAGCAAAGGCCGCGTCGATCGCTGCCAATACTCGTCGATCGACGAAGAGGTTCCAGGCCCAGCGATCAACGCCAAACAGCCCTGATCGACGCGCATGCGGGAAACCTAATCCGGATCTGATTTGGAGATTAATGCATATCTAACCCTAGATACTGCTAGATACATCTTTCACCTATATAAATACTCATGTATAATTCGTTTTTTAGGGAGAAGAGATTGAGAGCAATTACAAGATTTAGTATTGAAGAATTTTTAGAGTTTTATGTTTGAAGACAAGTTCCTGCGGGAAGATTTTTGGATTCCAGTTTTTATGCAATTCAGGTTTTATTTTTCCATGATGAATATTACCGTGAATATGTGTAACTAAATCCTTTCTCAGATTCTAGGGTTTCGAACTATCAATGTATGTTTGTTATGATTAATAGAATTATTTTCCCCTTCCCTTCGTAGTTTGTGAAATCTGTGCTTATTTATAATCTTGATTTGTTGGCCACATCTTAGGATTATCTAGTTGATTACTTGAGACGTAACTGTGATAGTTTTCAATGGAAAGAGATTTTCACAATATAATCTGGTTTCTTGTCGTAACTGAAGGAGATTGATTGTAGGAATAAATCTGTAGATCTTTGGAGTTAGTTAATTTATCTTGAGACCGAGCGGAGATAGGTAATTAATTAATCTACTTTACGAATTGTCCAACAAAGAAGTTCGTAATAATTTTTTGATGTTTCACTACGAAGAGGAATTAAAATTGGGAATTAATCAATTCATTCATCCCTGTCATACTAGATAGGTAGATATCCCTGGAATCTGTGCTTCTCTTACTTGACTTCAAAAGCTTTTTAATTTCCTGTTTAATTTCCATTAGCAAATACTGCGATTTTCAAAACAACAAAACTTTTTAATTGCTTTTCCTAACCAGTATTTTAAGAACGTCTGATTTAGTATTTAGGATTTTTTGTTGCTTCATTCCCCTGGATCGATAACCTTACGGTTTACAAATTTATTTGCCACTATTTCTATAATTAATCTGTAGAAATTACAGTGATCAGTATGTCGCCTTACCAATTGGTGTTTGGAAAGCCATGCCACCTACCAGTGGAATTGGAGCATAAGGCGTATTGGGCAGTGAAGAGGATCAATTGGGACTTGAAGACTGCATCTGAGCAGCGATGTCTACAATTGACTGAGTTAGAGGAGTTCCGGGCTGAGGCATATGAGAGCTCCAGACTGTACAAAGAGCGCGCCAAGAGGTTCCACGACCGGCGTATTCGCAGCCGTAGCTTCAATCCGGGGGATCAGGTACTTATTTTTAACTCTCAACTTCGACTATTTCTTGGTAAACTTAAGTCTAGATGGTCTGGCCCTTATATCATTGAAAAAGTTAATTTTAATGGCACACTAGACTTGGTAGGATCTGATGGCACACACTTCACCGTCAATGGTCATAGAGTGAAAACTTATCTGCAATCTGAATCTGTGTCTGCCGTTTCTGAACTTTATCTATCTGAGTCATAGAGTGTTTCTGAGTTGTCTAGCTACAGACAGTAAATAAAGCGCTTGTTGGGAGGCAAACCAACCTATTTCTGGTTTTGTTATACAGTTTTGGTCAATTTGGAGTCAGTATCTGTTTTTATTAGTTTATTATGCTCTTGTTTTGAGTTGGTTTACTCCATTTTCCATACATTATGTGTTCACGAATGGTTGTTGAGTTAATGGTTGCAGATGAGGAGTTCGAAACGCGGGGAATTGCCGGAGGAAACGAAAACGGTGACCCAATTACACTTTCGGCGATCGCCGATCGTGAATCTTGGGTCGTCGAGTTCGTCGTCAAAAATATTCAGGTTCGAAGCAAAATCGGCAACCCGAAAATGGTTTCGGCGATCGCCGATTCCGTTGGGTTGGTCGCCAAAATTGCAAATTTTAAACTTTTAGTTTGACACAAAATCGACGACCCATTTACATTTTCGGCGATTGCCGAAAATGTAAACGGGTCGCCAAATTTGATTTTTTTCAAATAATTGGTTCGAACTAACTTCGGCGACCCAATTGCAAAAACGGCGATCGCCGAACGCATCTTGGGTTGCCGAATTTGTCAATTGGACGGGTTTTAATGCTAAAACCCCCCCTTTTTCACCTCATTCCCCAACTTCTCTCAAAACACCCAAAAACCCACGAAATCCTCCCCTCAAATTCGACCTCCACACTTCAAATTCCTGCAAATCATTCAACACATTGCCTTCCCATCATATTTAGAGGATTTCTATCCGATTACTTTTCCAAATTTCATCCAAAAACATCAAAATCCCCAAATCCCAGGGTTTAAGTTTGTTTTTCAATTTTCACTTCAAATTCAAGGTACTCTTCTTAATCTTTATGTTTATTTCAATTTCGTACACATATTTCATCGTTTAGTTGATAATGTAGGTTGAATGTTGGATTTTTTGCTTTAAACTCTCATTTTCATTTAGTAGTTCGATTTTAGATAGCATGTTTAAGCATAATTATGGTTTTGTTGCATTGTTTTAGTAATTTTAGGGATTGAGCTCTAATTTGGGGGTTTTTGTATTGATGATATTGAATTGTGTTAAGCTAGGGCTTTGAATTGCATTGGCACATTTGATTGAGTTGGGAGAATGAGTGATGATATTGGAGTTGTTGATAGACACTGAGAATGTGGTGTGATTATGCATACATATATTTAGTTAGAATATGGAGATGTTGCTTTTATTTTAAGTTTAGTTTATTTTGAATGTTTCCCTTTCATTGTTGTTGGTTCTGAATATTGGTTTTTTCTAGCAGAATTGAAATGGCACCACGACGCCGCATCGAGTCCACAAGGCCGAAAACATATGGAATTCAACTCCGGGGGCTGGAACTTCACGAGAAATTCGAGGCCCTGGTGGAGAGAGGGGTTGTCGCAACCCGGTATGCAGATCTGGATGCTCTGCAGGCACTGGGACCACTTGATAATGTCAGGGAGCTCTTCTCCAATATATGTTGGGGGCCCATTCTCGATCTCGAGGCCCCCACCTACAAGCGCTTCACCCTGGAGATCATGACCACTTTCAAGCTCACTACCACTGGCCGGAATATACCGGAGGGAGCCACATTTCGGGCGATGAATAAAGACCAGACTCTTACATCCAAACAGATTAACCGGGCACTTGGTGTGCCCAATGCTGGGGTCTATACTAGGCTGCGAGGATTCGACGCGAAAGTTTTCTGGCCCACCATCTGTGCTGCCCACAGCCCGGCCTGGGAGTCTGGTAAATGCAAGGCCTCAATGATCCGGAACCCTGTATTTCAGATTATTCAGCAGATTCTGGCACACACTCTTTTTGCCAGAAAGGACAACAGCTCCATGAGGGATGTGGAGCTCATGGTGATCTTCTGTATACTTCATCAGCAGTCTCTGAACTTTGCCCAGCTCTTTCTACTACAGTCCACCCGGGCATCCTCAGCCAGCCGAGGGTCGATATGCATCGGAGGGCTCTGGACCCATCTTCTGATTTCAATGGGTATTGACGTTGAGGGACAGCCGGCAGAGCCACTGACTAGGCTCAGTTTGCAGAAGTTGGTAGCCCTCCACTTCATCCGGACTGCCCACCCACCTTATCTCTTTTGTCAGCGTACACCGCCCCACTTCCCGCTGCCAAATCCCGAGCTCACTAATGTAGGGATTCAGCGCTACCGCAACAACTGGCAGCTGGATACTTTGGCCCACGTGGAGGCGATTCAGGCCGCAGTGGCTGAGTGAGAGAGGAATCCCAGACTTCACGCTGAGGACGAGGACGCCCATGAGGAAGAGGAAGCCAATGAGGATGACACGGACCGGGAGCAGCTTGATGACCGGTCACGCTGCCTTGAGCTAGGAGGAACATCTCGGGAGAACCGGGGCAAGTCCTCCACCTTCTATGAGCATCGCACAGATCGTGTGGCGTTCGAGGAGCGACTGAGCCGCTTGAAGCATCAGTGGGGAGATTGGAACATTCATCTTCAGGCCATTTCGGCAGCTCAGACCACCTTCTCCACCGAGTGCCGTTCTTTTGAGGCAGAGCAGCGGCAGGAGTGGACAGCTCGGAGATCTTTCGAGGATCAGCAGAGGGAGCAGTGGTCGGCGCATCAGCGCCACTTTGACCAGGAGCGGGAACAACGGCGACGCCAGCAAGAAGCTGAGGAGTAGATGCGCCAGTTCATGGCCCGTTTCCCGCAGTACTGGCCCCCACCACAGTGAGGTTTCCACACATCTCCGTGATCTTTTCCCACAAACTTATTCTATCATGTGTATTGAATAAGTTTGGGGGGGATGTGATCGGTCGATGTGTGTCTTTTCTCTTCCTTACTTCCTTATGTAATTCTAACTGCTCTACTCTTCCCTTATTTGTATTTAACTGCACTTGAACTTGATTGGCTAGTTGGAACTAGAACTTTGTTATTCAATTCGTATCATTTACTTTCCTATTATTTACTTTTGTTAATTGTTGTTGGGCCTGTAATCGGGAATTTTGATATTGGACGGGATTGTAATGACTAGGTTGTTTTATCTGCATTATTGATCAAGTTTATGATGACAACGTTTTCTTTCTCGTGAGACTTATACTGATAACTTGTACATAAATTGGTAAGGTGTGGATTTTTACAAGATTGATTTTTGGCCTCTGAGATATGCTTATAGCCTGTGAGAATTTGAGCTTGTGTTCGTTTCATTGAGAGTATGTCGCTGTACACTTTACCTCTAGAACTTGCTCTGGTTTCTGTCTCAAAACTGCATAGGAGAGTGTCATGGACTTGGAAATGATCTTAGGACATCGTTTCATAGCCACATTAAACCCAAACACTAACCCGATACATACTCCTTTGTTAGCCCAGTTGAGCCTTAATACTTTTCTTTCTTAACCCGGATGATAGGAGGTGTGGATGGAAATGTAAGGGTACCTGATGATGTTAGGTGGTGAAAAATATAGTCTCTCTATTTCAGTAACTAGTCTAAACACTTTTGGGGTGGATAAGTATAGTAGTACTGGTTGGGAATATGAGTACAAAAGAGTCTGTTAATATGTGGTCAAATAAAGTGCATAATGAGTGCACAAGTGTCTCTGAATAAGTCAGTGTAGTATATGTCCAAGAGAATTTTGTAGTGGACACAAGATAATAAAAAAAAGTGCTGATGAAAAAAATCAAGTAAATGCACAGAGTGTGCATACTGTGTCTGTTGAATTAATAATGCACAAGAGTTGTGTATTTGATTTTGTTTTTGAGTCTAAATCCTAGTGAATTACATTTGTAGGATGCATCTTGTTTCAGTTCAATTATGGTTATTGTTTGAGTCAGTCAGTCCATAAATATGGTACGTGATGAGGAGTACTTGAGTGAATGGAGTTATAAAGTTGTAATTGTTCAGTCACTTAGCCAAATTTTCCATAACCTTCATCAATGTGCCTACATTAAAACCTAAAATAAAGACCTTTTTGATCTGTGTCCTAGCACTCCCAAGGTCAGTGGAGAGTTTAGACGATGAGCAAGCCTATGGTAGGAGAGTTGTACAGTTGACAATTTGAGAGTATGCACTAGCCTTTCTTACTATGTGAGCGAATTTTGAGTGATACACTATCTTGTGAGAAGCAGATTTTTAGAGGCCAAGGTTGAAATTGTTTTGTTTGCACTAAACTGATGAGTGATGCTGTGTTGGTGTGGGAATCACAACCCCGCTTTGTGTCTGAAATAGCTAATGATCAATTAATGCACCCCTCATGTTCATCTTGTTCTTTTACTTGTTTTCCTTCATTGTTCGAGGACGAACAATAGTTTAAGTTTGGGGGGTTGATAAACACTCACTTTGTGCATTTTACTGATATAGATTAGCTCATTTTTGACCTTAGATTGGATTGTTATGTGGTATTTTCATGCTTTATCTTTATTCTTTAAGAAAATATTACGTTTGGTTTGGTTTGTGGTTATTTATGCAGATTTTATGCACAGTCGAGTTGTTTACGAGATCTAATCAAGTACCCTGGAGCCAATCGATGCTAACTTGCATCGGGAAAAGGAAGAAGTCAAAAAATTACCGAAGGCCACTCCGAATTCACGTTCGTGACAATATCGGCGACCCAAATGACACACTCGGCGATCGCCGAGTTTGTAGATGGGTCGCCGAAGTGGGAATTCTGTATTTGTCCCACGGGACGAACTCGGCGCCCCAATTGACACAGTCGGCGATCGCCGATCTCGTGGATGGTCACCGAGTTTGAAAAGTTTTCACGATGGTTTCGAAGCAATATCGGCGACCCAATTAACATTTTTGGCGATCGCCGATCGGGTATGCGGGTCGCCGAGTTTGGTGCCTTTTTGACAAATTCTGACGAATCTGAAGCCCAAAATCATATATTTCCAAGATTTGGCGATACCCATGTATAAATAGGACTTCCCAGGACCAAAAAAAGGTTCCTTCACATATTTTTAAGAGAGAGAAAGCTTGGAGAACGCAGGAAACAATAGGAAACTTGAAGAGCACACTGGAGATTGAAGATTGAAGATTTCGGGTTTTTGATTTTCATGTTCTTCAGTTCCATGACTCTTTATTCCTTTGTTTTAGTGGGAATTAGCATGATTGGCTAAATCCCTTTGTGGATTCTAGGGTTTTGAAACTTGATGAATTTCATTTAATTGTTTATGTGATTCGATTTTCCTTTTCCATCTACGTTATAATTTTATCTGAGCTTTTCATTAATTACGTGAGACTGGCCATCGATTGTGATTTGAATTGATAGCTTTTGAACCGAGAGGTCTAGGATATTAATTAAGATGCAGATAAATTGGATTTAATAGAACGATTGTCCGAGAGGAAATCGAACTGTTGAAGGGTTTTAAAAATCTAAGGTTTAATCAAGAGTAAAAATCTTTTTGTGCGTCCGAGAGGAGTCACAAGGTCTTTTATTTCCAAGTCATGGTTTAGAGTCCGAGAGGATCACCTGATAACATATTTGAGATTAACTCACGTTTTTGGAAATTAAAATTGGAATTGAATTGCGTAAATAATTGTTTGATTATTCTTCAATGTAGATTGCCCTGGAATCCTAGTTCCTCAATAAATTTTCTAAACTTAATAAATTTTCTTTACTTGTCATTCTAAATATTGCGTTTCAATTATTGCCTAGTTTTAAATAAACCAAACTCTTTATTCGGATCGTCTAAATAGTAATAAAATAAATGTGCTTTAGTGCTTGAGTGTATTTCAAATTTGCAATCTTCGTGTTCGATAAATTATAAGTTGCCATCTGCAGTGATCTGTACACTTGCAGCTATAGCGCGTTGCGAAACGCGCTATCAGTGACCCTAAAAGGAATGACACAACTAGTCTAAAATCACATATGAATAGTTGTCTGAATAGTCCTTTAAGGAGTGACAATACGCAGTCTCAAATTGTTTTGAAACTTGGGGAAGACAAGTATGTTGGGGTTATTACTTGGAAATTTGATCCTGTTTTAGCTAGGAAAAAAGCTTGTAGAGATGATTATCAAAGATGAGTATGCATTTAGCATGGTGGAGGGTGAAGGGTTTATTGAGTTTGTTGGGGTTATATGTCCTAAGTTCAAGATTCCTTCACGTTGGTCTATATCTAAAGATGTAGTCCAACTGTATTTAGATGAAAAAGTCAACTTGCGTGATTTTTATAGAAATTCTGGTACTACTGTTTGCATTACTAGTGATACTTGGACATCAATGCAAAAGCCTAATTACATGTGTATCACTGCTCACTATAGTGACAAAAGATAGAACTTGAATACGAAAATCATTCAATTTTGTCTAGTTGAGAGTCATAAAGGAGAGGAGATTAATAGACAGATTGATGGTTTGTCTTCGTGAATGGGGGCTTGCTAGAGTGTTAGCCATTACTGTTGATAATGCAAGTTCCAATGACACTTGTGTTGATTACTTCAGAGGGAGATTGACAAATCGGGGGTGTGATGTTGTTAAAGGACAACACCTTCATATGAGGTGTGTGGTTTACATTCTAAATTTGATTGTTGGTGAGGGTTTGAAAGTAATCAATCCATCTGTCAAAAAGGTTAGAGATGATATTAGATTTGTGAGAAACTCTCATGTAAGATTGAATAGATGGAAGGAATGTTGTGCTGAAGAAAACATAGAATGTAAGAGTGGATTAAGTCTAGATGTGCCAACTAGATGGAACTCTACATATACTATGTTGAGTGTAGCAGTTAAGTTTGAGAAAGCTTTTGAACGTTTTGAACTTGAGGATCCTCATTTTAGGCTACATCTAAGTGCTGATGAGAAAAGTGGTGTGCCAACACCACAAGATTGGGATATTGCTAGGAGGATTAGTGATATTTTGTTGGTCTTCTATGAGGTAACATTGAAAGTTTCTGCATCCCTACATGTCACATCTAATTTGGCCCATCACGAGATTGAAAACTTGTTGAGGGAATGGGTCAACATTTCAGTTGATGTGAATTGCCCTTTTATAAGTGAAATGGGTCAGAAGATGCAAATTAAGTTTGAGAAGTATTGGGGAGATGCTACTAAAATGAACCAACTTGTATATTTGGCGGTTGTTCTTGATCCCCGCTATAAGTTTAAGTTCATTTCATTTTTCTTCAATGATGAGTATGGAGGGGAGCAGGGTTCGAGGCTAGTGTTTCGTTTGAGGGTTGTCTTGAATGATTTGTTTGAATTTTATAAAAATTGCATCAACCTCAATCAGAAAGTTCTAGCATTAGTCAACCTTCTACTGGTAGTCAATCTTCTCAGAACTTTGATTAATTCGTCTGATTCTGCTGATAGTCGTCATCAAAAGAAAGCGAGATATGAAAGGAAGGACCGATTCAAGAGATTTGAGGAAGAAAGTGGTGAGAATTTGATGAACAAAAGTGAATTGGATACTTATATTGATGAAGCAAGACATTGTAGTGATGATGATTTTGAGATTTTGAAGTGGTGGGATGTACACCAATGTAGGTTCCCAATTCTCTCACTTGTTGCCCGGGATGTTTTGGCAATGCCGATCTCTACGATTTCTTTAGAATCGGCCTTCAGCACTAGGGATGTTAATTTAGCCCGAGACCGACGGGTTGGCCCGAATAACCCGAGCTAAACACCGGGTTAGGGTTGAAAACTTCTTAACCGATAAGAAACCGGGCTAAACGGGTTGCGGGTTAAACGGGCTGGACCCGCCGGGCTACGGGTTGGCCCGATGGGCCACTCCATTTTTAAAAAAATTATTAAAATATATAATTAAATTATTAAATCTTGAAAAAATAAATATCAACTATTTTATACTATACTTATTCTATATTTAGATGAAAGTATTTAAATAAATTTTATGTTACACAAATGATATATCTATATTTTTACTACTAAGAAATATTATTTTAAATAAATAATTTAAAAGAATATTTAAAAAATAATTTATTTCTAAAATATTAATTATTATTATAAATAAATTAAATTCTTAGAATTGTTTAGATTCACAAACTTATAAAATTATTTAGTAAAACTCTATCTTGTTAAATAAATATTCATTATAATTTACTTTATGTCATAGCAAATTATTTAACATAATCGTGAGACCTCATCAATTTTTTATGATATAAATGAATTATAATAATAATTATTATTATTATATATCGCAACATTCTTTTGTAATTAATATATTTAATATAATATTATTGAAGTTGTACACTCAAATAATATGATTATTTAATTTATCTAATGTCTTAATATACAATATTTTATGTTAGTATTCAATTATAAAAATAATTACTTATGTATATAATTAATTATATTAATAAAATAATAAATATTAAGCTTAATAAAAAATAAAAATAAGAAAATCGTAATTTAGTCAGCCCGACGAGCCAGCCCGAAAACCGACGTGTTAGGGTTAGGGTTGAGAAATTCTGATAACTCTCATAAAGAGTTATCTTTTGGTCTCTTTTTTTGAACTTTAGATGTTGTTTTGAATAAGATGCTTAGTAATCAAAGTCCTTTTCGCTTGTTTATGCTTATTTGTAAATAGGTCATGGTATTTTAAATTATGCAAGTATTAATAAGTTTTTGCAAGCTTTAGGTGAAGTTTTGACAAGGTTCGGAATGCTAGAGCCTACCTGCCGCATGCTGATGAAAGACATGCTTGAGCATGGGAGATGCATGAACAGAAGGCTGAAGACTTTCTCTCTCCGGGACCATTTGGGGACAAGGATGAAGGTCCTTTTTGATCTTGTCTGCTGGGAGGACAGGTGGCACAAAAGGAAGCTGGTCCCTTGTCTGGACGAAACAGTGACACCTTAACACGTGGAAGCATCCAGGGGAGAGAGCGGAGATCAACGGCTGTGGGAAAGAAAATGTTAAAATATCAACAAAATAAAAAAGAATTTTTTTAGGGAGAACGGATAACACTCGTGGGAGATACGCACGCACCGAGAAAGTGACCGGCTATCGGAGAATCAGCTTGGAGAGGAAGTTACCGGAGTAGAAGGGATCATCATCTATAGTTTGTTTTAGATATTCAAGTTGCATTTTGATGATGAATGGTCTCGTGCTTTTATTTCTTTTATTTTCAAGTATGAGCTAACTCTATTTAACACTTGGGTTGTGGAACAAAACATCATTTGCTTGAATATATGTTAGAATCAAGTTTCGCATGACTGAACTTATCTTTGATCCTATTTTCAATCATTCCTTGAGCACGACAGTGGATAGAAACCCATCACTTATGGAGACCGAAAGGTGAAATAGGCCGAGGGGATCTTAGATAATTGTGTTAATTTCATAGACATATGAGATGGCATAACTTAACTGAGCTTAGTTTGATAACTCCATCATCCAATCACTGAGAGATGCATAGACATATGAATCCTGGTGAGAGGGTGTAGATCTAGTAGAATGACAGTTTGCTAGGCAGGTTTAGAAAAAGTTCTAAGGTTCAGGGGAATGCGAGACATAAACTCTAGCATATAGGATAGCAGTGGTGAATTGTATTCCATAACCCGAGTGTGCTTTCTAGTATTTGTGAATCCATCTATAACATTTATGCTCATTTTGTGGAACGAAGAAGTATTATTGATCTTAACTTTAGTTGGAATTATAGTTTATGCATATTTATGTTTTGATTAGAATTAAGACAAAGACATTCCCCTCAATTGCAAACAATTCATAGTGCACGATTTAGAAACCCACTCCCTTGGGTACGATATATGGTCTCACTCGACTATATTACTTGTGATCTGTGTATACTTGCACATTAGTCCTGTAGTAACATTATAGTACACAACAATTTCCAACCCGACAAAAATTACGGCCCATTTAGCCCGGACCAATTAACCCGCAGCCCAATAGGGCTGGCCCAAAACCCGGCGGGTTGGCCCGTTTGACATCCCTATTCAGTACTGGTGGTAGAGTCCTTGATTCTTTTAGGAGTTCACTAACTCCTAAAATTGTTGAAGGCCTTATATGTGTTCAAAATTGGTTGAGAAAATCCAAAAAACCAATTGATTTTGAAGAGGATTTGATGAGCATTGAGAAACATGAGGAAGGTTTGTTAAATGTTAATATTAATTTCATTTTATTACTTAACCATTTTATACTAATCTATTTATCTTTTATATTTGTTTAAGGCATTTCTACTATTGGCAAGGAAAAGGAAGGCCGATGAAGTGAAATGATACTTGAGTGATGTTCATGGAATGATAGTAAGATTTTTTGTTGATCATATTTTAGTATTTTTATGTTAATTTCTTATAATATTTCTTATTTTCTTCTAGTAGGTACAATGAAAAATTTGGTAGAGTGGATGGAACTTGGAAGTGTAGTTGTTGTCTTTTGGAGATGAAGTTTAGAACATTTTAAAAACTTATGTAATAGTATAAATACTTGGATTTTATTTGGTTTGTTTTGATAATGTTGGAGACTTGGAGTATGTGGATTGTGTTTGATGTTTGGTTTTTGCATTTTCGTTTAATTTGGTTTGTTTTGATGGTGTTGGAGTATGTGTATTATGCTTAATGTTTGGTTTTTGTCTTTTTGGATATTTAATTTGTTAGGAATTGTGTTTAGGTTAGATATGAATATAATTTAGCTATTAGTATTTTTTTTTAAAAAAAAAAATTCCTGGCAGCCTTATCGGTTTGAACCGAACCGATAAGAACCGACCGATACTATTGGTTTGGTTCAAAATGTTTATCGGTCGGTTAATAGTCGGTTCTTCCAATCAGTTTGGTTGAATCGGTTCGAGAATTTTTGGTCGGTTTTGAACCAAATCGATCGATTGCACACCCCTATTTATAGTAAAAAAGCCACGTCAACTTATATGTGGAACATAACATGTGAGTCAACACAATTTTGATGATGTAATGTAAATAGGATGAGATTCCTAGTAAAAATTAAAAGATGAGATAAAATTCCCTAACACTAAAAAGTTGGGATAAAACTCCCATAACTTAATTATTTAGGATAAAATTTCTAGTTTTCCCAATGCTATATATATCTGTCACATCAAATTATAATTAATTCGCCAACCGAAAATACAAAACTTAAACTCAAAAGAATATTTTCAATATATTTATTTTTATCACAAACTTTAATACTTTTCAAATAATACCAATATATTTATTAAATTAAAATTTTGAATTCTTTTATAATTGTAAATAAAATAAGTATTACAAGATAATTATTCGTTAACAAACAAAATAAACATGGTATACTAAACCCTAGACTCCGACGAGCTCGTGGTTGCCGAGATTTTCGAAGTTGCCCGCGATTCTCGGGGTCGGTTAGGGTTTGTGATGGCTTTGCGTCGCCAGGTCCCTTGAGCTGCCGACTTGCCTCTTCGACGACGAGCATGTTTTGTGGTCGATATCAAACACGAATTGAGATCGGTAGCGACCTTGTAACTTAGTCAATTTGTCTTGCCCGATCACCAGTTGAGTTCATGGACTTCGAGCTTTGGTCCGATTGGGCCTTCGAGTTGTCGATTGGGTTTGGGCTGCTAGGGCCTACCCCAACAATATCCCCTTTTGATTTCAGAGTTTATTCGGGATAGGTGCTGGAATCAAAACTTTTGACCGCGGTGTGTACAGAGTGCGGAGTCTTGAGCCCCCCGTAGGGCATCCTGAAGAGCCTATGAGGCATTTTCGGAGAATCGCGGCTCTTATAGAAAAATGGAGGATAATCGAGAAATTATCTGATCCATACAGATCTTTGTTGATAACATTTGCGTATGACTATGTTGGGTGGCTTTGGAAAGCTATCCCGAGGGCTAATACGTGGGTCCGGAGTCCACACGGATTGTTAGAATCATTCCGGAAAATGTCTTCTTGCACAAAGCGTTACTCTCATGCGTGCACTCTGTTTAGGCTCCGTGGAGCGCTTGCAGGGCAAGTTCTGGCGGAGTAAAGACACTAGTGGGCTCCCTTGGAGTGCCCCTTAGTCCGGATTGATTGTGCCAATCGTGCCAAAGTTTATCCCATAACACTAAGCGTTGGCTTTGGTTTTTTGTGTTCGGGTCGATGACGAGGAGGATTTTGGGTGGATAGCAAGCCCCGAGTGTGCTCGATGTCGAGCATGTAACTTGCTCCTTGGGCATTTTGCCACCCTTGTGGTGGCATTCTTGAAATTACCCCGGAGTTTGGGGTTTCTTCTGGAATACGAACAGTTGATGCGATTTAAAAATGTGTGCCTCTCCACTTTTCCTCAGTTCTTGTGTATGAACACCTTCTCAACTATCTCTCTCTCTTTCGAAAAATTTTCCCGATGATTTGAGCTTCTCTGACGGTATTCTGGTTCGTGTATTTCAACGTGCTTCCTCTTTCGATGAGTTCGCATTATGTCCCTTGTTTTATCATTTCTTTTGCAATTTGTGTTTCATGTTTTATTCATTCCCCGTGTTGCGTGATTATGTATATCTCATGTGGTTAGCTCACGATTCTGGTGGATTCATCTTGTTTTGTTTGCTGGTTTTTATTAAGGGATTTTTTGGGCGCCCGATTTTCCTAGTATAGTTTGTGTGCATGATTGCTCGGCCTGCTCGGTTGATCATTGTTTTTTTATGATCCCCCATTTTCGTCAATTTTGCGCTTCCGGCTTGTATCTCGGGGTGCATTTTTGGGATTTTTATTTTCTTGGGCGATGGGTCTTTTTTCCGCTTTCGAGTGTTTGATTTCGTTTTTTGGCTTCGTGTTGATCTTTCGGTTGCACCGTAATGCTTCCGATCTCCCGCTGAGCATACACGATCATTATTTGTGTTGTTTTTGGGTAGTCAGAATTGGGTTGTGTCACGACCCTAGGTTCACTTGTTGCTGATTCTTAGTTACGGTAGGTTGTTTGTCTTCTTGGGTCGGTTTGTTTCATTTGTTTTTCTTACGTATTGATGCCTTTTTCCATTCATTTGCTTTTCTTTGCCTTTCTTGTTTTGTGGGAGGCCTTCGATTTGAAGGAGGCTTCTTCTTCGGGTTCGATTGAAGTGAGTGTGTCTTGCCTCCTTGGTAGTGAGGAGGCGGGCTCTTTTGGTTCTGAGGGTGGACGCTTGGTCCACGAGCAAGGCGGTGAGATAGAGTCCAACAAGTAGGTTGGAACGGGTGGTGAGGGGGAGTGCTCCAGCAGCGATGACTCTTTCGTCCCCATGGTCGTTGACAAATCCAAAGCCAAGAAAGACATCGTTAAGGAAGATGAACCAGTAAGGCTCGCGATCTCAGTTGCGACCGAGGAGATGGTTGCGAAGTTGTCGAAGGGGCCGACATGCCATAAGATGATGTATATGCTGCCTAGGCCCGTTGATAGATGTTGTTTGCCTTCTATCAACGATGTGGCTTTCTTCTTATCCGTGATTAAGTAGGGGATTGGCGTCCCAGTGCACCTTTTTTTTGCACCGTGTCGCAATCATATGGTCGCACTCCTTTCCATGTGGCCGCAGTCAGCTGGTGCCATATGCTCATCTTCTACGATGTTGGCCTCGGTTTACCGACCCTGTGCGAGTGGCACTATTTGTATCATCTGAGTCGATATTCGGAGGGGTACTTTTATTTTACCGAGTAGAGCTCGCTTAGGGAAGCCATGGTGATCAAATGTGCCCAAAATAATCCGCACTGGAAGATTTAGTTTGTGTGGTTCAAAATGAACCTCATCAAGCCTGAATTCCTTGCCCAGGGGGCATCCCTATATGTTCGCCTTATGCGTGTAATTCTTTGGGTCAATCAATTCTCCTGTATTCTAACTTTTCATTTATTGCCCACATAATATAAGCAAACTATCCTTACCACCGAGGAGGTTGGTCGGGTCGATGTTGCATTCCAATGACTAGATTGCCATTTTGCCGTTGTTCGAGGGAAAAGGGGCATCGGAGCAGAGCATTGGTTGAACTAGTGAGATAAGAAAGAGCTCCGCCCCACTGACATGGCAAGCTTTTCACCAGGTGACTTGCTCGCAGCCAAGATGTCCCACAAACATCTGCACGAGGTTGAGTCCTCAGGTTTGATCGAGGATCAGCTCCCGCAAAATAATCATACGAGCGACTCTCAATCTCGGTCATCGGGCTTACACCTCTTAGGTTCAATCGAGAAGGGAGTTGGGGGCTCCTCCTCGATGGCGCCTACGCTGTCGCCCTCTCTTCCAAATGATAAGAAGAAGGATGAGGAGAGGAGGAGAGGAGGCAAGATCTCTCCTTGCAGGATTCTTGGGGTCGGTTGAGTCTGATCGGACACAAGTAGCTCGAGTTGGTTGCCACCACCTTTGGTACGAGCAAGCTAGCTACCTCTTCGGCTACCTTTGCTAATAGGGTGGTCAAGAGTCTCGATGGTGAGATCAAGACCGAGGATTTTATGAGTGCTTATGCTCGGGAGTCTTTCCTTATGGAGAAGAGTCTCCTAAAGGTTCGATCCTCTTAGCTTTTCGATCTTATTTTGTCTTCGTTGTTTCTTTGTTCGCCAACTTTCTATTTCTTGATTGCCGCAGACCACCCGCAAGTTCACGGTCTACACCAAGGGGTTCGTCAGACCACTGAACTCGGCGAGCGAGGGCGCCAACATTACGAGGAGGGAGTTAGACACCGAGCAGGATAAGAGATCCAAGCTCTCCGACCAAGTTAACTTCGGTGGCCATCGAGCTCAAACAACCAAAGTTAAAGGCTATCTCCCTCCGAGCTAAATATGATGAATCGAAGTAGGAGAGGGCTAACCTCTTGAACTGATGCAAGGTTTTTGCCGGTGAGCTGCAACGCGCTCTGAGTGACTTCAACACTGACCAGGAGAAGAAGAACAAGGAGTTGGAATCCTTCAAAGATCGCTTCTATCGGAGTTAGGAGGAGAGATTGACGGAGCAGCAGGCTCATGATACTGAGGTAGAGGGTCCAGGGAGGGGGTTGACTTGATCTGAACAAGGTCGTTTCTCACCCCTTCTTCAAGCCCATGTTTAATTTGCTTATACGAATGGTCACTAACACCATTTGTGCGACTGCGTCTCATCGGGCTCCTGACTTTGATCTCGGGCATATCACTCGACCTCCGACTCCTCTTTGGGTTGACACTGGTGAGGAGAAGTTTGAGGAGAAGAAGATCTAGGAGGATGCTGAAGAGAAAGAGACCGAGGAGAAAGAGGAGGAGGCCGAAGAGGCCAAAAAGCCCGAGGAGGACGTCGTTGCTAAGGATGTTGAGATGTCGGTTGATGATAATACTGAGAAGACAGGCGAAGCTCCAACTGATTTTGCTACTTAAATTTCCTGCTTTGTGATTGTAATTCCCAAAAAAATTTGCATTTACTTGCATTTCTCCTTTCTGCTGTCGATACTCTTTTCCGTTTTGTTGTTAATACTTCTTTCTTTTTGGGCACACAAATGATTTTGGGTGTTTGAATTGTATTCGCGTTTTCATATGTGCTCGTCATTGCCTCTCATTTACATTCTACTTTGTAACTACTTTCGCAGGAATCTTATGCATTCACATCGTTTGGTCCGCTTGCTCGCGTTGTATGTTTCTTTTGCTTTTGATTTGATATGTGTGTCATGTTCGATGCTGACCACTAATTGTGGTTGATGGCGACCCTGATTCCTAATAGGTACTGAGCCCAACTGTAAGGAAAGAACAGGAGGTCAGGGTGGGCATCGCCCCTCTGACACCCAAGTTAGTAATGGATTTGATAAAGTAAAAAAATTGAAATAATTTAAATATTAGGGATAAGAAATGTGTGTATTTGAGTACTGGTGAAGGTACTTCTTCGGATGCTGGAGTTTGATGTTTGGTGCTGACCTCGATTTGCGGACGATAGCGAGCTCAGCTGTTGGAGGGGGACAAGAGCTCACCATCGCCCCTCTGATGCTGAAATTACTACTCCTTCTGTCCCTTTTGAATTGTCCACCTAACAAAGGGCACAATAGTCAATGTAATGAGTTATTAGAAATTTTAAGTACATCATTAATAATATAAAAAAATTTAAATTAAATTGCAAACAGTGAAGGCAAAAAAAGGCTCCAAAAATTGGAGCCAAATTACAAAAATCTGGGACCAAATTACAATCTGAATTTAAATTTTTCAGAAATTAAGTTTATAAATATATCCCCAAATTTCAGTTTTAACATCACTACAAATATACAAACAAAAAATGGGATTATAAAAAGATTTATCCCAAGAAAGTAAATGACATTGTTTTTATACCGCGTTTCCTATGTTTTTTTTTTTTCGCAAACAACTTCAAATGATTTTGATACAACTTTTTTTCCCTAACAATATGATTTACGAATACGTGTGTTATGTGTTATATATTTTATTGAAGACATGTAATTTTGACAAATCTAGTAAGCTTTCAGATATCGAAAATAAAAATTGTCTTTTAAGTGTTTATTTTAGAATAGTTTCACTGTTTTAATTATAAAAAAATATGTTTATAGTTTAGAGTATATTTAAATATTTGACACTTTATTTTAAACTAGTATTAGAAAGGACGACTTATGAAGATAAGACCGATGGTTTACTCCATAAATTATGTCCCACCATATAATCTGGCATCAAATTTATTAACCTCAGAAATAATTTTAACAAAAATAAAATTTAATCACATAATTTCTTTCTAATAAATTTATCAATAAAATCTGAATTAAATAAATATGAAACAATCAATCTCTATATATTAACTAAAAATTAAAACAAATGAAATATAACTAATCACTATGGACCCTAATTAAGTAGAATTAATCCTACACAATAATTGTGAAAACTAAATCTAACATATAAGAATTGAAGATTCAGAAAAAAAAAATGACAATAGATTTGATTGTAAAATAGACCAGCACAATTTATTACTGGAGCAGTTTATAGTTGAGGAGATTAGAAGCACGACTACTTTAATTTGTTGTGCAATAATACTCTGCGGCTTGCATCTCCAGAACCACACATAGTCCCTCGAGATAGTTTTCCAAAACCACCTAACACCAACGTATGCAAATGCCCCTAGGGGTAGTTGTGTGAATCGAGTCGGCCCCGGGTCACTCGAACCTTCATATGAATAAGCAAGCCCCCAGGAACGCATCCAAGGCCCTTGGGAACGCCCTCTGGGGTACCTCAAGAATTCCACACTTTGATCCTAAAGCAACGATAGTGTTTGCCTTCGACCCCTATACGAATATGCCCCGAAGCCAAAAAGGCTATTATTGAGGCTGACCCTAATCGACCCAAATAAATCAAGACCGACCCATCACCCGAAAGATCGACCCAGACAAGAACGACCCATAACACAACCAGAACAAGCCCAGAAGTCAAAACAAGACTGCCAACTAGGAAAAACGACGCCATACAGGGTCCAATATCGACCCTGTGGTTGGGCTCTGCCCGACCCGAGGGTCGACTCAAATGACGACTCTCTGAGATCAAGGCCGACGACAACCCCAAACCCGGTGTCGATCCCAGTCCAACGGATAATGATGAACACTGAGAACAAGCCACAATGGTTGTACCCAACCTCCAGGTTTTTGGAGTCAGCTCTGAGAAATTCGGGGTCGTGGCGAGCTCATTTCGGATTTGTTAGGCCTAAAATTTTATGTAACGGGCCCCTCTCCCTTGTGTCTATAAAAAGGAGACCAAATTAGATTTTAGGGCACTCTTTTTACGATATATGCTAGCCGATCCCTGTCAAAAATTCCGTTCTTAATAAAACACTCTATTTTTCTTATTAGTTTGCATTAACTTTGCTGCACTCGGTGTCGGTTTGGTGTTTTGCGTATTTATTCATTGTTGTTTTCCGTGCACTCTCTATTTCATTCCCGTGTTTATTTCTTATTTTTGTCAATATCTATTGTTCTTCCTAACTCGGTTCTAAGGGCCTCGATCAATCAGATTTCGAACCTCAACATATCACATTACTAATTGATGAGATAAAAAGTATTAATTATTATAAAAATTAATTTTTCTTTAAACATAATATATACTATAAGAAATAACATAATTTAAATATAATTTATATAGTTCACAACCATAAAATTGTGAATAGATTTTAGTTTGGATCATTATTAATATAAATAAAAAAATATATGAATTCATTATTATTTAATTCATCGTGTATATTTCAAACTACAAATATGCACGCGTATGTGTTGGTATACAAGGCATGAACCTAAATTCATAAAACAATAAAAATAGTATGAGAAAGGAACGAACGATGATGGTTTTACTAACTTGAAAAATAAATAATGTTTGGCCCAATGATTGTTGGGACATATAACTCCAATATTAGTATGCAAATGTTCATATTGAGTTCATCAAGTCATTGCACTTTTATGTTTTGATTATTTTTGGAAAGGCCTTATACTAATTTAAGTTATGTGATCTCTTATATATAAAAATCTTTTTCCTTAATTCTTCAACATGAGATTTAGGCTCAATAATCTTCCTCTCAAGCTCAAAGAACACATATTCGAGAAAACCAAAAATATGTATCCTCATCTCAAGCGATCCAATTACATCAATATCCAACCTGTACTAATATCTTTTGCATCGGTATTCACTGAGAAATTTCCTACAAGCTCACTAGAGTCCACTACAACTTGAGTCCCCCAAGCCCAAGTCCACTACAAATTCGATATTTTAATTCCTTGCCTGAACTTGGATGGTCGTGGATTCGTTTGCACAGACGATGCCATTTATTGGGATCGAATTTCCGATATTATATATATCCACTTTTGGTTGATCAAGTAATTGCAAATTTGTTTTTAGGCATAAAAAATCCTCATAGTATTGGGAGTTATGTGAACTCTAAATCTTTCTTAATCATTATCATTTAATATGAAAAAGAGCTCTCATCAAGAAGATTTTTAAGGAGAATTGGTCCCCTGAGTGACGGTCTCACCACTTTTTATTGTGAGACGGACCTTAATACACTATTTCAATAAGTTAAATACAGCATTTCATTTGTTAATATATTATTTTTTTAACATTAAAAATTATGTTATTTGCAACAAATAAATAAATCATTTGCAATAAAAAATACATCATTTCAATGAAACAAATACATCATTAGATTTGCATCACAATAAAAATTGTAAGACCGTCTCAAACTCTTATTTGAGCGTTTGCCTTTTACAGATATGTATCTTTTGATATACTGTTAGTCTATTATACAGTGGCCGATCTATGTAGGGGCTAGGGGGGCTCCAGTCCTTAACCCGAATTTTTTTTCATTTTTGTAGTATCATGATCCGATTTTTTATGGTTTAGCCTCCCTTGTATAGAAGATTAAATGAATGAAAATAAGGAAAAAAATGATATAAATGATTGAAGTTAAGGTGATCTAATCCCCTCGGAAAAAAATTATGAATCCGCCACTGCTGTTATATGGTTCCATTACGTCGTGAGAAACTTCACTCACTCCACAACCACAATTTCGCACGCAATAACTGAAATTCTTCCCGTTTCGCACTTTCTGTGTTTTCCCCATGCTTAAGGTTAAAGCAAACGTGTGTTTTATTTATTTTATTTATTTTTTCTATTTATTACAAAATGTAACTTATTTTACTTTTTTGATACTCTTTTGCATAAAGTTTTAAGTAATCTACGGATTTATTTCATCTTATTTTTAAACATTTTTTGTCTCTCTTCTTTTTTTTCAAGATTTTCTTATTTGCGTACAAATCTTTCTCTTCAAACCATAAATAAAATTTTTATTAGATTGCTTAAACAGCCGACCCCATTGGCCACTATCAGAGGTCGATATATATTCATTAACACCCAACACAAGTCGTTTTCCTCTATACGTCTGTGTGAATATGAATTATTGTGTGCTTTTGTCTAATTTCAGTGTGAAGAAGAACTTGTGTGAATTAAAGAAGAAACGCCGCTTTTTTTTTTTTTTTCCTTAAAGAGTTGATTTTCACAATTTTAAGAGGAATTGGATAGTCCTTTCATAACTAGTTTAGGGGTGTTCATGAGCCGAACCAACTCGTGAGTTACTCGAGATTGACTCGTAAAAAATTCGAATTCGACTCGTAATTAATCGAGTCGAGCTCGAGCTGCTCGAGTAACAGTCGAACCCGAGCTCGAGCTCAATTTTACTCAGCTCGATAGGCTCGCGAGCCTAAACGAGCTCAATCTTTATTTTTGTATTTATAATCTTATCCCTAAAATTCTTATTATTTACATTTTATACCCAAACTAAAAAAAAAACCCTAATTTGTTTTTGAGTGCCACTCCAACTCTCTTCACTTTTCTCAAAATTCTTGGTGCCATTTCTTACTTCTCAACAGCCGCAATCAAATAATACAAAATAATCCTATTACATCCGCCACCTCCACATCTATTCAATTCCTTCTTAACCGAAGAAAAAGCGGCCAACACGGCCCTGAATCTCCACCACCACAGAACCAAATACAACGAACAACATCTTCTCTGCTAAGGAAGAACTATCATCATAAAAAAATCCCAAAACTGCCTCATTAGAGATTTTCATTTCTAGTTCTCAAACTTAAATTTTTGAAAAAAAAACATTCTAGTACATTTGGAGCTCGAGAGTTCGGCTCAAGCTCGAGCTCGAGTTTGAAAAATATGGCTCGCTCGAGCCGAGCTCGAGTCTTAAGATATTGGGTCGAGCTCGAGCTCGAGTTTGGCAATACTCGGCTCGGCTTGGCTCATGAGCACCCCTAAACTAGCTCGAACTTGCTTTCACTTGATCATAATAAGACAAATTGTTTAAAAACATAAACTTGGCGAGCTTTCAAATTTTAATTGTTTGTTTCTTTAAGATTATTCATGGATGTACTTAATTTCCAACAAATTGTTATTTGTAGTTGAAAAATCACTTTCTCGGGCTCAAATTTATTCACTTTAAATTTTATTAGTTTATTGAAACACTCAAATATTCACCATTTATTAGTAGTATTAATATATTTGTTGAGTTTGGCAAATTCATGTCCCACATCGGAGAAACAAGAATGAAATTTCTTGTATATAACAGTCCACCCAACTGCCATTAGTACGAGGCTTTTTGGGAAGTGGTGTCCCAAGAACAAAATCGTGAGAGCTTGGCCCAAAGCGGACAATATCATACTATTGTCGAGTTGGCGGTTTCCCCAACAATATTGATTGATTATCGAAATTTGAAGTGGCCAAAAGTATTTAGGAAACGCCAAAAAACTAAAAATCATGCGTTGTATTTGGTTTTTCAAACATTATTTCAACACACAAAGAATCTGTTCCTCTCACGATTACTTCTCCTCAAAGTAAAGAATAATTTTAATCTTAATTAATGCTTAAATCAATCACCAGACCAGACTCGAGACCAATCTAATTAATTGCAGTTTACAAACCTTAATCCCACATTTATGATAATCCTCATCCACCTATAAATAATCCCAACCTAAAATGCGCAGACGCAAAAAGAAAAATGGAGCAAATAGTGCACAAATCACTGAGCCTAAACGGGCTGAGCATGCACGTAGCAGAAGCGGGCCAGGGCCCGATAATTCTCTTCCTCCACGGCTTCCCCGAATGCTGGTACACGTGGCGCCACCAGATGGCCTTCTTCGCCAGCCAAGGCTACCGGGCCGTCGCGCCGGACCTCCGCGGCTACGCCGACACAACCGGCGCGCCGGCCAGCGATCCAGCGAAATTCACCTCGCTGCACGTGGTGGGGGACTTAATCGCACTCATCGACGCGGTGGCGCCTCCGAAGGAGAAGGTTTTCGTGGTGGCGCACGATTGGGGGGCGATGATTGCGTGGGCTCTGTGTTTGTATCGGCCCGATAAGGTCCGAGCTTTGGTGAGCCTGAGCGTGGCGTTCGGCCGCCGAAACCCGAATAAGAAGCCCGTTGAGACCTTGCGCAGCGTTTATGGAGATGAATATTATATTATCAGATTCCAGGTTTTCACAATTTTTTTATTTAGTTTATTGATTGCTGCCAGATTCTCTAAACATACTACTTTAATGATTAAATATTCAGTTTAATATGCACAAATTAGTTGTTTCTTCAACAGTATTACTGCTGATATCCTTGATTTCTAGGTTCAAATTCGAAGTCAAGTATTGGATAATTCTTTTGATTAGTATATATAAATATAATGCAATATTCCCTTTTTTCATTTCAGTGTATTCTGAAGCAATTTATTCATGAAATGCGTAGATTCGTCATGTTTTTGGCTTCTTTTTTTTTTTTTTTGGGGGGGCGGCGGGCATGAGCCACAAAGGTGCCCTACATCAGAAGGGGTTAAAAGATTAATGAGTTTACCAACAAAATTTGCAATTTTGTGTGCCAAAAAATTTATGTGATTTAAGATTCGACGCAAAACAAACATCATGAAAAGTATGCGTTATGCATAAAATATCATAAATAATAGTGGCCAGAGATGTTTTAGGAATCTCCTTATTCTTAAGCATGAGAATCACTTGGAACACAAATTCTCTGCTGGCGGCACACACTATTCCTTCAAAGCAAGCCATAGCTTCTTCAAGATTTAGCATGGTGTTGGATGTAGATTTTAATTCCTTTGTCATTACAAGATTTATGTTTGTTGTCAAGGTTCCATTCCACACAAATATTATGTGTTGCAGGAAGCAGGGCAGATTGAACATGAGTTTGGGCACCTAGGAACCAAAACCGTGTTAAAAAACATCCTAACATACCGGAATCCAGGTCCACTTTACCTTCCCAAGGGCAAGGCGTTCCCGGACACTCCCATCACTTTACCATCATGGTTGTCCGAACAAGATCTCGATTACTATGCTTCTAAATATGATGCTGCCGGCTTCACTGGAGCTTTGAACTACTACAGAGCCCTCGACATGTTAGTCAGTTCATCATGTTTTGCTTTCTTGATGGAATCTTGACTATCTGAGTGTTTGTTACAGAAACTGGGAATTGACAGCGGCGTGGACAGGTGCTGAAGTTGAAGTCCCGGTGAAATTCATGGTGGGAGATCTGGACCTGACCTACAATGCCCCTGGTGCCAAAGATTACATTCACAAAGGCGGGTTGAAGAAAGATTGCCCATTGTTGAAGGAGACTATTGTGATGGAAGGCGTCGGCCATTTTATCCACGAAGAGAAGCCTGCTGAGGTTAACCAACATATTCTTTCCTTCATCAAGGCTTCTTCTTCTGCTTCCTTCTGCTCCGCATTATGAACTCTCCTCCTCCTCCTCCCTCATCTTTTCTATCTTCTCCATTTCTTTTCTCTGCTGTCGTGCTGTAATAACAAAATAATTTAATACGAATTTGTATGACTGTTTTAAAGTGGACTTAAATGTGAATATTGTGTCACATGATATCGTGGTTAGTTTTATTTAAGTTCTTTGCATATATAATTATTAGATTTACACCGAATAAATATATATTTAATTACATGTATTAATTTAATAAAGACAAAAAAGAGTGAACAAACTTAAAATTAACAAAAGTAGAACCCAATTCAAAAATATAATTGAGTCAATTTTAAAAATTGAAAGTCAATTTAAATCAAATTTATTTTTCGAATGATCAAATATCATGCCTATAAATTATAATATAATTATGCTAATTTATATATATATTAAAACAATAATGGATTCTTTAAATGGAAAATATAGTTTAATTAATTATTCATTAATTGAAGTGTTAAGTTCATTAATTAAAAAGTGAGACTTTCTATAATCATACATAAATCAATTCAAAATTATGTTATGTATTCTTGAAAATAATTGATATTCATGATTTAATTTATCAATCATATATTACACTATTATAATTAAAGAAAGAAATATACACAATTAAGTAAATAAATAAATTAGTAAAGAAATGCATAATAATTGAATTTATCTCTATTTAATAGCCATCATTAGTGCAATTGAATATAGATCTAATTGATTTTAACTGTTCATTTTTTTTTAACTAAATCAATTATTGGATTTATATCAGTTATAAAATATGTTTGGTGTAAATAATTAAGCAAATAATTATCTAGATTTAATAGTCATTATCGTGAAATTAACTTATATTTATTACATGATTTTGGACTGATTGTATTAAAATATTTGAATTATATAAGTTAATTTACTTCTATTTATTTATTAAATATATAAATCTTACAATATATATAGAGGTTAGATCATATGAGAATAGATATTAATGTAAGAAATGAGAATAAATTTCAGCATTTGATTTTACAAGATCTGCGGTCATGCATGCTTTAATAATTTCCTTCTTCATTTTATCCTTTGCGAATTTCATTACTACATATTTAAGGGTATCAATGTTATTTAGTCTGATGGTATCACCCTCAAATAATTTCCATTTTCATTTTATTCTCCGCGAACTTCATTATTACATATTTGGATCTGTAATTCCTTTTCTTTTCGATTTTTCATAAGATTTCGATTGTCTTGTTGAGTCATCCAATACTCTAAATTAAATTTAATTTTATTATTATTTAATTGAATTTTCTAATTTAATGAAGTTTTAAATAGATAAAATGAACTTAACATATTCTTCTGAAAAATTGATTTTAATTTTATTTAATTTAATTTTTCCCATTTAATGAAGTATAGAGGAGATAAAATGAAGAGAACTGTTTCTAAAAATTTGTTTTTTTTTTATTTTAATGATGTATATAGGAGATAAAATGAAGAGAACTGAAATATTTTTTCCGAAAAAATAATTTTATTTTTATTTAATTTAATCTTTTCCATTTAATGAAGTATAGAGAAGATAAAATGAAGAGAATTGTTTCTAAAAATTTGATTTTTTTCATTTAATGATGTATATAGGAGATAAAATGAAGAGAATTGAAATCATTTTTTCCGAAAAATTAATTTTATTTGTATTTAATTTATTTTATAATGAACAACAATTGAGATAAAATGAAGAATAACTAAGATATAATGAAGAACTGCTAAGATAAAATGCATGTCACGTGTAACATTAAAATTCACATCGAATTTATTTTATAATGAATCACAATTGAGATAAAATGAAGAATAACTAAGATATAATGAAGAACTGCTAAGATAAAATGCATGTCACGTGTAACATCAAAATTCGAATCGAATTTATTTTATAATGATTCGCAATTGAGATAAAATGAAGTATAACTAAGATAAAATGAAGTATATAATACATAACATGAACAAAACACAACTTTTGCGCCCTGTACATTCGTAATGACTATGTTGCCCTTTAATGAAGTAATGAGGATAAAATACCGCGTTTTTTGTTAAAACCCTTATGTAATCTGGATCGTTGATGTTGTCAAATCTATGGACGAGATTTATTCTCATTTCTCATGATAAGGGCTATTCTCACCAGATCAGCCCTATATATATATATATATATATATATGTGGAATAGCACAAATCAAGGAGAATGTTATTAGAAAATAGAATATAAAATCACACAAAAAAAATAATAACACCCAAATGACATGTTCCAAATTTTATTTTTCATGGAATGTATATTGATATTTATAGAAATAGGTAAAATATAGGTGTAATTAAATTTTAATAGTTTACTTTAAATTTAAACATAATTATTTACTTTAAAAAAAATTTATGTTGAAAATATATTAATTAAAAAACAAATTTAGAAAAAAATTATATGATTTTTTATAATATTTTCATCGGACAATAAATGAACTATATCAAATTAAGTGCATTTTTTTATCGTCCTGAAAAACTAATAAAAAAATATAAAAAGTAACTAATACAAAATTTTTACGTTAATGCATGGTATAATGACAATAAATTAATAAATGATGACAAGAAATCGACATGATTTAATCTTGATATTTTTAATGACACGTGCTATTATAGAAATTATCTAATGCACTTGGCAAGAAATCGAAATTGATTTAGTTATGATACTTTTTATTTGTATATTTTGACACATAAGAAAATCAAAACTGATTAGCTAATATTTGATAATAATTGATAATTAAATTAAACACAATCCTTTAATTATGGTAGAATATAATCAAAATTTTGACTTTATATTGTTATATTTGCACTATAAATATTAGTCTCTCATTTACAATCTCATAGTTCTCCATTTCCTCTCAAATGAAAAATATAATTATGTTTCTTTGTTTTGCTTAGTCTTATTTTCTTTTGCTATTGTTGTAGATCATATTATTTGGCTTCAGATTCAGATTCGAGTGCTTCGTAAAGTGGAAGAAAAAAAAGTAAGGAATGCATATTTGCTTGAAGTTTTGTATTTCAATGCGAGTTCAACACATCAATTGCAATATATATTATATTGTCCATCCTATTTTATATTTTCTTTTTACGGAGAATAATTTTTGTTATATAATTCTCTACCCTTCAATCCTTTTATTTTTCTTTTTTAGTTTTTTACAATTTTTAATTCATATAATACAATTAAATCAATTTAATGTTTTGTTTAAAGAAGATAAAAATCTGTTGTAGTATTAAAACTTTAGTCAGTAGACTAATTCGATTTAATATTGTTTTTATATTCCTATAATTTTAAATGGCTGGATAATTACAACCAGATGTATACTTAGATTGAAACCAATTTTTTAAAAATATCTCAACAAATTTAAAAATAAAGTAATTAATGCAAAAAAAATATTAAGTTAAATTGCAATGTCGCCTCTTAGGAATTGAATCAAAATGGCAACAAATTAGATGATCAACTTTTTTTTTTCACTTATTAAAATATTGTTTTTAAAAATAATGAGAATATTATTAAAAAATAATATTAAGTAAAATAATTTATAACAATATAACAAAATGTTTGCAAAAATAATATCAATCATATTTTGTGATTTTATTTTCTTAAATGTTGATTTCATTAAACTTTTAAAATAATAAAAGATTTATTATTATTATTATTATTATTAATATTATTATTATTATTATTATTCAAATAGTTAGTTTAATTCCTCACATATTTTTTGCTTATGCTATAAAATTTCACATAATAACGAAAGTTAATTTAACTAATTTATAATGTTAAATTTAATTATCAACTCAAAAAATATCAATCAAACTGAGTGCATAATTATGAGCGTGTGATCTTCATTATTAAGAAAATAATGAGTGCATAATTATGAGCGCGTGATCTTCAATTGTATATTTAACATAATATAAAATTAATGTGAAATATCAACTGATCAAATGCAATTGCAATCAATTTTTTTTTATGTTCAAATATTAATTTTTATATTTACAAGTAGGAACTATTTTATTAGAAATAATAGAGAACGACCACATTTTTTCACCATACCATATATTTTATCGAATTTTACGGTATTTGAAAAATCGGACCATTATCATAGCAAAGTTTTCGGTGTATTTAATTCTTTATATCATACTTTAGGTATCATTAATTGCTTAGTATTTTTATATAATGGTAGTTATATAATACATATAATATTAGTTAAAATGAAAGATAAAATTTAATTATCATATATGTAATGCCCCAGGTTTAATTAAGCTTTTGTAAGGATCAATTGATTTAATAAAGAGGAAATTCCTATTTATTTAGAAGCAATTGAAATTATTTGATTGGAATTGGGAAGATTTATTATGGAATTATATTGAGATAATGAAGTGGATAACTCATGGGTTATGAATTATGAAATGAATTGAGAGAATATAGTTGGTAAATATTATGATTTGAGTATGAATTTTGGAATTGGATGGATTAATGAGTATGGAAAAATATATTATACACATAATTATGTGTATAATGAGGAGAATGGAGGAATTATTAAACTTCAAGGGAAATTATATTCATATATATGAGAAGAGATAACATTTTCATTTCATAATACAAAGTCTAGAGAGAGAAAGTGAGTGAGAGCTCTTCACTCCAAACCCTCACTCAGCCACTTTTCCGACGACCTTCCGGCTAGCATCGGCACCCACTCGACGAACCACCACCGCCATCTTGTAGCTCTCAGTCCCGGCTTCAATTTGATATAAGGTGGTCACCGTGAAGTTGAACGTGGACGGAGAAAATCTAGAGGGAAGGTAGGGTGTTCGATTGAGTTAAAATTTGGGTTTAATTGTTGAATCTCGTTTATTCGAGCCTGAACCTATGTTTTGATGATTTAGGAGTATTCTCCGTGTTGTAAGGATCGTTCGGATAGTCAGAGAAAGGGAATTAGTCACCGGAATCGAGCTCGCCGCCGTCGACTTAAGTTTTCCGGTGAGCTTCGTCCAATCTCCCATTTTCGAGTTTAATTCGGTAATTTAATGCGTTAATCGTGTTCTATGGAGTCTTAGGAGCAAGAATATGTAATTGCATGTGAGTTTTATCGGTTGGAATGGCCGGAATCGGCGAAAACAGGTTCGCCGTGCGAACCATCGGAGAAAATGACCCGTATCGACCGAGACGGAGTTCATCTCGGTCGATACAGGCATCCCGGTCGATATGCTCTATCTCGGTCGAAATGCTCATTTCGGTCGAGATAGGGTTGAACTCGGTCGAGACATAAAATTTCCCGAAATAGTTGGATGTCGGACAAAATAGATAACACGGGCGAGATGGACGGAATTCGGTCGAAGCGTCTATATCGACCGAGATAGGTTCATCCCGGTCGATATGCTCACATCGATCGAAATAGCTCTGTCTCGGTCGAGATAGACATCTCGATCGAGATGGTTTATCTCGGTCAAAACAGAGAGCAGACCTTCCAGTTTTGCATTTTCGTTCCTTCCCGAATTCCTTTTCAACCTTGTCCGATTCCTGAGATTAAGTTATTGTATAAGGAACATGATAAGTTATATGAGTTGTCTTGTCCTAGATCGTCCATACTAACTGGTTGTTCCGGATTAATTGTAGGAGGTTGAAGCAAGGTTCGATCGAGCTCATTCTAGCAGAAAGCATCTAAACTAAAAGCTGATAACGAGGTGGGAAACTATTTCAGTAAAAACTCAAAGTGCGTGGTTTATTTTCAAAATGTGTTATAAAATGCTTTGTTTTGAAACGAAACTGCTATGCTTGTTTGTGCTATTATATCTGTCCTCTGTCGTTTCCCAACGACAAGAGAGAATAACTAATGAGTTTAGAACCAGGTTCTCATAACTGCGCTAGAACTCAATTAGTACATATGGAGTAGCGACTCCATATGATGGGAATTGGAAGACATAAGGTGGAAATTTGACGTGTTTGGTTAAAGGGATTGTGAATGAGGAAAGTAAACGATCGGGTCTCAAAAGGATTGCTGAGACTAGTGCACTTAGATGACAGTAGGTTGAGTGTGATTACATTCCTAACTGATCATCGTAACTTGGAAGTCGGCCAACTTCCAGTTACAACACTGAAATAGATATAATAACATGTAAATAGCACGCGTGTGAAAATAAAATGTTTTGGATAGCGTGGTTCTTTTCAACAAAACCCCACGTCTATCTGTGTGAGTTGCATAGCAATGTTTCATATATAAATGTATGTTTTCGGGCATGTTTCTCATTGGGTACGAAAGTACTCAGCCTCTCGCGTTATTTCTAAAACGTGCAGGTTAAGCGACATGGATGGGAGTAGCGGGGTGTAAGCTGGTGAAGAGAGGAAGCTTTTGAAAGAACAAATAGATCCTCTGACATGTATCTTCATATACATGTCACCATCACGCTACACACACAGCTGAACCACTCTCTGATAACTTCCTTCCCTTTTTAAAGTGTTAAACATTTGGATTTTGTAAACTGACTCGAAGTACGAATTTCTTTTGCTTTATTAATCTTTTATATAATTTAAGTCTTCCGCTTATTAATTCTTGAAATGTGTTTGATAAAACCTGAAACATCAATGTAACGTGGCCCCAAATTGGGAAGGTCAGTTGGGGGCATTACACTATAATGCATTTAAATTAATTAAACTAAAATGACATAAAATTTATTAACTCTTTGAACCTTGGATCAAGTTTTGAAAGAATGAGATTTATTCTTGTTTCTCATTATAAAAAACATTTTTTTTATCAATCACCATACAAATAATATATTAATTTATGTTGTATATATTATCATACATGTTATGAAATTGGAGCTCGAACAATCGACAATGGAGGATGAAAGAA
>JAPKLW010001271.1:66157-103528 GCA_026898455.1 Plectranthus barbatus
GGCCTAACGAATATAACAAATTCAACTAATCACGCCTTGACACGTGTCTTCCAAAAACTAATTCACAAAATAGAGTAACAACTTTCTAAGTACGAAACGCGATTCTCCTGAATCTAATCTGCTGAAATGATACTTCTGCTGAACAAAGATTGCTGAGCTACAGTAGTCTGTTGAGCTCCTCAGCACTCATTTCCACTGCTGACCCTCTCAGCACCCAACCTCAGCACTCTGCTGAAACTTACTCAGCTAAATCCATTCTAGCACCGAACTTTACTTTGCTAAGTCTCCTAGCATCGACTTCAGCAACTACACATACATCCTTGCTTTAGCAAACAATCTCAACATCTAGCAAACATGTCTCAGCAGAATATTCTCAGCAATCCGCTGAATCAAATTCTTAGTAATCTGCTGAATCAAAACAACTCAGCAGAATGCAGTCATCTTCAACAATACAAGTTTATGATATACACATAGCATAATACATATCATAAAAGTTTATGATATACACATAAAATAATACATATCATTGGCCTATAAAAAAAATATCAAAGCAATATTATTTTAATACAAATAATTAAAATTTTCCACGCATCGCGTTAATGCAATACTAGTATTAATATAAATGACGAACGTGAAGAGATCACGCCAAAAAAAAAATATGGGCAAAACTAATTTTATCCTTACACAAACTAATTTGATTTAAATAAACCCTTTAGTAAACATCTTAATTAATTGTAAATTTATACATTAAAATTATCAAATCTTCACATCATTTAAATCGGCTCAAAATAATAATTTTAAAAGTAAATAAAATCATTTAATTAGTTATAAAAGTTAAAATATTTAATTGGCAATAGAATGCAATATGATCTAAAATAATTAAAGAATAAATCTACTTTTCTCCTTAGGAGAAAATATACTCTCTGTCCCACAAAAAAGATCCTTTTTTTTCGCACGAGAATTAAGGAATGCGAGTATAAGTGAAATTAATATTTTATTGTTGAGTGTTAAAAAATTGTTATTTTTAAAAATGAGTCAATTAGATTAGGACGTCCGATTTAGTAAGTAGGTCAATTTAAATGGGACAGAGGGAATATTAAGATTTAGTTTTTATTTTTTATTTTAGAAAAGTATGCTTGTATGCTGTATTATTATTCACGTTATCATTTTATTTTTTTAAATCTTTTTTCCACTCTACTCTAAACTTATGTTTTATTAAAAAAATAATACAAAATTATGTTTGGAATAAAACATAATAATATAGTCAATATCAATCATTTATTTATATAATACTTTAGGTTATTAAAGTCTAAAATATTGAACACACCATTTTGCAAATCAACAATTATACATAGTTCCTGAATTTTAAAAATCATAACATGTTTTTTAAACAAATTGTCGGTTACAAATTTAAAAAAAAAATCATTTATTCAAAAAAACATTTTACTCTAGCTTACTCATAAATTAGAATATCAATTTAAGAAATAGAATAAAAATTTTTGCGAAGTGCTCTCAAATCTTTGGCACGCCTCGCAGTTTCTCACGTACTCCGCATCCTTCCTTAAGGTCGGCCAATAGAACCCGACTGATACGACTTTATGTGCTAGTGGTCGAGCTCCTTGGTGACTCTCGCAATCTCCTTCATGAATTTTCATCAAGACGGCCTGTGCCGCACTCGAGGGTATGCATTTGAGGACGGGTCCTTCTATTGACCGCTGATATAGCTGGTCGTTGTAGATGGTGTACTTTGTGGTCATCTTTGCTAGTCGCACTGCCTCCACCTTATCTTCCGGAGCGGTGCCTTCCTTGATGTATTGAAATATCGACTCGATCCACGAGCTTTCTTGACCTATCTCTTGTACCTCCTTTGCTTCTTTCATCACGACTGGCTCTTCGGCCCATGTGATGGGAATCGGCCTGGTTTGCTTTTCTTGTTTCGAATATGCCAAATTAGCGAGTGCATCTGCTTCGGTGTTCTCTTCCCTAGCTATGTGCTTGATATCAAAGTCCTCAAATTCGTTGCTAATTGCTCGGGTCATCTCGTGGTACTTTAACAACCTCGATACTTTTACCTGATATTGATTGTCTACCTGCAGCACTACTAACTACGAGTTGCCTTGAACTTGCAGGCGACGAACTCTGATCTCCCTTGCGAGCAACATCCCTCTTATTAAGGCTTCATACTCTGCCTCGTTGTTTGTCGCCTCAAAGTTAAGCTGGATGGCACGTTCGAACTGCTCTCCCCATGGACTTCTTAACTTTAAGCCTGCGTCATTTCCATGCATGTTGCTTGCTCCATCAACTTGCAATACCCAAGGCTCCCTAGTAGACTCCCCTGCCTCTAGATTGGTTATTTCCTTTTCTGCATCTTGTTGGAGGTTGGTCGAAAACTCCGCTATAAAATCCGCGAGTGCTTGGGATTTTATCGTTGTTTTGGCTCAAACTCAAGTCCATACCCCCCAATCTCCACCGCCCACTTCAACAGTCTTCCTGAAATACAAGGCTTAAAAAACACAGTTCGAAGTGGGTAAGAAGTCACTACCTTAATAGGTTGTGCCTCAAAATAGGGCCTTAGCTTTCGGTAAGTGACTACTAGCACCAGTGCAAGCTTTTCCACTGCCGTATATATGGTTTCTGCATCAAGTAGGGGTTTGCTCGTGTAATGAACTGGATGTTGCCTTCCTGCGCATTCCCGGACCAGGACTGCCCCGAGATCATGATCCGACACTGACAAGTATAATAGAAGGGTCTCTCCCTGCTCGAGCTTGGAGAGTAGTGGAGGGCTTGCTAGATACTCCTTCAGCTGCTCCAAGGCCTTGCGCACTCATCGGTCCATTCGAATTGCTTTCCCTTTCGCAACACCTGGAAAAACCTGTGGGTCCTATCAGAGTACCTCAAGATGAATCTGCTTAGCGCTATGAGTCTTCCGGTGAGTTTTTGGACCTCTTTCAGACACCGAGGATGAGCTATCTCTTTGACAGCTTTGATTTGGGTTGGATCCGCCTCTATACCTCGATTAGTGGTGACGTAGCCCAGAAATTTTCCAAATGTCACACCAAACGTGCATTTTGCCGGGTTGAGCTTCATATTTTACTGGTTCAGGATGTTAAAGGTCTGCTACAAGTGTTGCACGTGGACCACAACCTTGGCTGACTTAACTAGCATGTCGTCGATGTAGACCTCCATGGTCTTCCCGATGAGTGGCCCAACATTTTGTTCTCGAGCCGCTGATATATCGACCCCGCGTTCTTCAATCCGAAGGGCATTACTTTGTAACAGTAAATCCCTTTATTCGTCATAAATGCGGTCTTCTCTTAGTCGTCTAGATGCATCATGATCTGATTGGGTCCGACCGTTGCGTTGACTATACAAATAATGTGCGGAAGTGGATATGGATCTTTCAGACACGCCTTGTTCAAATCAGTGTAGTCCAAGCATACCCAGTTCTTCCCGTTCTTCTTTTTTACTACCATGATGTTGGCGAGCCAAGTTGGGTACTTAACTTCACTCACCAAATCGATGTCAAGCAGCTTCTGGATTTCCTCATTGATGGCTTCGTTCTTTTCAGCTATGAACATCCTTCTACACTGCTGCACAGGTTTTTTGTTCGGGTCGACCTGCAATTGATGCGTCATCACCTCTGGATCGATTCCAACCATATCCCTATGCGACCACGCGAACACCGCTTGCTCTCTGGTTAGGAATTCTACAAGTTATGCGCGGACCGCTGGGTTCAACTCGCTCCCAATGTTAGTTTTCTTGCTCGGATCTGTGGGATCGAGCTCTATCTCCTTTGTTTCATCGAACTCCCCTGGCTATCGCAACGGCGGGTTGTTCGGGAAATGTTGTTGCGAACAAATAGCCTTGAAGCTCGCATAATAACACTCCTTGGCAGTATTTTGCTCTCCTTTAATCGTATGGATTCCCTTAAGAGTTGGAAACTTCACAACTTGGTGATAGGTAGATGGCATGGCCCTGAGTTAGTGGAGCCAGGTCGCCCTAGCAAGGCGTTGTAGGCACTCGGCATTTTTATTACCATGAACGAGACGTTGTGATGAATGTAGGGATTTTCATGGCGAACTGAATCACCAAATCCAAAATTACAAAATCTTTAGAGGAGAGAGAAAAAATATTACAAAATTACTCTTCAATGCATGCTTTACTACACTATAAAGCAGACGGAATTTTTATTTAGTCTTGAGTGTTGGATCACGAAATTGGATGGCCGAGATTAGTTCTTATATTCTCATGATAACAGGAGTTCACTTATCACATGAGAACTCCCGTTATCATTAGAATATAAGAACCAATCTCGACCATCCAAATTGGTGATCCAACGCTCAAGACTAAATAAAAATTCTGTTTGCATTATAGTGTAGTAAAACATGCATTGAAGAGTAATTTTGCAATATTTTTTTCTCTCTCCTCTAAAATCATCTTAAATCTTTAAATGATCAAAACTCCTTCGATTTAGATTGTTTTTATGTGTCATATAACATATTATAGGTAATTTAATTATCTTTCAAATGAATCTCTATTGCAATTGTTTCGATTTAAAAATCATTGTAAAAATGAAAATTAGTGATTATATGCATAATTCTCGTAACAGTACACGAATTCTAATATAATGAAGGAAGTTGCACAATATAATGAATGAAGTTATATGATATAATGCAGAATATGATAGATAAAATGTAATATATTTTTTCATGCGAGATCAAAAAAAATTATGATATAATATAGTGCCCGAGTTTAACACAATTGTGTCAAAGAAAACAGAAACAAAATGTTTGACACACGAAAGTCAAAGTATAAAACATAAAAGTTAAAAGAGTTTGACACAGCGGAATTAATTTTCCGAGCGTTTATAAAATACAAACCCCCGAGAGCCACAGGACAAAACAGTTTTCACTATTCAAAACCAAGTTTTTACAAGTGAAGAAAAAAATACTAAACAAGATAGAAATTTTTCTAAGTTCACTCCTTAGAACAATTTGTACGAAAGCTATCACACACAAATATACATGATACAACCTAACTGCTCTTCCACCGTAGGATTCACTCTCCGGAGATGGATTCCACAACTTGATTGTAGACTTCGTGCACTTGATGAATGATAGAAGAACGCCTTAGCCAAGAGAACTCTCGAGTGTATAATTTTCTAACCGCCTTCTCTAGTCTTCTTCGTCTTCTATTTATTGATCTTAGAGCAGTCGTACACGTCTTCCACTACTTTGCAATAGAACGTGTCTTTTTCCATTTCTTTTACCTGGTAATCACAACACACAACTTTCACTAACTCACGTGGAGGTTAAAAGAATGTGGAGATGCTCCCTATTAGGAACAAGAATAAATAATAAAATATAATTAAATAGAGTTAGTAACAATAATATATTTGTTCCTAATATTTAGGACCGTAAAAATGCAACTAAACAGATATACACATGATTCCGATAAAATAGGAGTTAGTTGTAACAAATAGATACGAAAGTTTAACATAGGAGTGCCAAAGTTCAATAGATTCTGTCAAAGATAAAACAAATTCGGATAAGATTAACATCAAAGTGTCAAAGATAGGTAAGTTTGACAACGTTGTGTCAAACTTACGCATTTGACACTTCACAATCTCCCCCGTAAGATTATCCGACCTGTTACTATTCCAAGTGGATCATCCATAACACAAACAGCAATCATTGCCACAAATATTCATATGGTGCAACCATAATAAAAGTAATAAAGGTATGGATCACCCATAATCAAAACGAAATCATTGCGTTGAGCAACCAAAATATCCAGCCTTAGCAAAAACAAAAACAGAAAATATTCAGCATCAGAATTAACAAAACAAACATAAAATTAAAATTGTTCAAGTAGAATTTATAAACTGATATAAACTGAAAGGTGGGAGGTCAACCAACAGCTCCAACTCCATCTCCCCAGATCCACACACATCATCTCCCCCTGAATGGTAGCAGGAGGGGAAGCTCAATCCAGATCCTGAAGCAATTTGAGAGCTTGCTTGAGAATTCGCTTGGCTTGATGGATCTTGGAAGTGTGATCTTGAGAGGAGGTACCAGCATCCACTTCTTCATCCTCTGAAGTGTCACTCGGAACGTATGGCAAGTCCTTGACCCTGGTGTCACCCTTTCGGGTCAGAGATTGCTCAAAGACAAGGGGAATGGGGTCGGACTGCAGTTCTTCTTCCAACGGGTGGACTCCTTGAGACATAATAAGTGCATGGATAAGGCAAGGATGTGATAAGTAGGTGGAGTCTGACTTTGACACTGCACGAAAAATGTTAGTAAAAACTGATTGACCAAAGTTGAAAGGAAGACCAGTTCCAATTCCGTAGAGTAGTTCGGCTTGTTCTTTCGAGACCACAAACAAGTTCTTGTTTGGTAGCCAATTATTCACACAGATCTTGAATAATGCCACATACTTTCAGGTCAGAGAGGACACTGACATTTTGGTCACCCAAGTCTTGGCCTTTCCCCCAGTCAGTTCCACTGCTAACTCCTTCTCATCAGACTTTGACAGAGCTTCAACATTCTCAGACTTTAACCCAAGAAATTCATTTATGGTAACTGGATCAAACTTGATCACCTTTCCTCTAACAAAGGACTTCTCAAACTTGGGTTTATCAGACTCGAAAACCTCATCTTTCAACATGTTGGCAAAAAATTCAAGAACCAGAGTAGCACTAAAACAAGTAAGCTCAGTCACAGTTTTTAGAAGGCCCCTTTTCTTAAGCAACAAATCTAACCCAAACTAAGAAAACATAGAGCTATCCATCATCTTCTCAATCTTAAACTCCCTCTTAGAATAAATCACTTTAAGAGACTTAGTTAGGCAATGATAGTACTTCACAGAATATGACTGATTGACATCATAATCAGAGTCTTCGTTAGAGGAGGAAGTAGTACATTTGCCTTTCTGGGATGAGTGCTCCATGGATTCAAATTTTTCTATCTTGGGCTTATTTGATCTCTGGGCTTCAGACCATTCAAGAGATTCTGATTTTGAACGTCTTTTGGCAGACTTTGACACTGGTTTCTTTGGCTTTGACTTGCTTTTCTTTGAAGAGTTTCCACCTTCAGACTTCTCTCTTTTCTTCTCCAGTTGCTCACCACTGGAGTCTGCATGTTCTTCCGTTTGATCAGCTTCTTGTGGATCCATATTGAAGTCTTCATCAGAGTTGTCCAAATCACCGGACTCATAGTCTGACACAATGTTGTCAGACTTCAAAGATGGTTCCGACAAATCACCTGCTTTAGTAAAAACATGAGGAGTATCTGTAAGGCTTCTCTGGAACTTCCTTGGTTTCACTTTCTTCCTTTTACTTGCAGCATGCTTCTTGTGCTCCTTTTTCAGTGTATCTTCAAAAATCCTCTCGGACCTTTGTTTAGGCATCTTTCCTTTAATTTGTTGTACGACATCGGAGATCAGCTTCAGATTCCTTGGGTGTTCAGCATCAATCGGGAATCCTTCTTATCCGGGCAGAGCAAAACGGAGCGGAGGCTCTTGAAGGACTTCATTCGGGTTCACTTCCCCAATTGTCAGAGGTAGTGTTTCGAAAGATTTTGGAGGTTGGGAGGCCGAATCAGGGTTGAGGAAGGGCTCTTTTAGAATTCTCTCATTCTCTTCATCGAAGGCCTTGTCTGATTTTTCAATGGAAGGCAAATGAGGAGAGTTGGGATTTGGTGTTTTTGTTGGGGAGGTGTGAGACTCGGAGGTCGGCTCTTTAGGAGTGGGTTCAGTGGCGAGAGAGGGTGAAGGTTTGGTGATAACCGGTGGAGTAGATTCGGAAGTGAGTGGTGGAATAGTTTCAGAGTGAGTGGTGGAGTGGTTTCAGAGGTGAATGGTGGAGTTGTCTCAGAGGTGAGTGGTGGAGTGGTCAAGGGTTCAGACGTGGTACCTTCGATGTTGGGTTGAGAGGAAGAGGCTTGGTTGGCTTTCTCCATTTGGCTTTCCAGCAGACGTTGTAACATCTTGGCACCGTCCGGCGAGGCGATTGTTTTAGCGAGGAGTTCTTGAATATTTTTGTCAGTCATGGGAGTGTATTGAGAGAGGTGAGGGGTTTGAGAGAGAGAGAGAGTAGTGGAAAGGTTTGAGTGGTGTAGAGAGAGCCTTGAACATCGTGTGTCTGATGTGACTAGTAAATCTGCAAGAATCACTTAAGTAGAGAGAGAATAAAACTATAACACTCAAAAATAAGGAAACACAAATCAAATAATTAAACCTAGATGGGATAAAGTAAATTATCTTGCAAACAAATTCCTAAAACTTAGGCTAAAAAAAAATTAAAAACGGACTAGGTTAGTTTGAAGTTCAAAAACCATAAAATTCGCAACAACTTAAAACAAATCTGCAGGAATAATAAAAGCTAAAAAAGATTTAAAGTATGATGATTGTTATCAAGTTTGATACTGGGGGGGTTAAAGTTACAAAGAGTCGATATAAACATTCTCATTACTCCTTCCTGAAAGATTGTGTGCCTAATCACATCCAATCTTTAGTACTAGATGAGAAACAAAAGAAATCAGCCCATTAGTTTCTCAAATAAACTTTATTTCCACATGGTCAGAGTTCTAGAAACATTATGTCCATAGTACTTTAGCTATTTTGAAAAAAAGATAGGTCACAGTCACCAAGTTTTATAACTTTGAGATCTCACACTTGTATCTCTCAGTTTTATAACTTGGACAAATAGTCGACAAAGCAAACACAAACTTTAACATTCCAGAGTCAAAGATAGACAAACAGTCACACACTGTCAAACTATTTAGGCAGGGGAGTTACACATGCTTAGAGATCTTCTCAAGTATGAGAAGAAAATATCTGCAATTTGTTCTTTTGTTGACACAAATTTTAAAGTAATCAAACCTTTCTCAACCTTGTCTCGAATAAAATGGTGTATTATATCTACGTGCTAAGTGCGTGAGTGTTGAACAAGACTTTTTGCAATTTCAATAGCACTAGCATTATCACACAGAAATGTCAGAGTTTCAGAAGGTAAACTGTAATCCTCTAGCATTTGCCTCATCCACAGAAGTTGAGTGCATTCACCAGCTGCTGAGATGTATTTAGCTTCAGCAGTTGACAGTGATATGCAGCTTTGCTTCTTGCTAGACCATGACACTAGGTTTGCACCAACTAGAAATCCTCCACCACTTGTGCTTTTTCTGTCATCCACATCACTTGCCCAGTCCGCATCACTATAACCTGTAATGTTAGTACCAGAATTCTTTGTGTACCAAAGTCCCATATTGGATGTGCCAGAGATATATTGGATTATTCTTTTAACAGCCTTGAGATGTGACTCCTTAGGGTCAGACTGATATCTAGCACATACACCTACACTAAAAAGAATATCTGGTGACTAGCAGATAGATAAAGAAAACTTCCTATCATACTTCGGTAAAGGGTAGGTTCAACTTTGACACCAAAGTTATCCCTACACAGTTTATCACTACTTCCCATAGGTGTCTTCATGTGTTTAGCAGTATCTAGACCAAATCTCTTAACAATACCTAAAGCATACTTGGACTGAGATATAAAGACTCTATCTTGACGTTGAACAATCTGCAAATCTAAAAAATAATTCAATTCTCCTACCATGCTCATTTGAAATATGTTTGACATATTGGTGACAAACTCGTCAACAAGTTTGACATCAAAAGCACCAAACACAATATCATCCACATAAATTTGAGCAATTATAAAACTATTTCCTATATATCTAACAAAAAGAGTTTTATCAACATTATCTCTTACAAACCTCAGATCCAGTAAGAATTATGTGAGTCTAGCATACCAAGCACGGGGGGCTTGTTTTAAGCCGTAGAGAGCTTTTTTTAGCCAGTAGACATAATCAGGCTTTGACAAATCTTCAAATCCTTTGGGTTGCTCAACATAGGCTTCCTCTTCTAAGATCCCATTCAAAAAGGAGCTTTTAACGTCTATTTGGTATAGGGAGAAATCAGCAGCACAAGCAATGGCAATAAGAAGACGGATTGACTCTAACCGTGCCACAGGAGCAAACATCTCGTCAAAGTCAATACCTTCCACCTGCGTATAACCCTGAGCAACCAATCTTGACTTATTTCTCATAACATTAACCTTTTCACCGGTCTTGTTATTGAAAATCCACTTAGTTCCAATTACCTTTTTATCCTTCGGCCTTGGAACCAACTCTCAAACGTCATTGTATTCAAATTGACCCAGTTCTTCTTGCATGGATTTAATCCAAAATTCATCTGCAAGAGCTTCTTTGACAATTTTTTGTTCAGTTAGAGACAAATAACAAACTAAGTGTAAGAGATTAAACCTTGTAGAAAAAAGACACGGATCTGACCATCTCACGATAATTCACAGGATCCTTCTTTCTAGTTTGGATTCCTTCTGTCAAGCTCCCAATTACCTGAGATGTGGGATGATCCTTCCTTATCCTCAGAGGTGGATCCCTTCTGTCATTGTTTGACAAAGATGTGCCAGAGTGGTCATTCGTGTCAAAGTCAGACCAGTTTGATCAGTGGGTGACTGATTGTTGTTTGAGGCTTCTTCAGTACTTTCAATGAGTTTAGATGCATCCAATTTGTCTATCTTCTCAAGAAGAGATCGAACTTCGTCAAACACAACATTGACTGACTCCTGAATTATTTGAGTGTCAAGGTTGTACACTCGATAAGCTTGGTTGTTGCTAGCATATCCAAGAAATAGGGCTTTACTGCTTCATGTGTCCAGCTTGGTTAGATAGTCCCTGTCATTTAACATGTAGCAAAGACAACCAAAAACATGTAAGTACTTCAGGTTAGGATTCTTACCATTCAGGATCACATAATGAGTTGTTTTTGTTCCGGGACAAAGATAAACCCTATTAATAAAATGATATGCAGTGTTAACAGCTTCAACCCATAATCTTATAGCAAGGTTCTTTGAGTTTAACATTACCCGCACCATTTCTTGAAGTGTTCAATTCTTTCTTTCCACAACACCATTCTGTTGAGGTGTCTTGGGTGCTGAGAATTCATGAGAAATACCTTTTCTTTCACAAAATTGGATGAAACTTTCATTCTCTAACACTCTACCATGATCTGTTCGAATCCGTATAACACTGGAGTGATAGAGTTTTTTGAATTTCTTGTACAACTTCTTGAAGTGATCAAAGGCTTCAGACTTTTCTCTTAAGAATTCGACCCATGTGAATCTTGAAAAATCATCAGTGCATACTAACACATATTTCTTTCGACCTATACTTTCAACTTCAATAGGTCCCATCAAATCCATGTGAAGTAATTCAAAGCATGAGCTAGTGTTAACAGAATCAATGACAGGATGAGATGCACGAGTTTGTTTACCTTTTGTGCATGGATCACAAACTTTGTCAGGATTGAACTTTATGTTCGGAACACCTTTGACTGCATCATCTTTGAGTAGCTTTTGAATGCAATGAGTACTTGCATGTCCCATTTTCTGGTGCCATAGTTCAGCTTCATTAGGCTTTGACACCAGGCAGCTTCCTTCTTGTTCAGCTTGTTAGCAGTTATCTGAGGATCTAATACTAAACATAACACATTTGTTAGATTTATCATAAACTTCACAAACATCCTTGTCAAACTTGACAACCATCCCATTGTCGCATAGTTAAGTTATGCTTATCAAATTTGCTGTGAGTCCTTCCACATACAACACGTGTTGAAGTTTTGGAAAGTCAAGCACATTCAACGTTCCTTTCTCAATAAGTTTTCCTTTGGCTCATCTTCCATATGTGACTGAACTACCACAAAGACATGAACGATCACATGTCATATGTTTGGAGTAGCCACTGTCAAAGTACCATGTACGTGCAATGTTAGTATTTAAAGAAGTATACACAACAAAACAACATGAACCTGTTTTCTAGTTTTCATCCGCAATTATTTTCCTACAGAAAGGCTTGATGTGACCTGCCTTGTTACAGTAATGACACACATACTTCTTTGACTTTTCCTTTTCGTTTGACACTCTGGTGTCAGACTCCCCCTTTGTGAATTTGATCATGTTCTGAGGATAAAAAAGACTAGAACTGAGAGTTGTTTGATCTTCATACCCAAGTCCACTTCCATTATATTTATTTGTGGCAAGGATCTCGTCAAGAGTGTCACGTCCACGATTGATTTTCTCAAAGACAGAATCAGCCTCCTTCAGCTTGTCCTTGAGATGGCTGACATCTTTGTCCCTCCGAGTGAGAAGATCTTCCAATCTCATAAGATGTCTCCTTAAGGACCTATTCTCTTTCTTAAGCCTTTCAATCTCCTGGATTTGTTCCTTACATCTTCTATCAACGATGTTAAAGAGTTCACTGACTTTCTCCATCTCATTAGGTGTAGTGACAAAGTTTCCTTCTTCCTCATTGCTTTGACCAGAAACATACTCAGTCATTGACATGTCAGAGTTAGATGCATTGTACCAGTTGTTTGTGTCTCCACATGGCACGATTGTGAGATAACTTGCATCTTCCTCTCTCTCAGACTCCTCTGTGTTGTCCACCTCCATCAGATCATCTTCATTAAGTTCCTCAATCCTTACATATAACACAACCTTCTCATCCTCATTAGTGTCAGAGTCGTCACTGAGGGTGGTGTTAAAGTTTAACTTCTTTCGTCTTAGGACAGTTGGACATTCGTTAGCAAAATGACCCATTCCAGAACACCCATGGGCCATGACATTTGACATTATCGAAAGTAGAACTTTCAGAAAAAGAATTAATACCATTTTTGGAGTATTTATCACTTTTACGAGAGGATGTGGCTGAGTTACTTAAGGCACTTGAAGGAACTGAAGATGTAGTCTTAAATCTTCTCGAGCTGGAGTCACCTTTTCATTTCTTCATGGATCTCATGAATTTGTTGAATTTTTTCGTCAGGAGCACCAGATCGGGATGTTCCTCATCTAGCAATTCATCATCTGAAACCTCGGGATCAAACTTTGGTGTACTTGACACACTTTTGACAGTTTCTTTTCCGGCATGAAGTGCGATGCTTTTGCCCCTGTAGACTTGTTTTTGTTCATTTAAATTCATTTCAAATGTGGTAAGAATGCTTACCAGTTCACCAATCTCCAACTTTTCCAAATCTTTGGCATCGTCAATGGCTAAAATTTTGTAGTTGAATCTTTCTTGAAGGGATCTCAGCATCTTGCTTACAAGTCTTTTATTACTTATAGGTTCTTCAAGAGCGAGAGCATCATTTGCCATGGTCACCATCTTCTCAAAGTATTCAGTGATTGTTTTGTCCTCGGCTATACGGAGATTCTCAATATTGGTAGTGAGAAGTCTCATTTTGGTCTTTCGTACGCTAGCTGACCCTTCACATTTGGCTTGTAAGATAAGCTAGACTTCTTTTGCTTCCAAGCAACTCGAAATTAACCTGACACAACCAATATCAACATACATAAAAATCGTATTAAGAGCTTTGGCATTGCAGTTTGACAACATTCGTTCCTCATTCGTCCATTGCCCTTCTTCTTTTGCAACCGTGACGGTTTTTGTAGCATCTTCAGGATCTGGAATTTCTTCCTTCGGAGGTGTCCATCCTTCCAACAATGTAGCCCAAGCTCGCTCATTAACAGCTTTGATGTAAATTCTCATACGGGATTTCCACATATTGTAGTTGGTCCCATTGCAATCCAGAATGGGAGGACGACATGACACACTTGACAAATCAATTATGAAAAACTGCACTCAGGAACGAAATACTTAGTCCGTCAAGTATAAGCTCGTGACGCTAATTGATATAATATAGTGTCCGAGTTTAACACAATGGTGTCAAAGAAAACAGAAACAAAATGTTTAACACATGAAAGTCAAAGTATAAAACATAAAAGTTAAAAGAGTTTGACACAGCGAAATTAATTTCCGAGGGATTATGTAATACAAACCCCCGAGAGCCACACGACAAAACAATTTTCACTATTCAAAATCAAGTTTTTACAAGTGAAGAACAAAATACTAAACAAGATAGAAATTTTTCTAAGTTCACTCCTTGGAACAATTTCTACGAAAGCTATCACACACAAATATACACGATACAACATAACTGCTCCTCCACCGTAGGATTTGCTCTCCGGAGATGGATTCCAAAACTTGATTGTAGACTTTGTGCACTTGATGAATGATAGAAGAACGCCTTAGCCTAGAGAACTCTCGAGTGTATAATTGTCTAACTGCCTTCTCTAGTCTTCTTCGTCTTCTATTTATTGATATTGGAGCACTCGTACACGTCTTCCACTACTTTGCAATAAAACGTGTCTTCTTCCACTTCTTTTACCTGGTCATGCCACAACACACAACTCCCACTAACTCACGTGGAGGTTAGAAGAATGTAGAGATGCTCCCTATTATTTAGGAACAAGAATAAATAATAAAATATAATTAAATAGAGTTAGTAACAATAATATATTTGTTCCCTAATATTTAGGAACTGTAAAAATGCAACAAAACATATATATACATGATTCCTATAAAATAGGAGTTAGTTGTAACAAATAGATACGGAAGTTTAACATTGGAGTGTCAAAGTTCAACATATTCCGTCAAAGATAAAACAGATTCGGATAAGATTAACATAAAAGTGTCAAAGAGAGGTAAGTTTGACAACGTTGTGTCAAACTTACGCATTTGACACAACGATTATAATCAAACCATTATATCTTTCTCCTAATTTTCTCTTTTTCTTTTCTCTCCTAATTTTCTCTTTCCTCCCATTATAATCAAACGATTATATCTTTCTCGATTCAAATCTATTTTTTACGAATCATATATCAAATTAAATATATTTTTACGAAGATTCATATGATATTCATATTGAATATGTTAAATTTAGAAGATTCGCATGAAAATCGTGATTTTTATTCAGCTGGTATATGTTCTTCATTATATTTACGTTCATGATAAAAAATGCATCAATTACACATAAAAAATATTCCCAAATATTTGCATTTTTTTTGCATCAAATGATGCATTCTTAACTTGAATAAGATGCATTTTTTTATTCTAAAGCATATGCATTTTTGTATTCGTATTGAGTGCATTGATTATATGCTGCAGTTTTATGCCCAAAATATTGCATTTATTTTTACATAGAATGTATGCATATTATATTTTATGAACTGCACGAAATCAAATTCTTAAATATATATTTTTCACATTCTTGCCCTTGAATGCTAGTTGGTAACACAAATAATGCACCGGAATTGAGACGGATTTAAATTGATCACATGCATTGATTTTGATCGTTAATGGTCCAGATTTATTCTCATTTGGTAGCGAAAATCTTTTTATCACCTACCCTATATATATATATATATATATATATTAATACTCATTTTCACTATATGTATAATAAAAATACTCAAAACATTATATAAATTCAAAAAATACCCACTACACTATCATGACATTTTTCAGAATTTTATTATTGATTTTTTTTATATAAAAAAAAGTTGATCGCAACACCAACCCATGACAAAGACTCAAAATTATAATTAAAAAAATCAAAGAGAGAGGGTCGGTGCTGAAGCGGTGTCCAACACCAACTTTCTCTCACCGACCCCTCTATCCTCTTCTCTCTCCTTACTCCCCCACACGCCTACTAACTACTCTACCCCTTTCTCTCTCCTCACCCATTCCTCCCAACACCGGCCTACACCTTCTCTCTCTAATCCCTTATTTTTATATATATATATATGGAGCGGATCCAGTGAGAAAATTCTTAACGTGAGAAAGATGTTTAATTGCATTTACGACATTGCTTGATTGTATTCAGGTTGTTGCTTGATTGCAATATTGCTTGATTGTGCTTTAGTTGTTGCTTGATAATTTTGTTGCTTGATTGCGTTTTAGTTGTTGCTTGATTCAATATCAACCATTGATTTTTTTAATCTGATGGACACGATTCATTCTTTTTTCTCACAGGGGATTTTTTTTTACATGATCCCTCCTATATATATATATATATATATATATATATTAATTAATATAATTTTGTTCTTATATATATTTATATACATATTAATTATAAGTTTTAATTATATATATTATAAGTATATTTTTATTTATTTATTTATATATATATATATATATTAAATATGTGTGTTTCTATATTTTATTTAAATATTAAATTTTATAATTATTAAAAAATTTGGTGATGTAATTGTTGATGATGATTTCACCATCATATCTCTAATCATATTTTTGTTATTATTAAAAAATCTATCCCAATGCAAAAAAAAAAGTCAAAATGGGTATTTCTTGAATATGTTTAATATTTTGGGTATTTTCATAATATGTTTATTGGTTTTGAGTATTTAATTTTTTTTCACACACACACACATATATATATATATATATAGAGAGAGAGAGAGAGAGTTGCGTTCATTTCTGAATTATATGTCCTGAATGAACAATGACCATATATTCAGTTTTTTATTTATTTGATCCAACGCTTTATATAATTACACGTGGCATTTAATTTTTTTATTTAATTTATTTTAAGGGTGTTTTAGGAAAAAAAAAAAAGAAGACAAATATTAATAGATTTGTTATTAAAGGCAGTTTTCTAATTTTATGCCAATTAAATATCTTTCCTCATATTTATTATATTTCATGCTCAATTAAATATATTTTTCCTATAATTATTATTGAAAATCCTCCCTCCTACAAAGAAGAAACGAAATCCCTTCCACGGTCGGCTGCGGCTGCGTCTGAGGCTGCACCACCACTGTTGCAGCCTGGATTTCGATTTCAGCCTTCTCAAGCGAGGAGACGACGGATGGCGCCTATCCTCCCAACGACTCGCAGAAGTAGTAGCGGTGAGGAACGCCAAGATATGCGGGTGGATCGGTGAGAGGGAGTGGTAGCTGATTGGCGCGCGCAACGAGCGGGGGCAAAGACCGATCTTCCTGGTGGTGGTCCACGACCGAAAAGAGGCGTTTGTTTGCATCTACAGAATCATCAAGGGCTAGAGGAGTGATGGCCTTGAGTTTGGTTTTGAATTTTTGAATTATTTTTCAATCTTTTATTGTCTATATCTTTAGGTTTAATGTCTTTTTCATTATTTTTGTGTTATATACGATTATCATTGTTATGTTAACTATGTGTCATTATTTTTGTGAACTGTAGCGCTCGACGAAATCTTTGTTAATTGATTGTTAATTATTTATTTATTTTCTACATTGTATGAACTCAATTAATATGTAGCGGCGTACGTTGTTGACATTATCATTGTTACATTTAGTCAATATCATCTTATCAAAATTATCAATTTAATCTTAATTGATTTTTAATACGCCCTAAAGATCATTGTTATCTTTATTAAATACCATTGTACGCTGTTGACATTAACATTGTTACTTGTATTCAATATCATTTTATCAAAATTTATCGGTTTAATCTTAATTGATTTTTAATAAATCTCTAAGATCATTGTTATCTTTATTCAATATCATTGTACGAAAAATTAAAGTTGTTTATGCATTTAACGATAATAGATTAGTGGAAGTTGAAATCGCACCCGTTAAATCAGCCGAAAAATCTTATTTCACCTTGTAGTTTATCACACTTTGACAGAATTATCTTACAATGACACACAAAGCCATAAACAATGAGAACGATTAACTTAAGATTATGGAATGAATCATGGTATATTTTTTTGGGTAACCGCACCCCAAAAATATGCAACATGATCTTATTTCTCTTTCCAATTTATACGATAATAATGGAAAAAATCGTGGGGATTTATTTTGGTAACTGAATCCAAAAAATCAGCATGCAGATTTAATTTCATTTCAATTTTTTTCCATTTAGAACTAATTTGCCCTTTTAATGATAGAAGAAGTTATCGACAATGATAAATGACAATAGAAAATCAGGGACATTTATTTTCGAAAACAAGGGCTGAATTTTGGTCTTTGTTCATTCATGGACATATGTTCAGCCTTGAATGCACCCATATATATATAGAGGTTAGATCATATGCGAATAGATGTTAATGTAAGAAATGAGAATAAATCTCAGCCATTGATTTCACAAGATTTGCGGTCATGCTTTAATAATTTCCGTTTTCATTTTATCCTCCGCATACTTCATTGTTACATATTTAAGGGTAGCATTGTCATTTAACCTATTTTAATTATGGTATCTTCCTCAAATAAACGATTTTCTTCTTTTGGTTTCCTTCTTTCACGCGATTTGGATCTGTAATTCCTTTTCTTTTCGATTTTTCATGAGATTTCATTTGTCTTGTTGAATAAGTTTTGATATTTCTCAATATATATCAATTCGTCTTCGTGTTCGTTTTCATTTTTAGTAACATGTTAGTCATTTTATTTGTTCTCAGGTTTATTTATACCAGAATCTGCTGATATGCTGAAGCCTAAGAAAGGGAGAAATTAAGAGTATTGGATGAATTTTATAAACCATTTAGATAACTCAATTACTAACTATAACAATTCATCAATGAAAAAAATATGTTTGAAGATGATTATGTTGCATTATGTTCCATATGTGGTCAAAACAGAAGGGAGCGACAGTCATTTAATTCCAGGGAAAGAGAAAGCTGCTAGATTAAAAAAAGAAACTTATGATAATGTATGCAAAACCTAAGTGAAGATTAAAAAAAGAACCTAAAGGTTTTCGTCCTCTAAATTTATCCAATAAGAATTTTATTTGAAAGATAATTAAATTATCTTTAATTTGATATATAATACATGAAAAATGAATTTAAATTGAGTGAGTTATGGTCATTAAAAGTTTTTAGAATTTTAATTAGAGGATTGAGAAAAAAATTTATAAAATTATCTTTAAAATCGAATAATGCATAATATGCTACAAAAAATAATACGAAAACTTTTAAATTATGAGCGTTAATATGCAAAGATATATGCTATAAAATTATTCTCATATAATTACAAATATATATATATATATATATATATATATATATAGAGGTATGTGGGGACAAATATTTCCACATTTTCCATATGGTCTAGATATTTTTGGTGATATTAAAATTAAAACCTTCTTATTTTTTTAGAGTACTCCCTCCGTCCCAGTTTATTTGTCTCACTTTTCCTTTTGGTCCGTCCCAATTTACTTGTCTCATTTCCTAAAATAGTAAATAATTAACTCAAAATTAAGAAAATTAATCAAAATTATTTTAATTAACTCTTTTATCTCTCTTTCTATTTTGCCCTTTTTAAAAAATAAATAAATTAAATAAACACTTCACCCACTAATACACCATTAAATTCCCTTATTACTTCAAATATTGATTATTGTGCCATTTACATTCGGGACAAGTAAACCGGGACTGAGAGAGTACATACTATCTATTTACCTCTACAATTCTGCATCGTCACAAAACCAGACCTCATTTCCTCCATCACCACTAAGCTGCCAAGAAAAAGCAACGAAAAAATGGAGAAAATCCAGCACAAATTCGTGGCCGTGAACGGTCTAAATATGCACGTGGCGGAGCTCGGCGAAGGCCCTTTAGTCCTCTTCGTCCACGGCTTCCCGGAACTGTGGTACTCGTGGCGCCACCAGATGGAGTTCCTGGCGGCGCGTGGCTACCGCGCCGTGGCTCCGGACATGAGGGGCTACGGTGACACCACCGATACTCCGCTGGACGACATATCGAAGTTCACCGTGTTCCACTTGGTGGGTGACCTGATCTCCCTGTTGGACGCGATCGCTCCGAATGAAGAGAAGGTGTTTGTTGTTGGGCATGACTGGGGCGCTTACATTGCTTGGCATTTGTGTATGTATAGACCTGACAGAGTCAAGGCTTTGGTGAATTTGAGCGTTCCGTTTACTCCTAGGAATCCTCAGATGAATCCAGTTGAGTCGTTTCGGAAAATATATGGAGATGATCATTACATCTGCAGATTCCAGGTGGAAGTTACTTCCTCATTCTTGATTATTCTCTTGGGGTGTGAGAGATGCTGATTCTTTGGTCCAAATATGTGGTCTTCTTCTTGTGTTTCAGTGTGGAAATCAGAGTTATTTACTTTCTTTAAATAGTAAGACTGGTTCACAAATTTCAGTGATGAATATAGAGTTATTTACTTTGTTTAAATAGTAAGTCAACGGTGAGCTTGGTTCTTGAATTTTGGTTGCAGATTAGAATAATCTGCTTGCTTTAAGTTGCAGTATCTGTCCTTTTGCTTGATTCTTTAATTTCCTCTTGATTTCCCTGCAAGATTATTATGTCAACTGAAATCTTCAATAGATTTCGAGTTATTTGATTGGATTATGAAACCTTGATTTGTTTTAGAACTTTGATTGGATAATTGGATTGACATGTGGTGGTCAGTGAATGCTAGCTATTTATGTTGGATATGGAAGCTCGTTTATATTTCTAGGGATCAAATTGTTTGGGGGTTTTGGGGGGAAAGATTCAAAGAATACAAAGTTGCTACAAGCATTTTAGCCAGGATTCCTTAACAAGTTCTGCTCTGGTTTTGATTATCCGATGTTATGTAACAAATACAACATCTAATTTCCGAGCATTCTGTGTAAGTTTTGCAGGAACCTGGTGATATAGAAGCCGAATTTGAGAAGGTAGGCACCAAGGAAGTTTTGAAGAATGTGTTATCATTCCGTGATCCTGCTCCGTTTTTCTTCCCCAAGGGTAAAGGATTCGGCTATTCTGCTGATCGGGCTCCTTGGCTAACAGAAGATGACCTCGATTATTATGCAAGCAAATTCGAAAAGACTGGTTTCACTGGAGGAGTGAACTACTATCGCGCATTTGGCTTGTGAGTACTTTTCATTTATAATGTAAACCAGTTTCCATTGCCAATCACCTCTGCTGCTGCTAATTTGCAGAAGCTGGGAACTGAACGCACCCTGGTCCGGAGCAGGAGTGAAGGTGCCAGCAAAGTTCATAGCAGGGGAACTGGACTTGGTCATTCATGTCCCGGGCACCAAAGAGTTCATACACGGAGGCGGGTTCAAGAAACTGGTGCCGTTGCTGGAGGATGTGGTGGTGCTCCAAGGCGCTGCACACTTTATCAATCAAGAATGTCCAGATGAAATCAACCAACATATATATGCTTTTATTAAGCAGTTCTAAAAGCTACGACCACATCAAAATAATTAGGCTTCGAGCTGTTGTGTACGTACTACTTGACGGTATGGTGTTGGAATAAGCTGATGATTTAATCTGAATGCATCTGTGGCTGCTGCTCTTGCTTGCTCATTCATGTTTTCTGCATTTACATCGTTCTAGTTGGTACCCTGAGATTGGTGTTGTGTGCTTCAGCTTCACATGCGTTGATGATAACTTATTATGTAAAATAATTAAATGTAATCTTTAAAAAAAAAAAAAAAAACTCTATTGCAATATTTTCATTAGATGTGAAAGTCTTTGATTATTTGATGGATGCATACAGCATATATCAAGGTTCAATCATTGCCAATCTTGTCAAGACTGTGTCTTAATCGGGAGGGAATCTTTATATCTCACCAAGCACGGTTGAAATATTGTTGGTGCCCCAAAATATATATATATTTTTTCCTTTTTCTAAATTATCAGTTATACACTAAATTATTGATCAATTACAAAAACATCATAATGTTTCTCCATCATTAATGATAACTTAATCCTTGATTTATCAATTAAAAATATCATCCTTAAAATTAAACGTTATATATTTTATAAAATAAGATATGATACCATTCTTCGATACAAAGTATAAAATTATAATTTATTGTCTATTTTTATTTTAAATTATATTCTTCATTCCGTCAAATTAGTCACGTTTTCTATTATCGCGTTTGGTCAAAATGTGACTAATGGCACCGTATGGGGTGCAGTAAGAAATAAATGAAAATCTTTTAAAAGGAAAAAATAAAATAAGAATAGCACCAAAAAGGGTAAAAGATATTAGAGGCGGGGAGCGTCACCCATGACGACGGCATGAGTGATTTCTTGATTTTTCAATCACAGGGGGAGCGACCAGACGACTATACAGACGGTTCGTTTGAAATATCAATTTTAATTTAAATGCTATTTTATTCAGCAGATAAGTATTCCGGTCTCAGCTACCTTCTTCCGCACCAGCAATGGAGAAAATCGTGCACAAGACGATTCCCGTCAATGGCCTCAACATGCACGTCGCCGAGCTCGGCCATGGTCCATTAATCCTCTTCATCCACGGCTTCCCGGAGCTCTGGTATTCTTGGCGCCACCAGATGGTCTTCGTGGCGGCGCATGGCTACCGCGCGGCGGCACCGGATATGAGGGGCTACGGAGACACCACCGGCGCACCTCTGGACGACCCGTCCAAGTTCACCACGCTCCACTTGGTGGGTGACCTAATTTTGCTGCTGGATGCGATCGCGCCGAATGAAGACAAGGTGTTTGTTGTTGGGCATGACTGGGGTGCGATGGTTGCTTGGCATTTGTGCTTGTATAGGCCTGATAGAGTCAAGGCTTTTGCGTGTTTAGGCGTTCCTTATATTCCCAGAGATCCTGAGATGCCTCCAGTTGAGAGGATGAGAAGCTTTTATGGAGATGATCTGTACATCTGCAGATTTCAGGTGCGATTTTCCGCACACGGGACCCTCTGTTTTCAATATATATTTTTTTTCCTTTTAATCTTCTGCTCCTTAATTATCTATATTTTTCATGCATATTTGATGGCCATGTGTATACACTTGTTGTATGTTGATAATACCGGCATCTAGAGAGATTAGTGTTTATGTTTTGATTATTAATGAATAAATTTGTATTTTGGAACCAAATCATGAAGAAAATCAGGTTATATACAAGCATTTAGCAAAGAGTTTAGGACACTTCAAATTCTATGTGCTCTGTCTTTGAATCTGCAATTATATTTAACTACCAATACATGACCAGTATTAGACTCAGTGACATTTTTCTTGTTAGTTTTGCAGGAACCTGGCGACATAGAAGCCGAGTTTGAAAACATTGGCGTCAGGGAAGTTCTCACGAACTTCCTTTCCTTCCGTGATCATGCACTCTTTTTCCCGAAAGGTAAAGGATTCGGCTACTCTGCTGAAAGGGCACCATGGCTAACAGAAGAGGAATTGGATTACTACGTCAGCAAGTTTGAAAAGACTGGTTTCACCGGTGGAGTGAATTACTACCGCGCAATGGGCTTGTAAGTTCTACTCACATATGGCTTCTGATATCATGAAAATCACAGGTTTTAGTTGCTCATCAACACTTGTGTAAATTGGGCATGCCTTGGTGTATGTTTATGTAAAAATTATGTCTGTTTACTCCTGCTGCTGCTAAATTACAGAGGTTGGGAACTGAATGCGGCGTGGACTGGAGCGAAGGTGAATGTGCCGGTGAAGTTTGTTATAGGGGAACATGACCTCTCCTATCACTTTCCTGGGACCAAAGATTTCATACACAAAGGTGGGTTCAAGAAGCTGGTGCCCTTGTTGGAGGAAGTGGTGGTGGTTGAAGGCGCTGCTCACTTTGTGAATCAAGAAAGGTCAGATGAAATCAACCAACATATATTGGCTTTTCTTAAGCAGTTCTAAAAGTTACCATCAAAATAATTGGGATTCATGATATTGTGTACTAGTGGAAGCATAATGTAGCTTGACTTGTGCTGTTGATTTGATCCAAATCCATCTATGGCTGCTGCTCTTGCTCATTGCTGTTTCTTCCATTTATATCGTTCTAGTTGCTCTTGGCATTCGTTGTTCATAACTTATTATGTAAAATAAAGTGGAAATGTTTGAAAATAGCCAAAATGGTTGTTTGCAAACCTTAAATAGCCACTACTATAATTTCATTCAAGAAATGGCCAAAATTATAAAAATTGTCACAATGTCCCTACTATTGATCTAATATATAGAATGTTTTTAATTTTACTATTTTTAATTTGTTTTTTATATTAATCATATATTGTTATTACTCAATTAGTTGTAGAAAAATATATTTAACTAATTCTTGCTTTTTCACTTTTAAAATCACATTTATAAAAAAACAGATTAAAAATCAAAACAATATAATACGAGATTGAAATGGGTTGATTGAATTTATTTTTACCGGTTTGTGAAAATATGTAATTTCATTTTACGTAAATTTTATTAATTTATTTTCACACAAAGTATATTGAAATAAATAAATGAAAAAAATAAATTATTTGCTTGTTTGCTGCTTCGTTTGCAATCATACTTTTGCTTTATTTGTGATTTACACTTCTTAAAAATCTTCCTTATTAAATCTCCGTTTTTCATTTGCAATATTAATTCTATAAATAAATAAAACAATCATTAATAGAATTTTAAAAATTATTTTGCTGATATATTATGAGGAAATAATTTTAAGTAGCCAAATTTAAAAATTATATTCACAAAATAGTCACCCTTATGAAAAACTACACAAAATAGTCAAAGTGTACTTTGTCTGTCTTATATGTCTTAGTCGACCAATCAATTTTTTCGGTTTCTGTGTAAACCCTAACCGAATTATTTTTTTATTATTAAAAATTTAGGGTTTCATTTAAAAAGTAATAATAAACCAATAAAATATTAAGATATATCTACTCAGCTTGATTTCGGCATTTTCCATATTGATTTCGTCATTTTCAGCTTGATTTCTGAATTCACTATATTTATTTTTAAAAGCATCTTGATTTGGTCATTTTCAATATTCTCAGCTTGAGTTCGATATTCTGGCCGGAATTCACCCTATTTATTTTAAAAATTATGCTTAATTTTTATTATTCATTAATAATTCACCATGTTATTATTTTATAAACGAAATTATGATTTTAACTAAAGAAATTATTATAATTAATGAAATTAGAGTTTACAAATGGAAGTTGTTTTAATTTTGGCTGGAGTTCGAATATAATAGTATATGGAGGCTGCATTTAAATTGGGATTTAACTCAGAAGGAATTGGGCTAGAATTCTCAAAAAATGAGCTAGCTCTCGGTGAAATGAGGTTGATTTCGACAAAAAAAAAAAAGCAAATTTGATCTCCTTTTTAGATAATAAATTACAATACATGTATTGAAAATAAATTCCTCATTTGCGAAGCACGGGTATTTTGAATTGAAATCATGCAAATCACAAGTATTTAGAATTGAAATGAGAAGCACGAGGAAATAAATAAGCATTCAAAATTGAGATTTGTTGTCCACACATATTGCAATACGTGATAACATAAAATTTGTTAAAATGTAACAAATTAATTAGGCGGAATTCTTTCCGGACAAGCACGTTTTGTGTGATCTGTAGACCCACAAATACTACATTTTTTTTGTGCTCGTTGTCTACTAGTCGATGTTTGTCCCGCCTGTGCTCCCGAAGGACTGTTGGTTCCGGATTATCAGGGTATAACTTGGCAGCGGAAAATGTGTTAGTTCGTTTCTTGCGCTCTGCTGGTTACTCAGCTGACTGGGACCTTGTCAGCTGGTAAGTCAACTGGCACTCTGAGTACTCAGCTGACTGGCAACTGGCTCGTCAGCTGGTAGCTCAAGACTTGGAATGTTTTTAGCCTTGTTTGCACAGTTATATCAGTTTTCAGATATACACCAGCACTTGGGTGCTGGGTTTTAAATCAGTATGAAATGCAGAAAGCTGATAAAAGACAAAGGATTTATAGTGGTTCGATCAACTGATCTACGTCCACTCTCCAGTCGTAGCACTGGAAATTTCACTAAGAGTAATCGGGTACAAGCGTCCTACGATCTATCTCTAGCTGGTGAATGCCTCGTCCACCAGTTCACTAGATCAACCGCTCCCGGCCTTGTCCTTCTTCAACTCTGATCAGCTGTTGGAGTGCGAGCACGTCACTTCAACCTCCTTAGCTGACTGCGTGGGTGTTTAGTTCTCCCAAGAACGTGTCTTCTCAATACGGCAAAAAGCCCGTAATAACTCAGGTGCTGGCTGGCACAAGAGCTGCTGTGAACTTCCTCGGAAGAGAAAGAACACCAAAGAGATCAATAACTTACAAGCTGGAAGCTTGAAGTCTCGTGTTTGAATAAATCAACACACGGATAGCCTTTAGAAAGGCCTCGAAAGAGTTGCTTGCTTGCAATAAAGTTTCTGACTTTCGGTAGTTGAGCGAGAGAAGAAGTATTGAATGTTGATGGATCCCAGGTATTTATAGACGCGGGATCCCATTCAAACTTCTAGCCGTTTGGACTCATCCGGAAAAGGTCTCTGTCCTCGCATGTCCTTCTGACGGCTGCAGGTAGGAATTTCCGGAAAGCGCCATGCTTTTGTCCACTTTATCTGACATTGATCTCTTTATGTCAGAACGGCACTATTCGTCAGTACGAGGAATCGGAACTGGTGTCTTGAACTGATAGACTTTAAGGTATCCTCCCTTAAAGTCGTGCTTTGTCAGTTTATTCCTCAGACGAATCTTCTTTTTGTCTCTAAGACTCTGGGAGAGCGAGTCTTGAATTCTGCTGGTAACATCCGACTGGTAGAACATGCTGGTGATCTTTGTGCTGGCAGTCTCTGCTGGTGACTTTGCGCTGGCACAATCTAAGTCTACCAATTTGTCTGATGTTAACTCTTGAAATCTCCCATGACTGGTGGCTTCACCGCTGGTGAACAGTGTCAGTGAGAACACCTATTCTGCTGGTAGGATTTGTCAGCCGCCTGCTGGTGAAATCCTTCCCAACTGGTGAACAGTAACCAGTCATTAGCTCTTCTCATGCTGGTGAACAGTGTCAGCACGAGTCTTTGTCAGTCGCTTGCTGGTGAGACTTTTCTCAACTGGTGAGTACATCTCATGCTGGTGAACAGTAGCCAGCATGAGTCTTGATCAGCTGCGACTTACAACTCAAAAGACCTAAACAGGACTTTACATTTGAGATCTAGAGCTATCTAGAGACAACTGACGCTGGTAGGACTTAGGATTTGATCCACCAAAACACCAAACTAGAATCTAAACAAGTAGCTACTGGGGAGAGGAAACTTAGCCAAATTTCCCAACAATTTCCCCCTTTTTGGTGCGATCAAAGCCTAACCAGCGAGCACTCAGCTGATGAGGAAAGTTACAAAGTATTTCAGGGTTTTACAAAATAAACCTATCAGATCTAAACCCATGAAACCACTTCCTCACATCAGCTCTAACTAAAATCTTCCCCCTCAAACAAAGAGGGATATTGCTCGTTTAAAATATGAGAATTGAAATCAGAGCAAAAAGATTTAAAGTGTGTGATACGAGTGCTGGTGCTGATTACACTGGAAGTGTAAGTTCAGCTGGTAAGTAAATACTCAGACAATTTGTTGGACAATGAGGAATTGTCATCAACTTGTCAGTAGTCAATCCATTAATATGTTGCAGTTACAAGTACAGGATAGAAGACTGACTAGTCTAGAGATACAAATACTTACATCAAAATGAAGAAGCTAGACTATGGCTGAGAAGATGATCCTGGTGATTGAGTTCTGCTGGTTAAGGACCTCAGGATCTCAGTGAGCACTGCCATATCTTGTCTGCTCTTCTCCCTTTCCTCAGCAGCTATCCTCCTCTCCTCTTCAGCAAGACGGGCTCTCTCAGCCTCAGCACGTGCTCGCGCACTTTCCCCCTCTTGGATCCGCGCCAAAAAGGAGGACACTCCAGCGGTGAATGACTCCATTTGTTGAGTCATCTCGGTTCGGAAGCTGGTGAAGCGCTGGTCCATCCTGGCATCAATGATTGCAAGAAGCTGCGCAGGGGGATGGATCTCGGAGATTGGCTGTGCTGACACTTCAAGGGAAGAGGAAGATGCATCAGTTGCGGAAGGAGCCGCTGCTGGTTCAGATGCAGCTGATATCTCCATCGGGGCTGGCTCCTCCGCTGGCACTGCAGCTGCTGCTGGTTCCTCTACTTGTATGTCGACAGCTGGCTCCTCAGCTGATTCCACCACTTGCACTGCTGCTGGAGCTGGCTGGACTTCGTCAAAAACGGGTGGGGCTGTGAAATCCACCACTTGCCAGTCCATATGATCAGGGACGAGATCGCCCGAGACAATAGGAACAGGAGGGACGGCAAGGGTCAGCCACAAACCACTAGAAGGATCCTCCTCCACAATGTGGTCTACCAGCAAGGCGCAGGCAGCCATGTCGAACAGGATAGCATGATAGGGAGGGATCCTCGGGAGGGTAACCAGCACTTTGAGGCGTCGGAGCGCGTACGTCAGCTGGTACCCCCGACTGGTGACTCGGAACTGGAGGAAAGGTAACTTGACCTTTTTCTGTGGCGGGAGGCCGGAGCTTCCAGTCAGCTGCCTATATTCTGCAATCTTCAGCAAGCGGCGCTGGATCCTCCTTGTAGACAGCTGCTGGGGGCATTCAGGATCGGTGCCCATGAAAGCATTAGCCCACTCCTCCTCCGCTCTCCAGTAGCCAAGACCCAGCCTGGCATAGAGAACCGCCCGCTTCTCCACAGTCAGCAGGCGCTGGCATATATCAAAAATCCGCCATCTCCGGAACTCCAGACATAGTTCCGGATCCACCCTCCAGAGTCTACGGTAGCTGGATATCATCTCGTCATTGACGGCATTTTCCACCTCCACCGTGATGTTCTCAGCATACTCATAGAGAGTGGAGTTGTAATATTCCACTGGCTGCAGGGGCAGGCACCAGTCAGAGATTCTGGAGGCATATACCGACTGGTGGGGGACTCCGCTGAAGGGTATGATGTTGAATGCAGATGGCTCTGGCACTCTTGAGTTATAAAAAGCCATCTCCCCGCGCTGCTCCCACCGGTGCACCCCTGTCACTCGTGCCTGGAAAGTATCCTCATCAACCAGTTGATGCTCTTGGATGCAGAGCATATAAGGGCGCCTTTCAGTTCGAGCACGCCTAACTGGTGATGTAGAGAATGCTGCTGGTCGCCCGGAAGTTGATGTCGAGGACGCCTAACTGGCAGGATGACGAGCCTTATCATCAATGTCTGGGAACAGATCCCTTGGCTCCATCCTCTGCACCATTGAGTGATGAACTACCTCCGCAGCTGGCTCCTGCTCTGGCTCCTCAGCCCTTGGTTCCTCTTCATCCTCGGATTCAGAACTGACATCCGAGAAGCTCGCCAGTTGTACCGGGGTGGTCGCCCGCTCTTCTTCTCCTCCACTGGCACCCCCTTGCGCGGCCAGTGGGTCTTCCGCAGCTCCTCCACTGGCTTCCCCTTGCGCAGCCAGTGGGACGTCCTCACCTCCACCAGTAGCTTCCTCTTTCTCCTGGTACTGGTCCACGATAGACATTATGTCTTCGTCAGCACCCATCACCAGCAGTTGTTCAAATGTTTCCTCAGGTAGGAGCTCGCCTGGTGGGGCTGGTGCTGGTCGGCCGGCACTTGAGATTTGGAGCGCTTTTCCTTTGCCCTTGGCCGCCAGTTTCATCTGTTCTGCCAGCTCTGCCTGGCGCCTGGCCTCTGTCTCGGCCTTGATTTTGGCAAACCGCTCATCCCTGGCTGCCAGTTTCGCCTCTCTCATCTGCTGGTCAGCCAAGGCCTTCAGCCTGGCCTGGGCCTGCTTCTTCCTGACTACGGAGGCCTGCTGCTCCTTCTTCGCCTGTTCCACCAGCTTCTGAGCTCTGGTCTGGATGCGCTTCCTCTTGCGAGTCATCCTTTCGAGGGTCTCCTCCTCAGTCAGTCCCAAGACGGACTTCTTGACTGGGATGGAGATCTTCCCAGACTCAGGGTCATATGCAACAGCTGATGGTGGCTGCTGGTGCTGGGAAGTCTTGGGCTTCTTGTGGGATGGCTTCTTGGTGACTGGTACCAGTTGTACATCCCGTGGGTGGATACCAGTCGCCTCAGCCACAGCGCCTTCCATAGTCTCGAAAAGAGACTCCGTCTCCAGCTTCATCTTCAGATCTGCCCTTGCCTCCTCAGTCAGTGGGAGAGCCACAGCTGGCACTTGTTCTCCCAGGTCTTCTGAGTCCTCCTCAGAAACGACCTCAGCAGGGTCCACTGCTAACTTCCCTTTCAGCCTTCGTGGCTTCTTGTAATCTGGGTGGGGCAGCTTCGCCTTCGTGGCTGGTATGAAGTCGGAACCAACCAGTTGTTCCCCCTGATCCACGCCATCACCTAACTCCATCTCCAGTATGTGGCTGATCCTCAGCCCGAAAGATACGGCGTGGGCAAATCTCCCTTCCGTTGGCACGATGACATTCCGCGCCACATTCTCCAGCAACCGGCCGAAGAAAAATTCAGCCCAGTTGCCCTGAATCCCATCCACCAGGGCACACATCACGGAGAACTTCCGCAGGCTCAACTCGGCGTACGAGCCGACTTCACATTGTAGCATGCGAACTACAATGTCGCACACCATCTGCCAGTACTCCTCCATCTCGGACTTCTTCATGCCAGTCCGGAAGGCGGTGACTTCTGGCTTCTTCCACTGCGCCCACCTTCTCCGGAATTCCACCGTATCATCCTGAAGATACGTGGCCACTTCTTCTCCTTCATTCCTCAGTCCGAAGAGATCGGCTAGGTATTCCGCAGTGACGGTGATCAAGTGACCAAAAACGGAAGTTGTGAAAGACTTCCTGTCGTCAGCTATCACGGCCCGAGCGTAGAACTCGGCTACCATGTGTGGATGAAAGGTTTGGGGTGTCGCCGTCAGGTACTGTCGGAGCTCTTCACGGTCAATCATCTCCATCAGCTCCTCCCCGTAATTTTTCAGGGCCAATTTTGCATTCAATATTTTCTCTTTCTGGACCTGAGCAGCCCTGACCTGCGCGTTTGAGAGCTGTCCCCTGGTCGCCGGTCTGTTCAACTGAACCAGTCGGGCGAACGGATATGTGTAATCCACATCTTCAATCTTCACTATGCCAGTATATGTCGGCATATGGGCTTCAGCGAGGGGTAGGTCTGGCGAACCAGGCTGGGATGATGTCGGTGTAGATGGAGGGTTATCAGCTGGAGGTTGAGAAGATGAAGCCATGACTTCAAAAATATTCAAGTTTCAGAAAATCTCAAGGGAAGATGAGAGAATTTGAAGGTAGGGTTCTGAAAGTAGGGAAACATAAAGGTTAACCCGAAGGAAGTGATCGGGTATTTATACTTGGGGCCATGCAAGATTAAACGACCGGGATGAATTCTCACCAAGTCAGAATCTACGGTCATCAGCAGGCCCGGTTCCCTGTGCGACGTGCGCGGTCGTGCTGACGTGGGCTACGCCGTGGGGCTGACGTGGCACGCAGCGATTGGTGGCACCCAAGCGTCGGACTGCGCAGACACTGTGCACATTAAATGTGGCATTAAATGCCGCATTAAATTCTGAGGGCTGTACACGCAAGTCAGATTTGAACAATCCCGCCTTTTCTGATACAGCTGGGACTCAACTGGTCATCAGTAGTATAACTGGTCAACAGTTATATGCCAGTTGAATACTTCCCCCTGTCAGCGTGGCCTCCTTACCAGTTGACAACTGGTACTTACAACTGGGACCCGAGTCAGTCGTAGGAAATCGCCAGTTGTCTGCTGACAACTCGAAGGATAAGAAAATTGAGAGCTTGGACTCAATTTTATTCCGCGTCATCTTCTCTTTCAAGAAATCCACTTCTTATCATCGCTTGAAATTGAGAGCTGGGACCCAATTTCGCTTGAACTGATGGTTTATGCTGGCAAATTGAAATGAGAACTGGGACTCAATTCCTTGGACAATTAAGGGATAAGTTCCGCCAGTAGTAACCATCAGTGAGCTAGAGATACCACTTGAATGAAAACAACTAAGAGTTTGGACTTAGTCGTAATCAGCATCCTCCTGAAGACCAAGAACAGAATGAGAGCTGGGACTCATTCTTCCTCAACACTTGGGCTCGCATCAATCTCTAGAAGACCGAGTTTGATGCACAACTCCTTGAATCTTGCTTCTGGTAGTGGCTTGGTGAAGATGTCAGCCAATTGATCTTCAGTTCTGATGTAGTCCACGCTGACATCCTTCTTCTCGACATGATCACGTATGAAGTGATGTCGAATATCTATGTGCTTGGTTCTAGAATGGTGAACCGGATTCTTCGTGATGCACATAGCGCTGTTGTTGTCGCAATAGATTGGAACACAGCCAGTGTCCACTTCATAGTCCTCCAGTTGTTGCTTGATCCAAATAATTTGAGCACAGCAACTGGCAGCGGCAACATATTCAGCTTCAGTGGTAGATGTAGCAACTGAGTGCTGCTTCTTGCTAAACCAACTGATTAGCTTGTGTCCTAGAAACTGACACGTACCACTGGTACTCTTTCGATCTATACGGCATCCAGCAAAATCTGAATCTGAATATCCAATGAGGGTAAGCTCATCATTTCTGGGATACCATATTCCAAGAGATTCAGTCCCCTTCAGATATTTCACTATCCTCTTTGCAGCTTCCATGTGTGACTTTTTCGGATTGGCTTGAAATCTGGCACACACTCCGACTGAGTACGAGATGTCGGGTCTGCTGGCTGTGAGATAGAGAAGTGATCCAATGATTCCTCGGTAGATGGTAGGATCAACTGATTCACCTTGCTCATCAAGAAATATTTGACAACTGGTGCTCATAGGAATTCTAAGGGACTTAGTTTTCTCTGGGCAATACTTCTGAATTAACTCATTCGTATACTTTCGCTGGCTGATAAAGATTCCATCAGCTGACTGCTGGACCTGGAGTCCGAGAAAGTATGTTAACTTGCCCATCATACTCATCTGAAATGATGTCTGCATCAGTTGAGAAAACTTCTCGCAGAGAGTTATATTCCTTGATCCGAATATGATGTCATCAACATAGATCTGCACCATCAGCATGTCACCTCCATCCTTGAGAAGGAAAAGGGTTCTATCAATCTTCCCTTTCCGAAATCCATTGCTGATAAGGAATTGTGACAGCGTTTCGTACCAAGCCCTGGGCGCCTGTTTCAATCCATACAGGGCCTTTCTCAGCTTGTACACCTTGGTGCCAACTTCAAAGCCTGGAGGTTGCTCAACATAAACCTCCTCTTTTAGCTCGCCATTCAAGAAGGCGCTCTTCACATCCATTTGGAATACTGTGAAGCCGTGATACGCTGCATACGCAAGGAACAGCCGTATCGCCTCCATTCTGGCAACTGGTGCGAAGGTCTCATCGAAATCGATCCCTTCACACTGCCTGTAACCTTTGGCAACTAAACGAGCTTTATTTCTGACCACGGTGCCATTCTCATCTCGCTTGTTCTTGAAAACCCACTTGGTGCCAATCACTGACTGATGTGATGGCCTCTCCACCAAGTCCCAAACATTATTGCGAGTGAATTCAGCAAGCTCCTCTTGCATGGCATTAATCCAATCAGCGGATTCTAGCGCAACTCCTATGGAAGTAGGTTCCATTTGAGAAATAAAACAACTTAGGAGCGCACTGCCGTGTCGAGTCTGGACAGAACCTTCCGGATCACCGAGAATAGCATCAGTTGGGTGATCCCTCAGCCATCTGGGAGGACCAGCGACTGCTGGTGCCGGCTGTGAAATAGGTTCTTCTGTCCTGATAACTGGTGCTTCCACATTTTCACCAGTCGGAGCTGGAACTGCAACTGGCAGTTGACCTTCACCAGTCGGAACTGGAATTTCAACTGGTGGTTGACCTTCGCCAGTCGGAACATCTTCCTCAGCTCCACTGTCTGACTGACTTCCCGAACCTTCACCAACGTTGTCAGTATCAGCTGGTATCTCCATTCCAGCTGGTTCATCGTTGTCTTCTGGCTCAAAGATTCCAGTCGGAATTCCCCCTTGATTTTTGCTAGATCCACTCAGGGAGATTGAGTGTAAGGTCTCAGCAAGGTCATTTGCATCACCGACCCTCTCAGGTTGCTGATGGGCACCTGAGGGAACTGGTTGTGAAGATGATCCAGTCATAGGTCACCAACGCTTCTCCCCAGAAACTCTGTCCCAAGCCGGACTCAGCCAGCATGGACCGGACTGCTTCTTTCAGCGTCCTGTTCCTACGTTCTGCCAGTCCATTCTGCTGCGGTTGCCTTGGTGTAGATCTCTCATGTTTGATCCCGGCCTCCGCGCAAAAATCCATCAGCAGACTGTTGCAGAATTCAGTCCCATTGTCTGATCGAATTCGCTTTACCACAGCTTCTCTCTGTTTCTGAGCTTGGATGATCAATTCTGGAAGAATGATCTTCACCTCATCCTTGGTTCTGAGAAGCTTTACCCAGGTATAGCGCGAGTAGTCATCGACTACCACCAGCGAGTATCGTCTTCCTCCAATGGTTTGCGGTGTTACTGGTCCAAACAGGTCCATGTGTAACAACTCGAGTACCTGACTGGTACTGGGGCAGACTGGCGACTGGTTCTTGAAGGACTTCCTAGTTTGTTTGCCTTGCTGGCAAGCTTTGCAAATTCCTTCCTTCTTGAACCCGCCCTTGGGAAGACCATCTACAAGATCATGCTTGGTTAGATAATTAATAGTTTTGAAATTTAGATGACTTAACCTTTTGTGCCACAGCCAGTTAGTTTCCATGGAACTGGTGGCTACAAAGCATGTATCAGTCTTCCCGCTTTGCCAGTCAACAACATAGAGACCTCCTTTCCTGACACCTTTCAGCTTGGTCTCGCCAGACTCTTCATTCTTGATCTGGCACCCTGATTTGTCAAACACAATGGTATAACCATTGTCGCACAGCTGACTGATGCTCAGGAGGTTGTGCTTCAGATTGGTGACAAGGGATACATTCACAATTCTGACATCATCCTTCTCGATGCAGCCCTTGCTAATAACTCTGCCCTTGGAGTTATCACCAAAAATAACTGGAGGTCCTCTGACCTTGGTGAGCTCAGAAAATAGGAACTCCTCACCAGTCATATGAGCCGAGCAACCACTATCTATGATCCACTCGCTCGATCTCTGAAGCTGTGTTGCATGATCCTGTTCCTGCAAGAAAATGAAATTATTTAGGTCCCCGATCATCAGCGGGTCCTGCAGGGTTAGATCTCTGGATCATTCCTTTTGGAATCCAGACTTGAGTAATCTTCAGCTCGGTGTTACCCTTGCTGACATCACTTGTGGCCTTTCCCTTCCTTTTAAAATAATGCATGGATTTGTTTTTGGAAGGTGTGGCTGTGTGTGCGGTTCCTCTGGAAGTATTCTTCCTCTGAGGGTGTCGGAAATTTCTTTCCGACCGCATGTGTTGCCTTGGTGGTCTCTGGAATTGTGGACCACGATGAATAGCCTTCCCAGCCCTTGAGAAAAGGTTTTGATTGGGCTCAGGCCTCCGATAGGTGTTCCTCCTATCGGGAAATATCCTTCTCTCAGTATTCCGCTGAGATTTGGATCCCTTGTAAGCATGCTGGCAACTGGCATACTTGTAAGGTTGGGCGTGGAATCTCTGGACAGCTGGTGCTGGCTGTCGGATTCCACTGGCAGCTGACGCTGACTTCCTTGCCTTAGAATAATTCGGATTAGTCTGCGTCTTCGGGTATGCTGGCGTCCTGTCAGCAGAGGATCTTGCCAGTTGAGGATTTTGTCTTGATGACTCACCTATGTATCTGGACTTATGGTTCCTATGTTGATCAGCCACACGGGACTGACTGGTATTACCAGCTGGTGCTGATGCATTTACCAGTTTGCCCTTACCCTTACCAGTACTGATTCGTTCGGGCTGATTTATGCTCAAATCTTTTGTAAATCCCAACCCGGACTTATCAGAAGGCTTTCTCCAATGAGATAGAGCCTTTTCCAAATCCTTTGAGCCTTTATTCAAAAAATTTATTCTATTTTCTTGCTCCAGAACGAGATCGTGAAAATTATCTCGCTCAGTTTTTGTAATTTGAAAATCTTGGAGCAACTCAAAGTGATTCTTTTTCAAAGTGGCTAGCTCTTCACTGACTGACCTCGATTTTTCAATCTCCTTGGTCAAAACAGAAATTTGATCTTTCAGCGAAGCATTTTCGCCAGCCAAGACATTCTTTATTTCATAAAATTTTAAAAATTCTTTTTGAAGAATGTCTATGGTGACAGCTTCTGAGTCGGAGCAATGCGACTCAGAATCGTCTAAACTGATAGAAGGCATGATATGCATTGGGGAAGCTGATGATTGTACCTGATCATCAGCTGTAAGTGCCTCTTCACTGTCAGCACTTCCTTCAGCTGACTCCTCCCCAAAAGCTGCCATGAGTGCCAGTAGAGCTTCCTCTTCTGACTCCTCGTCTGACGCATACTCCCCATCATCATGGTCGGGTATGTCAGGCACCTCAGTCCTGGTCAGCATAGCCTTGGCAACGGCCTTGGAGGCGCGCTCTTCAAAGAGCTTCTTTAGCCTTTCCCGCTCATTTTTGTCCACCTGTGGACATTCAAACTTTAAATGATCAGGGGATTGGCACTGGTAGCAAGCACGGGGAGCTCTCTTGACGAATTTTCCGTCAGTTGAGCTCAGAGATACTCCCTGCTTTGACTTGGCTTTCTCCAGAAGGAAAGCCAGTCGTTTCATCTGTTGCTCAAGATCTGCGATAGAGCCCTCGCCGTCTTTTGAGTTAGATCCCGATGTGACTGGGATCTCTTTCGGCTGGTTGTGCTGGGCAGCAGATCTGTCAGCATGGAAGGGCTTCTTGTGCTTCCACTTGAAGTCCTTCTTGACGAAATAAGCTTCGTCTTGAGCTTTGATGCTGGGGGATCCGATGTTCCGGATGGCCTCATTCTTGTTCACCATCTGGATGTCCCACTCGTGTGCCTGCAACTGAGCAAATAACTCCTTGGGAGTCATCTTGGACAGGTCCTTCTCCTTCAGAGCTGTGGTCTTCACGAACCAGTCCTCCTTGGGCATCTTGGACAGGATCTTGGCATTAAGGTCTTCATTTGAATACTTCCTGTCCAGGGACTTTAGCTCGCTGACGATGGCGTTGAATCTCGCCTCCATCTCCTTGATGGTTTCTCCAGGCAGCATCTGGAAGGACTCATACTTGTCCACCGCAACCTGCAATTTGTTGCGTTTCATTTGATCAGTTTCTTGACCTAGACTATCAAGATAATCCCATACTCCCTTGGCATTGTTGAACTGGAGTGCATCCTCCATCAATGACTCTGGAAGACATGCCAGGATCAGTTCATGAGCAATGGAATCCAACTGATTCCGCTTCCTGTCCTCAGCATTCCATTCGTCTTGGGGCTTTGGGATCACGGCAGCTGGACGATCTCCTAGCTGGTGCTGAATCTTGGTGATCTCAATCGGCCCTGTCTCTAGCACATCTTTCATCTCTGGATGAATGCTCTTTAGAGAGATAAGAGTCCTCTTTCGCCATGTATCATGCTTCACAGACTTGTAGTCGAGTAGCTTCGGAATATTCATCTTGATGTACCTGAGCTAATCAAACAGACAAGCAAAAAGAAGAGAGCGCAAGGAAACGTGGATCACGGTCCTAAGCGACTCAGATACGAACGGTCT
>JAPKLW010001271.1:112079-147813 GCA_026898455.1 Plectranthus barbatus
CAAGATATATCTCCATTGACCGAAATTGCCCAATTGGGACATATTTATTTTATTTTTTAAAAATTAAAAAACTAGAATCATATTTTTTAAAAAATTAAATATTCGAAATATATCTCACATTGTCATGATATATCTCATTTATTTTATTTTATTTTATTTTTAAAATTAAATTAAATAAATTTCATTTTTTAAAATAAACCCACTTGGACTTGACGAAATATATCTCACTTAGACGAGATATATTTCAAAAGGCCGAATGCAAGCCGGATTGTTTTCAAACAATTTTTTTATTTCATCAAAACACTCCAAATTAATAATATTAATTTTAGACGAGATATATCTCAAAACACCGAAATCTTGCCAGATTGTTTTCAAAGAAAGTATTATATTTTAATACACAACAACTCTAAAATTATTAAAAAATAAGGTTGTGTCATACTATATTAGTAAAAAAGTAAACCGTTAAATATTTCACACAATTCAAAAGATTTGATTGCCTTATTTAGACATTTTAACCTAAAAACCTGGCTTTGGCTATTTTTTGAAGTTTTTCATAAGAGTGACTATTTTGTGAATGTAATTTTCAAATTTGGCTATTCTAGATTTCCCCTCATATATTATTGCAACATCAATATATAATCTTTGTGATTTCGTTTGTCTACTTATATCATAATTTGTTATTTCGATAAATATATGTGACTTTGTTTACGACTTCCATAATTGGGACTCAATTTACAACTCCATTCAAACTTCAAATTACAATCCATTTGTGACTCCATTCATGTTTTTATTTCTGAATAGTTGAATCATTATTTTCTTTAAATTTATTTCTATAATCATTTTAATAATAAATAAAAAAATCTAAATAAAGATTTAAAATTGTTTAAGACCATTTCCGCCTAATTTGTGATCTCATTTCATGTATTTGATTAAATTTTATTAAATGCAAAAAAAAAATTACATACACATTTCAGAAAAATGAAGAAATTTGTTCTTTATAAACTTTATTTGACTGTTTTCTAACATACGAAAATCATATTTAAAAAGTAAGGGTATTTTAAAAAAATAATCATTTTTTGAATATGTATATAAAAGTGATCATTTAAAGTTTTTATATAAGGAGAATGACTATTTCCTCTCTAAAATAAAATGATTAAATGTAGCATAACCATAACATCAATCAATGCAAATCAACATAAGATTTTGTCTTCATCGGGAGGGAATCATTTATATCTCACTAAAAACAAATGGATCTTGAGGGTCAACCGTAGTTAAAATGTTGTTGGTCCCCAAATTTTATTTTCTGTCATTTTATAGTATATTGCATGTTTGTTTGTTTATCTTTATCTTGTTTAATTCTTCGTTGATCCCTATGATCATACAAGTTATGTACCTCAAGACAAGGAAGCTTAACATAAGATCCTCATATCTGCGAGAATATATCATAAGATATAAACAAGCAATCCCTTATAAATTAATTTGAAACTTCAATGAGAATTTGCATATGTAATTCTAGGGGTAAGTAAAATCAAACCGTTCGAATCAAAGAGTTTTGGGTGTATTTAGGTCGGTTTGAATTTACATTTGGTTTCTGTTCGGTTTTAAAATTCCTAAATCGAGCTTAAGTTTAGGTTGGGTCAATTTATATGATTTAGGGTCGAACCGTCCAAAATCTAATATATTATATATATGTTTTTTTTCTTATTTTTAATTATTAATTCATATATACAAATTAAATTACAAGTCACAATCTTCAAACTTAACTTATGAATTAAGACAGTGGAATAGCTTTTATGCATTATGATAAATGTAATTTGATTTTTTTCTAAAAAAAAATAATCAGACTTAGTTTAAACTTAAATCGAAAGTTCAATTTCAGTTTAAATTGGGTTGGAGAGTTTGGGCGATTCAACTTGACTTTTCCAAAAAATTTAAGTTGACGGTTTGGATTCAATTTCAAACTGAATCAGTTCATTGCAAAACCTCGTGTAAATCCCAAAATCTTTTGAAATAAAAATTTGAAAGTATGAGTCGCCATTATTTATTATATCACTAAGCTACAAATAACAAATCTTTTTAATACTCCCTCCATCCCATTTTAATAGGTCCCTTTCTTTTCGGCACGTAAATTAAGAGTTGTGAGTGTAGAAATAGTTAGTGGAATGAATATTTTATTGTTGTGTGTGAAAAAGTTGTCATTTTTGGAAAGGAGCCAATTTAATTGGGACGCCAAATTCGGTAAGTGAGCCTATTCTAGCGGGACGGAGGGAATAAAAAATAGTTAATACCAAGTTAAATCTACCTATATCTAAGTTGGCATTCACAAACGAGCAAATATCATATCATAAGTATGCCAAGCGAGAGTAATAACACATAGCCCATAGGGAAGAAACTCTACCCCTCGCTAAGAGTCTACGTAGTAGACCCAGGGCCTCCCCCTAGAGTAACAATAAGAAAAACTCTAGTAGCTATTTACAATGTCTCTAAGGATAAAGGGGTGATCGCTGTAAAATTCTACAGACTAATGGAAGATACAGAGACAAATAAATTTATAATTAACTCTAAGGTTGTCGAACCCAGAGGAATTGTGTAACGAAATTATTTTATGTACTAGCTATAATTTTAAAATCTATTGTTTGAGTTATCAGAAATTAGGGGTTTTGAGTTTTGGAATTTAAAGAAAACAGTACGGGAATTTAAAGAGTTTTAAATGCAAATTTAAAGAGACACAGATCCTAGAGCGAACTATCTATCAAAATACACATAATCAATTAACTTCCTTTGGTGGGAAATCTTAATGTACTATAACTTCTTGGTCGGACAATTAGAGCATATGCAGTGGAGGATCTTAAATTTTTAAGATCCCCACCTCAGCATGTTTTGTCTTGCTAGAGGAGAGAGAGGCAAATTATGGAGAGAGAAATAAGAAATGAGATCTTAAATAAGATCCCATTTCTTAAATTTTTTTTGTCTCGCCGTGGCGCACACGTGGCGGGATCTTAAAATTTTTAAGATCCCATTGCTGTAACCCTGCAATTATTATCTTCCCCTAGGACAGATTGTTAATTGTATTTGAAATCTTTTTCCTGTTATCAACTTTCACTTTTCAGTCCTTCAATCAATAACTGTAAACCTAGAATTAATTCTATCTTTCGATATGATTAATTCTAAATCCTAACAATTCAAACAGGAATTTCAAAACCAAGCAAATCAATGTTAATTAATTAAACATGCATATGATTGATATTTGTTGCCCTAGAATCCGCTAAGGTTTCTAGCCACGCATTGCATATAGAAATCCAAACAAAAACATATTATTAAATTGCATAAAAATAAAGACTTACAAGAAAATAAAGGTTCGTGCTGGAAAATAAAGAATGCTCAATGCTAAAGGTTGATAAAAGATGTGATAATGGGTGATGATAGATGAATAAAACTCGAATTTAAGGCCTATTTATAGTGGGGGGATGTGTATCCTATCATATCTAGGGTTTGAAATCCGATTTGAGCAAATTTTGCCAAATTTCTGTCGACTTCGATCGAGGTGGCTCAGCCTCGCTCGACGCGCGTGTTCTGCACCTCGGTCAATGTCGACTCTCGCATCGGTCGAAATTGATCTGCCCTGTCTGCGCAGTCTCACGGTTTTGGCCATAACTTTCACTCCCGAACTCCGATTGGGCTGATTGGGCTGGTGATCCTACGAATCGGAAGTCCACTACTGGATTCTGCTTCTTTCTGGGAGATTCTTTAATCTCCTGGCGCAACAAGAAGCAAACCTCAATCTCAAGATCGTCTGTTGAGTCTGAGTATCGTGCTCTAGCTTATTCTACTTCTGAACTTTTATGGTTGCGTTGGTTACTGGCTGATCTTGGTGCCCCTCAACCTTCATCTACAACTCTACATTGTGATAGTGAGAGTGCGATGAAGATGTCAAAGTGAAATTTTCCTCAGATGTTTTTTTCATAGTTAAGCTGCATATTTATACAAGCAAATCATGTAAAATTAGGAAATAAAATAACAATCCCTTAATCTTAGGGATATCACTAATTCTAATCTTATTAGTTTAAATGAAAATCTATACATTAAATCTTAATATCACTAACACTCCCCCTCAAGTTGATACGTGTATATCAAACATGGTCAGCTTGGTACAATGATCTTCAAAGCTCGAATTTGGTAAGCACTTCGTAAGAATATTGGCTATTTATTGCTTTGTGGGGATATAGGTCATGCAAACACTTCCATCCTCAATATTTTCTTTGATAAAGTGACGATCTACCTCTACATGTTTTGTACGGTCATGTTGAACAGGATTATGACCAATAATGATTGCTGCCTTATTATAACAATATAGTTTTATTGGAATTAGATGCTTCACCTTCAATTTTGTCATCACACATTGTAGCCAAATCCCTTCAGACAGTCCGTGAGCAATTGCTCAGAACTCTGCCTCAGCAATGCTACAAGCTACAACTGCTTGTTTCTTACTCCACCAAGTCACAAGGTTTCCCCAAACATAGGTACAGTAACCACTAGTTGACCGTCGATTTGAAGAAGAACCAACCCAATCAGCATTTGTGAAAATCACAATGGATCGACAGTTAGTCTTCTTAAATAAAAGACCTCACCAGGAGCTCCCTTGAGATACTGAAGTATTCTGTATACAGCATCAAGATGTTTTTTTCTTGGGAGCATGCATGAATTGACTTAGAACACTAACATCAAAGGCGATATATGGTCTAGTATGAGTAAGATAAATCAATTTCCCAACAAGTCGTTGATAACTTCCCTGATCAACTTTCTCACTATCCTCCTCATTGTCTATCTTGTGGTTCAACTCCATAGGTGTCTCTGCTGGTCGACAACCAAGCATGCTAATTTCCTCCAATAAATCTAATGTGTATTAACGCTAAAAAATGAAGATCCTCGTGTTGTTCCTAGCCATGAGACGAGTTCTTTGAGTTGGAATTTAGTTTTCAGATAATCTTTCAAATTCTTGATTTCTTCATGATCATCCCCAGCCATTATTATGTCATCAACATAAACAATGAGGATGGATACCTTTTGAGATGTTGAATGCTTGATAAAAAGAGTATCATCAGACTGCCCTTGAGTGTATCCTCGACAGATAATGATTTTGGAGAAACAACTAAACCAAGGCCTTAGAGATTGCTTTAGACCATAAATAGCTTTCATGAGCTTGCACACCTTTCCTCTAGGTCCCTCAAATCCAGGTGGAGTTTCTATGTAGACTTCTTCTAATAGGTCTCCATTATGAAATGGATTCTTGACATCTAGCTGTAGAAGTGGCCAATCAAGATTAACAACTATAGAAATTAGGATGCGAACCGTATTGAGTTTGGCGATAGGGGCAAATATTTATGTGTAATCAAGGCCATATGTCTATGTGAATCCTCGAGCCACAAGTCTAGCCTTATGACGATTTAGACTGCCATCTGAATTGAGTTTATTGGTGAATATCCACTTGCATCCCACAACTTGTTTTCCTGCAGGCAAGTCCGTGAGGTACCATGTGTTGTTACCTTCAAGTGCATGCATTTCTTCTTCAACATCTAGTTTTCACTTTGGACATTTGAGTGCCTCGTGTATATCTTTATGAACAAATTATGTGGAAAGATTAGTAATAAACGCCTGATAAGTAGGAGATAACTTGTTGTATGCAATAAACCTGGAGATTGGATGCAAGGTGCATGCTAGGGTGCCCTTCCTTAGAGAAATAGGAAGGTCAGGTGAAGGGGGCTGAACCACAGCAGCAGGTGAAGCTGGTTGAGCCATAGCAGCAGGTGAAGAAGGTTGAACCAGAACAGCATGTGAAGGAGACTGAGCCATAGCAGTATTATCTTCACTAAGCACTTGTTCACGGAAACAATCAGCAGGGATAGGCTCCTGGAAATATTGGGCAGCAAATACATTATCATGGTCAGGAACAGTGGTATTTGGCGAGTATAAACCATCAGTGGTTTTCCAGTTTGTGGAGGAGGAGGCTCTATAGGATTAACAAGATTTGACTCAAGCTCGGGTATTGTTAGAGAGTGAATGTAATTAGGTTTAGGTTTGGGTGTAGTATTTTCTGGGTAGCATAATGAGATTAACGTCTCATCTTCCTTCAGATTCTCCCCCTCTCCCTGAAGATGAGTGGAGGAGAAGTAAGGTACAAATTCAAAGAATGTACATCTTTGGACATTAAGACACGTTTGAGAGTGGGGGAGTAACATTTGTATCCTTTTTTAGTTGGAGAATATCCTATGAATACACACTTATTAGTCTTCGGAGAAAGTTTGGACTGCCCAGGAGTATGAACAAAAGCAATGCTACCGAAGACACGAAGAGACATTGATCCTATAGGGAACTGTGGGTAATTATGGGTAAGAACAGACAACGGAGTTTGGAATGAAAGTGTTTTTGATGGCATGCGGTTTATAAGATAACATGCAGTAAGAACAGATTCCCCCCAAAGATATTTTGGGACATTCATAGAGTACATTATAGAACAGGCAGCTTCGAGAAGATGATGGTTTTTTCATTCAAATACTCCATTTTATTGGGGAGTATCCAGACAAGAACTCGGATGAATGACACCATGAGAGGAAAGATAAGGGCCTAAGGTAGAATTGAAATACTCACGACCATTATCAGTGCGGAAGGTGTGAATTTGAGTCTAAAACTGATTCTTTATCATGGAATGAAAGGCTTTGAAAATTTGGGGAACCTCAGATTTCTCTTTAAGAAGATATAGCCAATAGACTCGAGTATGCTCATCAATAAACGTAATAAACTAACGTGCATAGAAATATTACCAACACGACATGGACCCCAAATATCAATGTGAACTAATGAAAATGGTTTGGATTCAACATATGGTCTAACATAATAAGGAACATGGGTATGCTTGGACATTTGACAAGATTCACAATGCAAAGAATCTAAACTTTTATTGATGAATAGATGAGGTAATAAACGTTTTAGGTACCTAAAGTTTGGGTGACCTAAGAGATTGTGCCACAACATTACATCTTTATTGACAGATACTGAAAAACTACTTGCAGATTTATTTGTTGACAAATGATCCTTCCATAGATATAACTGCCTTAGCATTGCCAATCACCCTCCCTTTCGTTTGTTCCTGAATAAGAAACGTAGTAGAAGAAAAATTAGCCCAACACTTCCAGCAACACCAGAAAGAGAACCATCAGCAATGCGAAAGCGTGATAAAGAGTGGTTCAGAGCATAAGAGGCAAATAAAGATGAATCTCCAGTCATATGATCAGATACACCGGAGTCCAGGACCCAGATTTGAGAGATTTTGCGGCTGATAGGAGCCGAGTTAAGAGCACTACCTTGAATGGTGAGATTGCTTGTAGACGTGGATACATTTTGTAACAGTAATTGTTGAAGGACTTCATGTTGCTCTTTTGTCAGTTGAACATTGGACAAATCAACAGAATCAGTGGCTAAAGAGGTTAAGACATTGTGGTTGCGCTGTGATAGATGTGGCTTCTTGGGAAACCCATTCAACAGATAACAAATCGCTCGAGTATGTCCGATCTAGTTACAGTGACTACACCAAGGATGATTACCAATATCACGAGGCCTTTAATATAAAGAGTCCGAGGGTAGTGAGGTTGTTGATCGAGAAGAGGATACGGTAGAGTGATTTTGGAAATGAGCATTTCGAGTGAACAATGCACTATTCTCTACAGATTTGTCCCCATTGGTAGGACCTAGTGGTTTGGGATCGCCTAACATGACACGACGCCAATTTTCTTCGCGATGCACTTCTGCAAATGCCTCGCTAATAGTTGGCAAAGGTCATTGATCGATGCAAAACCTGCATACCGATTATAGCAAAGGGCAAATAATAAATTTATAGACAACCCAAGGGTTGGTCGATCCCACAGAGATAGTGCAACGATGGAGAATCATGTACTGAATATGGTTTTCAAAACTTTTGTTTGGGCAAATCAAACTTTGAAGGGTTATGGTTTTTCAAAACAAATAATTTAAAGGGATAAAAACAAATATTAAAAAGCACAGATTCTAGGGAAATCTACCAATCTGATCAACATGCAAGAAACAAATATTCAAACCCAGAAAAGATGATTTTGGTGGAAAATCTATTAGTGTGGACTCAATTCCTTGGTCAGGCAATTAAATCCTAAATCATTAACTAGTGGTAATCTCCTCTCGGTCTCAAACACACAAAGTTAATTAATTTCAATAAAGATTAGATTTTTCCTACGATTAAAATCTTCTTGGTCGGACAGATAATCAAAAGTATTAAACCCTAACTTCGTATTACTAACCTTCACCTCTCGGTCCTTCAATTAATAACTGTAACCTACCTCAATCTTCATCTCTCGATCCTTCGATGAGAATAGACTTAAAACAAAACATAGGATTTAAACCAGTTTAAAGGGTTTGAATTATTGAATCAAAACATGCATCAGAGATGGAGAAACCCTAGAACCTGTTTAGGGTTCTAGCCTAACATATTGAAAATAAACATTGCAGGGAAAATTAAAGATTGCATTAAAAACAATAAAGGTTCAACAAAAACTGAAGAGGAATTCTCGAAAACATAAAGTGAAAACAAAAAATTAAAGATAGAACGATGTGTAGAAGGTGGACAAAAACAGGGACTGGACAACCCTAATTCTGAGCTAATTATGAGTTTATATAGTAGTAGGGTTGAGGCCTTGGATGGTAGGAATTTCCTTCTTGAATTGATGGCTTCAAAAGGAATGATTTTCTTGGTTGAAACTTCCCTTTTTGGGTCTTCATTACTTCCAAATTGATGTGTAACTTGAATCTCAAGCAATTCTCGCCCAAAATATGTGAAAAAATCCCAGAATTTTGCCAAAATAATTCGCCCCGGTCGAGATGACCCTTGCCACGGTCGAGATGGCCTTCAACTCGGTCGAAACAGAGACCAATTTTGCCACTTTCGACCCTTCTGCGCAGTCTCACAATTTTGGCCATAACTTTCACTCCCAAACTCCGATTGACCAGATTCCAGTTACGTTGGAAAGATAATTCAAAGATCTTTCAAATGACATGCTCCATTAGCTCAGATTCCATTATTGGAAGAAGTCGTGACTGTTTCTTTGAACATCTACTGCTTTCGGCACGAGTTTCCATTGGATTTGGCCTAAAATCTGCGAAATCTTACCATGACAAGCATAACACCCTCTAATATATACTCATGCTCAATCTATTCAAGAAAACAAGCTAAAATGCATAAAAGAAAAGAGAAACAATGCGATAAGAGAGTAGAAAAACGAGCTTATCAAACCCCCTAAACTTAAACACTTGATTGTCCTCAATCAACAAAAGAAAGAATCAAAAGTTCAAGCAGAAGAGTAGTGCAATGCCTAACAAGATTCATCACATTCAAACTCAAAAATCCACAAGACATCAACACTTTTGAAAGAATCAGAAAATCTGTAAACTGTGGAAGACTCACATGGGAAGTGTTTCGCTCATTCACTCAAGTGTTTAGGATAATTATGAGATCACACAAAAGTCATGCAAATCAAGTTCTACCATAGGCTTGCAAATATTCTCAATCTCCACTGCAAATATGTGCACACAAGTCTAAGATCAAAAAGGACTTTATTCAAGGTTGTAATGTAGGCTTTTGTGAAGGGTAGGGAAATATTTGGCCAAGTGACTCAAAATCAGATTCAGTGCGTCCACTTCATCAATCTCAACTCACTATCTATTCATATTTACCCAACTCCTTAGATTTTCAACACAAACCATGGCTCTTTTATTTCTTTTTCTCTTTTTTTTTCCACACATATCCTTTTATGCTCTAAACAATTTTGATTATACATTTGAGCTTATAAGGATTAAACACAACAACTATTTATTTTTTTTTCTTTTTTTTTCCTAGAGCCCAACCTTATCTTTTGTTTTTACCCTTCTAATAATATCTTATCCTTTCAAACAAATCCCAACCCACTCTCATAGACAAGAGTTGATTCCCCTATTTATTTCCAACTCATAGACAAAGAAAGACAATATTATAGGCTCAACAGGGCTGACTAGGGATAACATATAATTAGGACAGTGTATGGGAACATAGGCTAAACTAAGATGGCCTAAAATCACTTCCTAAACCTGTGCACACTAGCAGTCTTGAAAAAGAAACAGAGCAAGTTCTAGAGAAACTCAAAATTTGCAGACACACTCACAATCGAATTTCAGGCTCAAAAACTCACATTTAGGACAATTTTTCTTCCACAATAAACATCAAATCATCATCTATCTATCATGCCAACGCAAGTCTCTAAACAAGTAATCATGCGGTATTCACATTCATGGGTATACTCAACCACTATCACGATCAACGCAAACTAAATTCAATCAATTCTAATCTCGCATTCTTGTTAGGGTTATCATGCTCAACTCCCACAATTTCTTTATTCAAACAAACTTCTAATGCAAAAATTAAGAAAAAGCAGATAAAAAGATAGAATGTAGTTTCAACACCCTAAATCTTCATCCCCCTAAACTTATTCGAAAAGCAGAGAAAATAAGTTTGGAGATCAGATCCAGAAATTGAAACTGTACCTTAATTGTTGGCCTCAGACACCAACTTTTTATCTTCTTTCTTCAAACCTCTGACCGGCGTGGATTTGTGTCTGCTGGCACTCCATCTCGGCCGTGGCGAACTATGTCTCGGCCGGGATGGAGCCTTCTTGTCGACCTCCTTCTGGTCGAAGTATCCCACGTCTCGGACCTCTGCCTCGACCGTGGTAGCCTCTGCCTCGGTCGAAACAGACCTCAAAACTCTTTTTTTTTCAACAGACATAAAGGTGAAAGTAACAAAATAAAAATAACTCAAAAATAATCAAAGAAAAACAGAAAAACACAATGGGTTACCTCCCATTCAGTGCCTTATTTACCGTCGTGGCTCGACTCAGCTCAGCTCACCAAGGCGATCGAGTCCAGACTCGTCGACCCCTTGAGTCAATCATGAAGACTTTTCGGTTTTGAATGACAGTGGTGTACTCGGAAGGATGCAGCTTCATTGCCGATTTCACCGCTCCGTTTCCTCGTTCCCACCGGATTGCTTCTTCTTCTTCCTCCGGTGTCTCGTCTTCTTCTTCCTCTTCTTCAGCAGTAGTAATTCGGTTGCACTCTCCTTTCCTCTTGTTCTTGTCTATGCAGAAGGTTATAGATTCTTCATTCCCTCTCAGTGTGATCTCTCCCTTCTTGCAGTCGATTAGGACACCAGCTGTGTCGAGGAACTCTCTTCCCATGATCATCGGAGTGTTGGCATCTTCCTTCATCTCAAGGACAATGAAATCTGCAGGGAAAATAAGGTGACCAACATGAATTAGGACATCTTCTACAATACCTTTGGGCTTGAACACAGATCGGTCTGCCATTTGGAGGGTAATTGTAGTGGCTCTCATCTCCCAAATTTCCAGTTTTTGTAGATGGACCAGGGCATCAGGTTGATGCATGCCCCGGTGTCACAAAGCACATTCTAAAACTCTCTTCCTCCAATCTCGATAGGTATCGAGAAGCATCCTGGGTCAGACCTCTTGATCGAGATCTGCTTCTGTAGGAGTAGGTTGCATTTCTAATGGATCTTCACAGTTTCATTTTCCACGAACTGCTTCTTCTCGCTCATCAGCCTCTTTAGGAACTTCATGTATCCCAGTATTTCCCTGAGAGCTTCAACAAGAGGAATGTTAATGTTCACTTTTTTAAGATTTTCATTAAAATGAGTGAATTTAGAATCTTCCCTTTTCTTAGCGAATCTCTGCGGGAAAGGCATGGGAGCAACTGGATCAACTCCTCTTTCTTCCTTCTCCTTCTCTTTCTCACCCAGTCTGGGATTCTGCTTCGACCGGGATCCCTCCGTCTCGACCGTCCTGTTTTGCTTCTGCCCCGGCCGTGTCTGGCTTGTCTCGGTCGGGCTGGACTCCTCTATCTCGGCCGGGTTGGTCTCTGCCTTGGCCGTCCTGCTTCTCTTTGCCTCGACCGAGATGGAATCCATCTCGGTTAAAACAGAGAGGTCTTCCACGGGATTTTCCTCCTCTGTTTCTCTCAATCCTCCTTCCGGGTTGCTTGGGCCTTCATATCTCCTTCCAGATCGAAGCGAGATGGCATTTACTGACTTTGCCTTTGCTGGATTTGTCTCTGTTGTGCTTGGAAGTTGCCCCGGCTTGTGCTGAGTACCCAAGGCGGTGGCTATCTGACTCAGTTGGGTGTCAATCATCTGCAAGTGCTTTGTCATCAGTTGCATGTGATTAGCCATCCCTTTCACTTCATTCTCTTCCTTGCCGAATCTGTTGTCTAAGCTCTTTATAAATTTTTCCAGTGTCTCTTCCAGCACAGACTGCTTTTTCTCCACGATTTCTCCTCCTGTACCTACATCAAAACCAGGTGGAGGGTGTTCTGCAACAGTGGGGTTAGCATAAGAAAAACCAGGGTGAGATCGCCCATGGTTGTAGTGATACCCCTGATTACCTCGGTAGTTATTGTGATAACCACCGCAAATGTAGTTCACCTCCGAATTCGCATCTCCAGATGAACTGCTTGCACCCCGGTTGATGTAGTCGGCCTCCACCGGAACAATTGCCATACTCGGCTTAGTAGCAGCTGCAGCTTTCAATGTTCCCAACTTCTCAACTTCTTCTCGGAGCTTCTTCACCTCCGCAACAACATCAAATTCTGGTTTTGTCTCCACTGCTTTGACTGGCATCTGTCTCTCAGTTGGCCACTGGTGACTGTTCAGGGCCATGTCTGCCAATAATTTCATGCTCTCTGCACCACTCTTCTTCATCAGGATCCCGCCAGCAGATGCATCCACCATCTCCTTCATGTGTGGGTTTAGACCCCCATAGAAATGACAAACCTGCATCTCGAGATCGATTCCATGTCCAGGACAGAGTCGCAGGAGCTCCTTGTACCTCTTCCAGACTTCATGTAAGGATTCATCATACAACTGCTTGAATGTAGTGATAGCAGCTTTCCTCTTCAGCAGCAGGCTCGGTGGGAAGAAGTTAGTGAGGGATTCTGCTCGAAGTTCCTCCCATGTCCCAATTTGGCTTTTGTCAAGCCCAGCATACCAAGACCTTGCCTTGTCTATGAGGGAGAATGCAAATAACCTCATCCTGACGACGTCCTGGGGGACTCCATTCTGCTTCACAGTGTCGCACACCTCGATGAACAGATTGAGGTGGGCGTATGGATCTTCAACGGCTCTCCCCCCAAACTGATTTTGCTGCACCATCTGGATTAGCCCAGTCTTTAGCTCAAAGTTACTGGCATCAATCCGCACTCTGAATCCGGCCACTTCCTGCTGTGGGAGAAAACGGTCCAAGATGGACCTCTGCGGCACCACTATCTGCCTGTTGTTCAGTTCCGCCAGTCTTGCGGCTTGCTCCGCCTAGGTAGCTTGGGCTGCAAGAAGTTGCGCCCTGATTTGCTGCACCTCATTGACAAATTGTCTTTGTTCCTCCGGTTTCATGTTCTGAAGCGGGGCTTCTGGGTTCGCTTCCATCTCAAAGTTCAGTGTTTTTTCTCTCTTTCTATTGTTTCTGCAGGCTGCCTCGATTTCTGGTATGAATGGCTCGAGGATCTTTCCTTTGTTCCGTGTGATCATGCACCTGCGCAGCAACCAAAATAGAAATCAGGGTATCCCGGCCGGGATAGAATGTATCACGGCCGAGACGGACTGATCTGTCTCGACCGTGGCAAGGTGTGCCTCGGCTGAATCAGACAAGAATCAGAAAAAAAAACTCACGCACACGAAAGGGAAAACAGAATCCAAAAACAAAGAAAAACAACACCAACTCGAAAATTACAAATAAAAATTAAGAAAATACAACCCAATCCAGAAGTTCTTCAAACAATCCAGTAATGAATCGCCGTCTGACTATCCCCGGCAACGGCGCCAATTTGATCGATGCAAAACCTGCATACAGATTATAGCAAAGGGCAAATAATTTATAGACAACCCAAGGGTTGGTCGATCCCACAGAGATAGTGCAACGAGGGAGAATCATGTACTGAATATGGTTTTCAAAACTTTTGCTTGGGCAAATCAAACTTTGAAGGGTATTGGTTTTTCAAAACAAATAATTTAAAGGGATAAAAACAAATATTAAAAAGCATAGATTCTAGGGAAATCTACCAATCTGATCAACATGCAAGAAACAAATATTCAAACCCAGAAAAGATAATTTTGGTGGAAAATCTATTAGTGTGGACTCAATTCCTTGGTCGGGAAATTAAATCCTAAATCATTAATTAGTGGTAATCTCCTCTCGGTCTCAAACACACAAAGTTAATTAATTTCAATAAAGATTAGATTTTTCCTACGATTGAAATCTTCTTGGTTGGACAGATAATCAAAAGTATTAAACCCTAACTTCGTATTACTAACCTTCACCTCTCGGTCCTTCGATTAATAATTGTAACCTACCTCAATCTTCATCTCTCGATCCTTCGATGAGAATAGACTTAAAACAAAACATAGGATTTAAACCAGTTTAAAGGGTTTGAATTATTGAATCAAAACATGCATCAGAGATGGAGAAACCCTAGAACCTGTTTAGGGTTCTAGCCTAACATATTGAAAATAAACATTGCAGGGAAAATTAAAGATTGCATTAAAAACAATAAAGGTTCAACAAAAACTAAAGAGGAATTATCGAAAACATAAAGTGAAAACAGAAAATTAAAGATAGAACAATGTGTAGAAGGTGGAACAAAAACAGGGACTGGACAACCCTAATTCTGAGCTAATTATGAGTTTATATAGTAGTAGGGTTGAGGCCTTGGATGGTAGGAATTTCCTTCTTGAATTGATGGCTTCAAAAGGAATGATTTTCTTGGTTGAAACTTCCCTTTTTGGGTCTTCATTGCTTCCAAATTGATGTGTAACTTGAATCTCAAGCAATTCTCGCCCAAAATATGTGAAAAACTCCTAGAATTTGCCAAAATAATTTGCCCCGGTCGAGATTACCCTTTCCACGGTCGAGATGGATCTGCCCCGGTCGAGATGGCCTTCAACTCGGTCGAAACAGAGACCAATTCCGCCACTTTCGACCCTTCTGCGCAGTCTCATGGTTTTGGCCATAACTTTCACTCCCAAACTCCGATTGACCCGATTCTAGTTACGTTGGAAAGCTAATTCAAAGATCTTTCAAATGACATGCTCCATTAGCTCAGATTCCCTCGGTGGAAGAATTCGTGACTGTTTCTTTGAAAATCTGCTGCTTTTGGTACGAGTTTCCATTGGATTTGGCCTAAAACCTGCGAAATCTTACCATGACAAGCATAACACCCTCTAATATAAACTCATGCTCAATTTATTCAAGAAAAAAAGCTAAAATGCATAAAAAAAAGAGAAACAATGCGATAAGAGAGTAGAAAAACGAGCTTATCAGTCATCGGCCAAGAATTCGACCACGAACTTCATCAAGATCACGATGAATACCAGCAAGAAAATCATAAAGCCTTTCTTTGTCAAGATGGGTTTTGAATTATTTATGTTCTTCTGTTTCTCCCCAATCAGCCTCGTAGAATAGATCAAGCTCTTGCCACAAGGTCTTCAGCTGACTATAGTAGGTTGTCACCTCATTGGAGTCTTGACCGATGTCCTTCATTTTCAGCTTAAGTCCCAAATATCCTTTGCAGTTTTGAGAAGCTGGTAAGTTCGGCTGATTTGAGGCTCCATTGAATTAATGAGCCACGCCATGACGATGGAGTTATTAAGTTACCAAGCTTCACTCATAGAATCTGTTGCACTTGGACGTTGGAGATCACCTGTAAGATAGCCAATTTTTCCACGACCACGAATGACCATTTGCACCGATTGAGACCAATGCAAAAAACTTTTCCATCAAGCTTGTGGTTAGTTATAACCAGTGACGAATTTGAGGTGACAGACATGGAAGAACTGGTAGCAGTATCAGCCACTGAGATGGTTGGAGGTTTTTCTTTTATTTTAAAGGGGAGCAATAACAGAGATTGGGAAGGAAGAAGGGAACTAGAATCAGAGTTGGCTCTGATGCCATGAAATTTTTCTCTGATATTTTATTCATAGTAAAGTTGTCTATTTATACAAGCAAATCATGTAAAATTAGGAAATAAAATAACAACCCCTTAATCTTAGGGATATCACTAATTCTAAGCTAAATAGTTTAAAGGCAAATCTATACATTAAATCTTAATATCAATAACACAAAGAAAGAACGAAACATTTCATGAACGCACAAACATATTGAGATTGATTGTCATTTTATTCGTCAGCATGTTGTTCGGGGGGTTGTGCAACTCATTCCAATTTCCTCCACCGATCAAACTAAAGATGTCTTCACCAAGTCTCTTGTTCTAGGCCGTTTTTGGATTCTTTTAAGCAAACTCAAGTTGGTTTTCACTTGACCACCTTGATTTTGTGGGGGTGTTAAAATATACAACTCATTAGATTCAATTAGATTAGCCCATTAGATTATGTTTATAGTCCAACTTAATTTGGCCAATGACTTGTATTATATATTTATCTTGTATTTCTCCTTATTTTCAATTAATGATGATTGAAATTTCCCCAAAAGTAACATAAGCCATGAATCTCTTAGACTGCTGCTAACAACGGCCAGGTCTCCTCCAGGTCCCCTCCACCTGGAATTTTAAAAAAAATGTAACATTTTGGCCAAAACAGACTAGACCAGGTCCGATCTCAAATATGAAGAGACCTCAAGGTTCTCTCACCTTTTTCATTGTTGGGCCAATGGGGTGGTGACACTTGTCACCATCTTATTGGTCCAACAATTATTTATGTAGTATAGTTTAATTTGAGTATATTTTAATATTGTAAATAAATAAATATACCAAAATTCATGATTTTTAATTCTCTACAAATAGAGCTTAATTTTGCTATATATATTTTAAAATTTTAATTTTTCAAAATTAAAATATATAAATATTACACATATTTTGTATTTTCTCTAATTTAATATTTCTAAAAAAATGAAAGAATGATTTTACAAAAAAACTAATAATTATAATTATATTTATAAAATAATATAATATGAAATAATTAAATAATATTGTGGTTTGGTGGTTGGATGATTGCTGTTAAATCATATAAAATTATTGTGGTTGAGTTTGGATGAATAGTGAGAATGTGAAAGAAAGAGAAAATAATTAAATATTAAGTGATTGGATGATTGGGTGTGATTATTCTTATTCATAGTCTCAGGAAAAAAATTATGAATCGATCGATACTCATGTTTGAATTAGAATGAAATTACTGAGTGATTAAAATTAGCCCCACGATTATCAAGTTGTGCATCCACTGCCGACCGATTTCCTGATTTTTTTAATCTAGGGGAGCGGGAGGGACCCTGCAATGGCTATACTGATGGAGTGATGGGGATGGGATGGCTCGTTACTGTTTTCTTCTGCAGATTAGTATTCCACTCTCGATATGGAGAAAATCGTGCACAAGACCATTCCCGTTAATGGCCTCAACATGCACGTCGCTGAGCTGGGCCATGGTCCACTAATCCTCTTCATCCATGGCTTCCCGGAACTCTGGTATTCGTGGCGCCACCAGATGGTCTTCGCGGCGGCGCATGGTTACCGCGCGGCGGCACCGGATATGAGGGGCTACGGAGACACCACCGGCGCGCCTCTGGATGACCCGTCCAAGTTCACCACGCTCCACTTGGTGGGTGACCTGATTTTGCTGCTGGACGCGATCGCGCCGAATGAAGACAAGGTGTTTGTTGTTGGGCATGACTGGGGTGCGATGGTTGCTTGGCAATTGTGCTTGTATAGGCCTGATAAAGTCAAGGCTTTGGTGAATTTGAGTGTTCCTTATATCCCCAGAAATCCTGAGATGACTACAGTTGAGAGGATGAGAAAATTATATGGAGATGATCACTATATCTGCAGATTTCAGGTGCCATTTTCGCCTCGCCCTCTGTTTCAAATTTCAATATGTTATTTTATCTTCTGCTCATTAATCATATAATGTATATTTTTCACGCATATATCTGGACAATTGAAATTCTATGTGCTTTGTTTTTAAATCTACAACTTGATCTATCTACCAATATATAACAAATGTCAGTGACATTTTTCTTGTTAATTTGATTTTGCAGGAACCCGGCGACATTGAAGCCGAGTTTGAAAAGATTGGCGTGAAGGAAGTCGTCAAGAACATCCTTTCATTCCGCGATCATGCACTCTTTTTCCCAAAAGGTAAAGGGTTTGGCTACTCTGCTGAAAGGGCACCATGGCTAACAGAAGAGGAATTGGATTACTACGTCAACAAGTTTGAACAGACTGGTTTCACCGGAGGAGTGAATTACTACCGCGCTTTGGGCTTGTAAGTTCTCCTCACATATATTATGAAAATCACACGGTTTTTGTTGTTTGGATAATTTAGGCATGCCTTGGTGTGTGTTTATGTGTAAAATTTATGTGTGTTTACTCCTCTGCTGCTGCTGAATGACAGAGGGTGGGAACTGAATGCAGCATGGACAGGAGCAAAGGTGAATGTGCCGGTGAAGTTTGTTGTATGCGAATTCGACCTCGTCTATCAAACTCCAGGGACCAAAGATTTTATACACAAAGGTGGGTTCAACAAGTTTGTGCCGTTGTTGGAGGAAGTGGTGGTGGTTGAAGGCGCTGCTCACTTTGTCAATCAAGAAAGGTCTGAAGAAATCAACCAACACATCTATGATTTTCTTCACAAGTTTTGAATGTTGCCCTTGTGTTTCTTTGGAGCCAGAAACAATGCTTTGCTATCATAATTACAATAAATGCTCATCTATTGAAAGTGTATTCATCATATATTATGTTAAATCTTTTGTTCTTAAGGAACTAGATTGAAACTAGTAAACAAATATGGTAATAGAAATGTCAAAGACAAAATAAAGTATTAAGGAAATCACTGATCTCATTCTAAATGGAGAGCTACATTGCAGTTTTTGCAGATAATAAATAGCAGGCGAAGCCAATTTATTGAAGTGGAAACCTCTATTTCTGTAGTCCTTTCAAGTATAGGTAGGTAGGGTAGGCTTACTCACCATTTCTTGCGGCTGCATTGGTGTTTATCAATCATCTCATGTGAAGCATCAGGAGCTCTGGCTTCTCGATCAACAGCTTCCACTCGTTGCAGAATCTTGCAACAGTTGCACCATCAAGAACTCTGTGATCAGCACCAATATTTACCTGCCACAAAACATTCTCAATAAACTAACTCTATTCAACCCACGAGTATAGCACTCGAAAAAAAGGTGCTCACTGTCATGATTGAGGCAGGATACACATTCCCATCTTCGTCAAACTGAGGAATCTTCTGGATTCGTCCCATGGCAATAATCGAGACTTCGGGTACATTGATCAGAGGGGAACCGAATTTCCCTCCAATTGCACCTATATTGCTCAAACTAAAAGTTCCACCTGATATATCATCCGAGCTAAGCTTGTTTGCCATAGCCAAATCTTGAAGTCTAGCAAGCTCCTTTGTAATCTGGCTCACAACAGAGAAAATAAAAAACTTGATTCGATGTTATAGGGCTCAATGTTTTAAACAAGCAATTAAAATTACCTCCAAGATGGAGAGAGATTGAACCTTCTTTATGTTAGGCACTACCAGACCATGCGGAGTAGCCATCGCGATTCCAATGTTGTGGGATCCTTTTCAGGTTAAATGAAATATATGTTATTTAATTCAACACCATTCAGCCACAACATAAGTAATATACTAATATCCCACTTAGTGACACCCAACAATCCGCTGAAAAGGCCCGGTTTCAAGTAGACATACCTTTGAGAGTCACCTGCTGCGATTCCTCATTAAAGCAACTATTCAGCATGGGATATTTGCTCAGTGCCATCGAAAGAGACTTTATCAACACAGGAAGAAAAGTAAACTTGATGCTGGAATCAGAATTCTCTTTCTGGAAGGATGCTTTGAGCTTAACAAGGGCATCACAGTTTATCTCATCAACATAATGAAAATGTGGAATTTTTGCAGCTAATGTCATGTATTTGACCATAGCACGCTGGAATCCCCTGCAGGAGCAAAACACCCAAGAGTGTCTGAGTACGGCTAGTTAAAAGGAACTTATTTGTCTCCACTGCTATATACTTGTCTAGAAACTATATATACCTATCTCATTTCATCATTTTAATTAGCTATATGAGTGATTCCTGTGTAGCAAGTATGTGTATCTAAGATATGCATGTCACAGAGAAGTTCATACTCAAGGAACTACGCAAATCTTTCAGAGAAGTTCCAGACAAACATCAAGGATCAAGTTAATTAATTTTCCAAGAAGCTAGATAAGAAGAAAACAGGAAAAAAAAATTGAAATATGCAAAGTCTAAGCACCAGAACCACTTCTTTCATGCATCAACATGCATAATGCATGGATTCACAATGCAGCTGAATCACGCAAGCAAAGGGGCATATCAAGAGAGCTGTTCTCAATTCACCAAGCCAAATGCCATAAAAATCAGGATGATATGTTTATTATTTGCGACTTTACATAGAACTGATAAGAACTATACCTCAGAGGGATTGTTCGATCTTCATAATCCCAGCCATATGTTGAAGAAATACTGGGGAAGATCTGATCTCCTACAAGATTTTGTTCAGCAGATGAAGAATCAATGGAAGCCAAGTTTTCCCTCACATCACCTGAATGTCCAGCATAAGTCAGGATATCCTCTTTCAACACTCTCCCCTCCTCCCCCGATCCATGAACATCTTCAATATTTACACCTAGTTGTTTCGCAAAATTACGAACAGCAGGTGTGGATAGCACACCACCAACCTTTTGTTTCCTGAGTTTTGAATCAGTATCTTCTAGTTCACTTGTATTGGAATCTTGTGACTTGATAGTTTCTGAAGCCTCCGGAGATTGACTGAAGAAAGCATTTTCATCAACAACCATCTGCAAAAGTGTTTCTCCGACCTACAAAATGCTTAGTAAATCATTGCAACTTGATAAGAAATAAAGTTTGTGCCAAACAATGTGAAGTTGATTTGCTAAATTTCAAGAGAACAATAAGAATGCAGTAGGAAAGGAGAAATGTGATTCCAGTATCCTTCCCGAGGCATATTTTCAGAACAAAAGGGTACTTCACCAAAATTGAATAGAAGATATCAATGATGGAATGTGACTTTCTTGGAATAATTATGCAGTGCCATTTTTATCAGACTAATTAATTTCCTACATCCACTGTAAATGAAAATTTCAACTGTTGATTAGTCAGTTTTAGATAGGAATGTTGGATAATCAACACATTGAACTGCCGAGCACAAGTTGATCACATTGTGATTACAATATTTCTTTCAACGAGCTTGCAACTATGAGCCTATCTCCAAAACAACAGTGAGACATACAAGAGAATTTAGAAACTCACACACTAATGCCATCATTTCTAGCGTAATTTAGAAAACATGTTAGTTTTTTGATTGAGGAATGATTTAACATTAGAGTTATAGGTTTGGAAAAAGAAAATATGTTTGCTTGATTGTCTTTTTAGCGGAAGCTTAATTTGAATTTGTGGTTGATTTGGGAGATGAAAATTTAATTTTGAGTCCCGCTCCAACTATGATACAAGATTGTTATCGATGATATATGGTTGAGAAACGTGCATATTAAAAGCTTAAAACAAGTAACAGCAACCTGTTTTGCATAGTAGAAACTTCGGTAAATAATGAGTTTAAAAACAAACAAGTAAGATCTAGGTTGTTTTGTTACCTTTACAATATTGCCTGGATCATGAAGAACCTTTGAAACTCTTCCTTTGTAACGACTTGTTATCTCTATTGTTGCTTTGTCACTTTGAACCTCGCAAAGGGGTTGGAATTCTTCAACTTCTTCCCCCTGCCAGAAGATTTATTTCCAGTTTATTTTCAACAAAAATAATAACTTGGGACATACATATATATAGCATCAAGCATAGCAATGATACATAATTAGAAGCCATGTAATACTAGCAGCACCACTTATTGCTGTGACCTTAAACGAGAGTTAGACCATGAGAGAGATAAAGTCCTCAAATGCAAACCAAGTGAAACAAGAGTGACTCACTGACACTTGAACACTGAGATCCATTCGCTGAAAATTTTGGGTAACAATTGGGCTTCTGAGCGACCAACCCATTTTTGGAATAATACAAAACTTTACAATGTTGGTACAAGGTTGTCACATCATAAACACTTCATGATGCAATGTTGCAGAGCAAGAAAAACACAATGGAGCATAATCGCCACTTGAATTTAACCAATTTAAGGTACGGAAAATCATTAGAACCTGTGCATGGTTCTCAAGAAGCAGTTTAGGACATAACAAGTACAAGAAACATGCTAAGTGAAGGCTGTTTACTAGGTAAACAACTAGGCATGTGCAATGGATACGTTGTATGGGCCACAACAGGTGGTTTTCAAGCAACCAACCATCACATACATGCATAATTAATGAATCATAAAAAGAATCTCAAGAAAAGAAAATTCGGTAAAAAAAAAATAACAGATGCAATCCTCCAACAACAAAACAATTTCCTACACAAAGCTAGCCGTAGTCGATTTTTTCAAGTAAACATTGCACAAGCAAGAATCATCCACTCACCTCCTGGATGAACCATTTAAGAAGTTCACATTCTGCAATTCCTTCACCAGTTTGCGCCAAAGGCACATCAACCACCCCATTAATGGGGACATCAGCCACAGTTTGGGTTGTAAATCTACACACTTTAATCCCATGTGGTATGCTCAACTGTAAACATTAAAGAATCACCAAAAAATGAACTGACAGTTCACGCTACCATCTAATGAATACATCAAATTCAGTCAAATCTAAGTCTTCCAGTAAAACTGGCAATCTTTCTGTCCCCACAGGAAACAATACCAAAAACTTCTGGACTTTATCCCCCTTGATTTGAGCACGACTGTGTCGAATCAAAGGGGCACCTATGCATTCCCAACTTAAACATTTGATCAACCGCATGCAAAAACCTTGATAGCATCAACATCTCCAATCAAGACACACTACATCCAACTTTTCTACATAAAGGATAAGGAATTCACAAGTTCTAACAAAATATTAATCTTTCGGTCTCATGCACAAATTCAGAAGCCTATATTTTCTCTCCTCTATCAAGCAAACAACTTGGCCGAGCAGGCACGTGTCAACACGTGAAGCAATTCAAAATTTCCAACAAGGAAAAAAAAAACTAAACGCTTAATTGATACTGAACCAATGAACTTACAGAACTTTGTAAGCAACGATTCATCGGGAAAAACATTGTTCTGGGGTTCTTAAATATGAAATATTGAGCCGGAGAGACGGAACCCAGCTGCAAATTGGTGGTTCGAGCGGCGGCGGCGGAGGAGACCATCGACGGCTGAACTGTGGCGGAGCAAACTAAGCGGCACCACCGGCTGAAACTCCATAGATTTTTCTGAGAAAATTTACGACGAATCATTATTTAATTGGATTTGAGTGTATAAATTGGAGGTGGATGAAGGAATTGGGCGGTTTGATTGATAAATTGAGGAAACAAATATATAGAATTTACTCATTGAGCATGTTTTTATTAAAATAAACAACACAACCGATTGATTCATGTTACCGAGTAGGCCTCTCTAACTACCAACTTAATTTCTTAACGCATCTATTTTTTTTTCTTTTTTATTTGCCCCGCATTTATTCCGCTCTCACTATTTTACCTACATTTATTTTTTAATTATTTAATTTAGTCCAGTCATATTATATTAAATCTCAGAGACCCCGTTTTTAAGTGAAAAACTACTAATTAAAAATATCCTCATTTATGAAAAATACATTCATATTTCTCGTGTCATCAAATTAGAATCTAATGTTTACTTCTATCAATTAAATAAATTTTCTATTGCAATATTAGAATTTTGATAAGTCATTCATTAAATTATAAATGGCATTTTTTTATAGAAATGACATATATTAAATTAAAATTAACAGATGATTCAGCAATATTTTACTGAAAGGCATTTTTTAATTGATAAGGTAAAGTATTAGTATATAATTCAATGAGAGATAAATATTTGTATTTTTTTACAGCGAAAAATATTTTTAAATGACATAATGAAATATAACATTAAAATATTTTTTTATAATTGACCATATATTAGGGTATAACTGATATTTTTTTAGGATATAAAGACAACAAGTTAGCTCTTTACATTTTTGTATTCACGTCCCAACAAGAAAACTTATATATTATTGTGTAAAAAATGGAAGTGATATATACTTGCAAAACTTTCAAAAAGGTTCCCAAGTTCTTACTTTATGTGGAAGGAAATAAAATATAATGAATAAAAAAATAGATAAATATTTAGAATATAATTATATATCTCCAATTGTATTCTTAATAGCAATTAGGATTTGATAACATGAATCATGGAATTTAAATCTTATTTTTTAGTGGAAAAATGGTAATTATCTCGTGATTAGTGGATGTAAGTGTGAAACGAGGAATGCATGCATTATTTATACGGGTGTATTTAAATAATGTGTGCTCTGCTGTGTCACCAAAGCTTATCTCATCTTTTCTTTTGGAATTTGGATAGGATTGCCAATACCTCAAATTTTACTAATAAATATAATTTACATAATAGAAGTAAAACTAACTGTTACGAATTGGCGACTGAATGATCACACACAAACAAGAACATACCGATATACGTGGTTCGACAATTACCTACATTCACGGAGGGTTACACTATGATTTTATTGCTGGACGAAATTGGCTACAAGACTACACACAGAAACTCAGAGAATTTTCTCTCCTCTCTCAGCTGAACGAAGAAGATGACTGTTTCTCTCTAACTCTCTCTCACTAACTCTCTAACTAACAGTAACAACCTTCATCAACAAATATATTCTTTCTCCCAACTAACTTCCCAGATCTCAACACGTGTCACCAATCTATCTGGTTACTTATAAAAACGTAACCTCCAGAAAAATAACTTCAACTTCTCACCACTCAGACACAAACTAACTTCACAACACTTCAACAAATCAGAACTCCAACATACACAAACTTCAATATGCATGAAACTCTAACATACATGAAGTCACATCACTTCACTAACATTTTGGAATTTAGGAGTTTTTAGTAATATCTTCTAACATCTTTATAAATTGGAACGATAAATAACACGTAATCCTCAATATTTAGTTTTAATTTGTAGATTTATATTTGAGTACTAAAGAATCGGAAACATCTCAATTCAAAAGATGCATCCCAATTTCAGGATTTTGTTTAAGATTTCAGAGTTTAGTTCAAAGGATTTAGATTCAACTATTAATATATGATTTTAGTATTTAGGATTTAATTTCAATTTTTCAAAAACTAAAAATAAGGAAAATTGATAAATCAAAAAGAAAGGGAAAAGCAGCACGCAGAATAGCAGCCTTTCTTTAATGGGCTTAATGGAAGAGAACTTAGCCTTTTATAATCTGATTGATATGAGATGGTCCAACATCAATTGGACCTATTAAGACTGTAATAATATTTTAATAGAATTATTTAATGAACTCTTCCACCTCCAAACATGTTTATTAAGTTAAATACATTATTTTGTTTTTTAATATTATTTTTTTCTATATAAAAAATTACATTATTTGCAACAAATAAATATATAATTTATAATAAATAAATACATCATTTCAATAAATTAAATACATAATTGAATTCGTCTCACAAAAAAAAATAGTAAAACCATCTCATATGAGAGTTTGCTATTGATTAATTATTGTGTATATAATCAATTAATTATGAGTTCGAGCAATATTGGAGCACCTCTTTTCTAGTTAAATATTATAGGTCAATATCAATTTATAGAATTACTCCCTGAAGGGAAAAAAAACCCATAATAGGGGAAGATTTTCCAAATCTCTAAATTTTCAGTATTGCTTTCCAGGTGACTCACGTCTTGATTAAGAAGTATATGTAAGTCCTTGGTACATACCATGTTTCGAAGAAGTGTATTTTGTTGAAGATGAATGGAACAAAATGGGTAACCAAAATGATAGATAAGTGTTTCCCATTCAGGGTATAGTAGTGAAAATGTCTTATCTGTAACAAATAGATTATGAGTTCGACATATGTTGGAGGCATCTGGCTGCGTGAATTTCAAAGTTCGGCTACAACAGAGTGTTTTATCAAGGGTGAAGGAAAGGCTAAACTTTGTTTACTACTTAGTAAATTTACTTGGATGATGTAAAAATGAAGATAGAAAGGAAATCCCGACAGTTTGGAAAACAAATTTTATGAAAGTTAACTTATGTGATTGTTGAGGTTTGTTTCGTACAGATACGGGGCTCCGGAAACTCGAAATCCGAATACAGCAGAGAACAATGATAAATAGGATATGAACGGAATCAAAATAATCAAAGAGAAACAAATAATTGTAAATTCTCAAAGTACCGACAATAAAGTTAAGAACGTGTAAACACAATGCAATATAAGAAAGACTTATTCCGATGTTACAGTGTACTCGATCGAACTTCAATTGCCAAGGCGTTGAGCTTAATAAGACAAATGCGTAAGCAACAAGATTTGAATTGAGAGTACAAATGTTACTTAGAGAAAGCTAGATGCCGAAATTCGGCTTACAAAGGTCTATTTATAGGGGTCTAGAAGCGTTAGGGTTTCCTGGATTCTCGTCGAGGTTGTTAGGTAGCAACCTTCAACTTTATCGGAATCGTTACAATGTCTCTCTCTTCAACGACCTTTGGGATTTTCGCGAGCTTATTGTTAGAAACTAAGTTTTAGTTCTCTCCTTAATTTGATATTTTGATATGTCAAAACTTACTTGAGAACTAAGTCTATAGAGTTCTAAAATGTAATCCATGTATAGAATTATTCGTGTTGTAATAGAACTTAGGTGCTGAAGACCGAACAGAGGATTTTCTCGAGATTTGAAGAAGTGTTTGTGCGTGAAACTTGGTTTCACTAAGTATGGCCAATGCCTATACTGAGTTCGGGTACTCAGTATAGAGCTTGCCATACTAACTTAGGAGAAGCCAGTATGAGGGATATCCATACTGACTATGAAATGTCAGTATAGAAGCCTTACTTCGTAAGGACGTGGCTCAAACTTAAAGACATATGATTGCTAAGTAAAAGTCAGTACGAGGATGTCCATACTTGGATTCCTCAGACTGAAGCTGACTCTGACAAGAGCAGGTAGAAAGTACATGAAGTACAATCTTTATCAGAGCAGAGCAGACAAAGCATGGACTATGATTGGATCATTCAATCTTGTCTCTAACGACTAAATTTTTGTGTCTAACGGAAAGAATTCAAATGTCGGAGGAACCTCCTATAAATAGTACAATAGTTCGAATGAATAACTACTAAGAATCTCTCTGAAAACTAAGCTGACACTTTGCCAAACTTTCCTCTGAAAAGGTTTCTGTTTACTCCCTGATTCTATTCACAAGACTTGAGTTTGCAACTCAAGTTAAACATTCGTGCGACGTGGTTAAAATCACGAGGCTAAGCATTAAAGCTTAAGCTACTTCTTGGTGAATATATCCTTCAAAGATATATTCACAACAGTCAGTTCCTACTTTGGGATTCTGGCTATCGCAAAGCGTCTAGCCAACCATACTTAGTTCTGGGAAAAACAGCAAACATCCATCTACCAGGAAGAAGGCTGTGGGGTGCGTCCTCACTTCGACCTGAAGATTAAGTAAGCTTGCAAGGAGTTTCCAAACGAGTGACGATAGTAGACCGAAGGACGGAGTGCCAACAGGCTATCCATAGATCGCAAGAAGACTAGTAATATCAAACTTAGTGAATTTCCCAATTAAGATCGGAAGAGTGAACGTAGGATTTTTATATCCAAACCACTATAATATCCTGAGTATTTTACTTGCTTTTTAAGTTTAAGCATACTTAGTTTCACAAACTTGCTTTTAAAACCTTCAATACCTAGTCAAGTATTGAAGTGTATTCTTGAGAAACTTACTTAATCATTCACCAAGCTTAAACTTACTTTCGTAAATCCGATACTAAACTTCAATCAATTTCGGAGAACAAGTGCACTATATATTTACTTCCGCTTGATAAGCTCATATTTACACTTACTTATCCATGTTTTTCTCATTTGTTTTAGTGCAATTAGGTTAGGTTTTTAGTTATTTTCTTGCATGAATGCATTATAGAGGATGTTATGCTAAGTTTTTTAGGCTAAAAGTGAACAAATGGTGAAAAGAGCCAAGAATGACAGTTGTTGTTTCGATTGACTCACGAAAAGTCGACTGATGAGAACGACAAGCTAAAAACCTAAAGCACGACCTCTATGTCAACCGACATGGAGCATGTCGACCTACATAGAGGTTGGATGCCGATCGGAAGCAGCTGTAGAGAAGAAGCTTGATATTTGCGTGTATGTCGATCGTTACACATTGTGTCGATCGACAAGAAGGCTGAACAAGATTGATCGAGACAGAGATTAATGAAGATCGACACAATGCACGCATATCGATTGACAGGCTCCCTGTCGGTCGATATAGAGGCTGAAAAAGGAGACTTTTTTCAATTTGGTTATTTTCAGAATTTTAGCCCAATACCTTATATAGATGTTTTCACTCCTCTATAAATACTATCTCATTAGGACTCGAAAATTGTCTTTGATATTACATAGAATATTATTGCATTGGAGTTTTTCCAAGACTTTCAAGGTTCCTATTGTCCTTGTAACGTAATTTATTTCTATCCATATTTAGTGGCTAGAAACCCTAGTAGATTCTAGGGTTTGATAATCTTTTCTGATGCATGTATGAATGATTCAACTCAAATAGCATGGTTTAATTTCTTGAGCTTAACTAATTGAATCTAGATTTAAAGAAGGATCGAGAGATGAATTTGAATCTAGGTTTGTAGTTATCAATTGAAGGATCTAGAGGTGAAAATTGGTAATAGGAAGAAGAAATTAATTACAATTGTTTTGTCTCAAAATGAAGAATTAGATTGTAGGATTTAATTAGATAATTATCGAGATTGATTAATGTTGTGTTCTTGAGACCGAGAGGAGATAGTCACACATTACTAGTCTAGGTTTAAATTGCCAAACACCTAATTTAATCCATTGAAATCAAATTATTCCCCATTGCTGAGTTGATGAATTTTGAATGTTGATGATTTGATTATCTGCCTTGAAATCTGTATCTTTAAATTCTGTTTTCAAAACCCTTTATTTTTCTGCATTGTCATCTTTAAATTCCAAAACCAAAACTCCTACTTTCAATTTACTCAAACAATTGTGGTTTAGAAACTATGGCTAGTACATAGAATAGTTTCTTTATACAATCTCTGTGGGTTCGACTACCTTAGGGTAAAACTATAAATTTATTTGCCATTGTTCTATTATTTATCTATAAATTTTACAGTGAACACCATTGCATTTTATTTTACTCTGATTTCGGAACCAACACTTATTCCTTCATCCTTTTGACCGTTGGGTGGCTCGGTAGAAGTAGGTTTCTTCAAGCTACACTTCTGAAAGGAGGTCGCTCTTTTTGTCGAGCTGCCTAGTTCGCTGATCTTGGTCGAACTGCAATCTGTGAACTCCTGCTTACCTGCGAGCTATCTTTGACTTCACCAACCTTGGGCCGGCTTGTTGTCTAGTTTATAGGAACGCGATTGAGCCTCACTTTGAACCTGTTTTATGGGCTTATTTTAGTTATACCCCAATAGTGGTTTTTGTTTTTCTTTTATATTTATTTTCATTTTAGTGGTTGGATCAAACGTGAAGGTTTGACAAGAACCATGACCATTTATTAAGATCATATTTTTTCATATTCATTTGTAAAATCTTTATGGCACATTTATGTTGGTAATTTGTAAATAAATGTATGTAATTTGTTGCCTAACCCTAAAAACAAATGTTCTCTTAGAATTGGCATGACTTAAGCTTCTATGGGGAAGAGACCTCCATTATTTATGTCCAATTTATATACTTCAATTTAATTGATAAGGACATTGTTGTAATATTACATCCTCAAAAACAAATAAATATATCAAGGCTAATATGTAGGAAAGTGAAATTACATTTATTCATAATCAATTTCTAATCTACAATTAACCACTAATATTACCATCTACAAATATTAGGGTTCTCTTTTACTTCCTATAATTATTTATTTAATTATTTTAAACCGTTGAAAGTGACTCTCTCTCTCTCTCTCTTCGTTGTTGGCTTCTTTTATTTAAAATGGCAAGAATCGCAATTGTAACATTTAGAATAAAAGTTCGATAATATTATTCCTTAGGTTTGAACAATACATAAGAATACTACACATGGGCCAAAAGGGCCAACAATATATGGGCCTAGATATACTTAACAACCCCCCCCCCTCAAACTCAAGGTGGAAACGGAGGATCTGAAGCATTGAGTTTGAGTAAATGAAGCCGATGCTGCTCTCTAGTTTGTGCTTTAGTAAAAAAGTCTGCCACTTGTAGTTCTGAGGGCACATACTGAAGATCAATTATTTTCTGATGACAATGAGACCAGGTAAAATGTTGGGAAATCTGACTAAGTTTCCCTTCTCCAGTTGATAGCTTAGATCTTAGATTTGGTGTTTAAGTGTTTTGGTGGATCAAATCCTAAGTCCAACCAGCGTCAGTTTGTCTCTAGAATAGCTCTAGTCTCAAATGTAAAGTCCTGTTTAGGTCTTTCGAGTTGTAAGTCGTAGCTGATCAAGACTCATGCTGGCTACTGTTCACCAGCATGAGATGTGCTTACCAGTTGAGAGAAGTCTCACCAGCAAGCGGCTGACAAAGACTCGTGCTGACACTGTTCATCAGCATGGAGTAGAGCTATTGACTGGTTACTGTTCACCAGTTGGGAAGATTTCACCAGCAGGAGGCTGAGAGATCTTACCAGCAGAATATGTGTTCTGGCTGATACTATTCACCAGCGGTGAGGCCACCAGTCACGGGAGAATCCAAGAGATAACATCAGACGAATTGGTAGACCTTGATTGTGCTAAGGAAAGTCACCAGCAGAGACTGCCAGCACAAGATCACCAGTATGATCTACCAGTCGGAGGTTATCAGCAGAATTCAAGATTCGCTCTCCCAGAGTCTTAGAGACAAAAAGAAGATTCGTCGAGGAATTAACTGACAGAGTATGACTTTAAGGAGGATACCTTAAAGTCTATCAGTTCAAGACTACCAGTTTCGATTCCTCGTACTGACGAATAGTGCCGTTCTGACATAAAGAGATCAATGTCAGATAAAGTGGACAAAAGCATGGCGCTTTCCGGAAATTCCTACCTGCCGCCTGCAGAAGGACATGCGAGGACAGAGACTTTTCCGGATGTGTCCAAACGGCTAGTAAATTTGAATGGGATCCCTCGTCTATAAATACCTGGGATCCATCAACATTCAATACTCTTAACACTCTTGACCTACCGAAAGCTCAAACGCATTCATATCAGCGAATAAGCAATCTTTCGAGGCTTTTCTTAAAGCTACTCCGTGTGTCAATCATTTGAACACGAGACTCCAAGCTTCTAGCTTGTGAGTTATTGATCTCATTTGGTGTTCTTTCTCATTCCGAGGAAGAACATAGCAGCTCTTGAGCCAGCCAGCTCCAGAGTTATTACGGGCAGTTTTGCCGCCAGCAAGAGTCAAGTTCTTGGGTGAACTCAACACCCAATCAGTCGGAGGAGGAGGTTGAAGTGACGTGCTCGCACTCCATCCATCTGACGAGAGTTGAAGAAGGACAAGGACCGGGAGCGGTTGATCCAGTGGACTGGTAGACGAGGCATCTACCAGCTGGAAATAGATCGTAGGAAATCTTGTACCGGATTACTCTTTTTAGTGAATTTCCAGTGCTTCGACTGGAGAGTGGACGTAGATCAGTTGATCGAACCACTATAAAATATCCTTGTTATTTACTGCTTTCAGCATTTACTTACTGATTTAAAACTCAGCACCCAAGTGCTGGAGTATAACTGAAACCAGTTTATAACTGTGCAAACTCGACTCTAAAATTTTCTAAGTCCTGAGTCATCAGCTGACCAGCCAGTTGCCAGTCAGCTGAATACTCAGTTGCCAGTTGACTTACCAGCTGACAAGGTCCCAGTCAGCTGTGTAACCAGCAGAGTGCAAGAAACGAACTTACGTATTTTCCGCTGCCAAAGTATACCCTGATATCCGGGACCAACATAAAAGAAGCATAAATGCCGATATGCTTTGTAAGTTCACGCTTCACAGGATTATTGGCAATTTGTATGGCTCCTGTATTGTCATAGAGAAGAGGCGTGGGATCATCACAAGGGATACTAAAACCAGCTAACAACCAGCGAAGCCATATAATCTTAGAAGTGGTAGTGGCAAGAGCTCGAAGTTCGGCCTCTGTACTAGATCGAGATATAGCAGCCTGTTTCTTGGACTTCCATGTAAGAAGAGAAAAGCCAAGAAAGATGCAATAAACTATGACAGAGTGACGATCTGTAGGATCACTGGCCCAAGTGAAATCCGAGTAAGCACGAAGCTGAAGCGAACTATCACGAGCATAAAACAAACACTGAGATGATGTTCCCTTCAAGTATTGGAGCACACGGAGTAAATGCCCATAATGCACTAAAGTAGGAGATCTCACAAATTGACTCAAAATATAGACTGCATTGGAGATATCAGGTCTGGTAACAGTGAGATAAACAAGGCTGCCCACAATATGCCGATATCGAGAGGGATCTTCAAGAGGTGTACCAACAGTAGGACGAAGCTGTAAGTGAAGATCCATAGGTGTTGCTGTTGTACGATTATCAGTAATGCCAGAGCGAGCAACCATATCTTGTATATATTTAGACTGAGAGAGATAGTAGCCCTTTTCAGAATGCAACACCTCAATCCCTAAAAAGTAACTGAGAGGACCCAAATTAGACATCTGAAATTGCTCACCAAGTTGTTGTTTCACATGAGAAATGTGTTCCTCATCATCTCCCGTAATCAACATATAATAGTAGCAAAACACGTCCATGTGGAGAAAGATGAATGAATAAAGCAGGATCATGATCACTAGGGGAAAAACCAGTTGCCCGTATCACAGAAACGAATCGCTCAAACAAGCACGGAGAGCTTGTTTAAGGCCATATAAAGTACGACAGAGACGACAAACATAACCAGGAGGAGCATCAACACCTGGGGGTGGTTGCATATAAACTTCTTCATGCAAATCACCATGAAGAAATGCATTCTTAATATCCATCTGAGAAATAGCCCAAGAAGAAGTGGCTGCAACTGCAATTAATGTACGAACAATAGTCATATGAGCAACTGGTGCAAATGTCTCAGTATAATCCCAACCTTCGGTTTGCTGGAAGCCTCTAGCAACAAGACGAGCTTTATATCTCTCAATAGACCCATCAGATTTGGTCTTAATTTTGAATACCCACTTAGATGTAATAGGCACTGCATGTGATGGTAAAGGAACAAGATCCCAAGTGCATGTACGATCAAGAGCGGCAAGCTCCTCAGACATAGCAAGTTGCCACTCTGGAATACTAGAAGCTTCCTGATAAGTGTATGGCTCAACAATAACAACACTCATGTGAGGAAAACCATACTTGTCACCAGGCCTAATAGTAGTACGATCTCGTAGATAATATCGTGGACCAACTTGTAACTCATCAGAAACAATGTGACTCATCAATATTATTGTCAGAAGTATCAACAACAGACGCATCAGGACTAGCTGAGGTGGGAGAACTAGGTGGAAGCTCTTTAGGACATGTGGGACGGCGACTGTATACATGTGTAACAGGTGGTGTAGAGAGGGGAGGAGGTGCAGAAGTACGAGGTGGCTCATGTGAAGGTGGTGGGATGGAAATAGAAGGACCAGAGTGTTCTGTAGAAGCATCATTACTAGATGAAATGGGAGGAAGACACATAAATAATGTGGACTCTATGGGAGAATAGGAGTCTCGTGTAGAGGAGCTGTAGAAGAAAGGACGGTTCTCATCAAAGGTCACATCACGAGAGATACGTATGCGATGGGAAGAAGGATCATAACATTGATACCCTTTATGCTCAGGACTATACCCTAGAAAGACACACTTAACAGATTGTGCAGTCAACTTAGTCCGCTCACGAGGGGCAAGCAAAACATAGCATGTACATCCAAAAACTCTAAGATGATCATAATTTGGAGGAATACCAAAAAGTACTTCACCAGGACATTTGCCAGACAGCTTGGATGATGGTTGTCTATTGATGAGATAGACAGAAGTAGAAATAGCTTCGCCTCAAAAATGAGAAGGGACAAAAGAAGAAATCAAAAGTGTGCGTGCAGTCTCTTTAAGATGACGATGTTTGCGTTCAGCAACATCATTTTGAGCATGAGCACCGGGACAAGAGAGTTGAGCAAGGGTACCCTCAGCTGTAAAAAATTGACGAAATGAAGCAGACAAATACTCACCACCAGAGTCAGAACGAAAAACTTTAATAGGAGTGGAAAACTGAGTGTGAACCATGCGAACAAAAGATTGGTAAATAGAACACAATTGAGACCGATGTTTCATGAAATAAATCCAAGTATAATGAGAATAGTCATCAATAAAAATAACATAATATTGATGACCACCCTTTGTAGCAAAGGGGCAGGACCCCAAACATTAGAATGAATAAGATCGAAAGGTTTAGCAGAATGAGAAACACTAGAAGAATATGGAAGTTGAGTATGTTTTCCTAGTTTACAACCCTTACAATGGAAGATAGACTCGATAGATATGTGACCTAAACACGCTTTACTTATTCATGTAGACAAACGAGACCCAAATAAATGACCATGATGGTGATGCCACTTGGCAAAAGAAGAGGTGGTGGACGAAGTAGCAGATGACACATGGGCAGCAGAAGAAAGACGCAAGGTGTCAAGAATGTAAAGATTAGAAGCATCCTTACGGCGATGACCAGTCCTAATAATAGTCTCATTTCGATGATCCTGAATTAAACAAGATGAGTTATCAAAACCAACAAAACAGTTTCGGTCTGTAAGTTGGCCTATGGAAATGAGACTCATGGATAACTGTGGTACAAGAGAAACATCAGGTATAGAAAAATGAGAATGACAAAGAAAACCCTGGTGAGTAACCCTGACTCTGATACCATGTTACATTTAGAATAAATGTTCGATAATATTATTCTTTAGGTTTGAACAATACATAAGAATAGTACACATGGGCCAAAAGGGCCTACAATATATGAGCCTAGATATACTTAACAGCAATAACCATTAATTGTTTAGATGTTTGGTAAACTTTGTCGCTATATAATCGAATCTCACAATCATTAAAATACCAATGAAGTAGTTTCTCTTGAATTTTAATTCTTCTAATTCATTCGTTCTCCAAAATCGTCTTTACATTGAATTAGTATATTTTTCATCTAAATCATATTTAAAAGTTAGAGTGTATATAGAGATTGACTAAAACCAATCAAATCTACCAAACCTTATCAGGTTGATCAATTTGAGAAAAGTATTTAGCCCGTCAATTTGAAAACTCCAATATGAATAATATTTGATTTGCAGGTGGTTTAAATTATGAAATCGGCCAAATCGATTATATATGTAATATATTCTAAATATAATAATAGTTCCGATTTGATAAAAAGTTAAAATATCAAGTATGTTGATATATCATATATAAGTTCAAGG